>CM026403.1:44138945-44172088 GCA_014843695.1 Archivesica marissinica
GTTCTTCCAGCATTGTGTCTTGCCCTGTAGGTTCTGCCAGCATTGTGTCTTGCCCTGTAGGTTCTGCCAGCATTGTGTCTTGCCCTGTAGGTTCTGCCAGCATTGTGTCTTGCCCTGTAGGTTCTGCCAGCATTGTGTCTTGCCCTGTAGGTTCTGCCAGCATTGTGTCTTGCCCTGTAGGTTCTGCCAGCATTGTGTCTTGCCCTGTAGGTTCTGCCAGCATTGTATCTTGCCCTGTAGGTTCTGCCAGCATTGTGTCTTGCCATGTAGGTTCTTCCAGCATTGTGTCTTGCCCTGTAGGTTCTGCCAGCATTGTGTCTTGCCCTGTAGGTTCTGCCAGCATTGTCTCTTGCCCTGTAGGTCCTGCCAGCATTGTCTCTTGCCCTGTAGGTTCTTTTCCAGCATTGTATCTTGCTTGCTCTGTATGTTCTGCCAGCATTGTGTCTTGCCCTGTAGGTTCTGCCAGCATTGTGTCTTGCCCTGTAGGTTCTGCCAGCATTGTCTCTTGCCCTGTAGGTTCGGCCAGCACTGTCTCTTGCCCTGTAGGTTATGCCAGCATTGTGTCTTGCCCTGTAGGTTCTGCCAGCATTGTGTCTTGCCCTGTAGGTTCTTCCAGCATTGTTTCTTGCCAGTAGGTTCTGCCAGCATTGTGTCTTGCCCTGTAGGTTCTGCCAGCATTGTATCTTGCTTGCCCTGTAGGTTCTGCCAGCATTGTGTCTTGCCCTGTAGGTTCTGCCAGCATTGTCTTGTCCTGTAGGTTCTTCCAGCATTGTGTCTTGCCCTGTAGGTTCTGCCAGCATTGTGTCTTGCCCTGTAGGTTCTTCCAGCATTGTGTCTTGCCCTGTAGGTTCTGCCAGCATTGTCTCTTGCCCTGTATGCTCTGCCAGCATTGTCTATTGCCCTGTAGGTTCTTCCAGCATTGTGTCTTGCCCTGTAGGTTTTTCCAGCGTGCATGGACTTTTGGATATATAGATTGTTGGACTAGGAAGAAGTTGTAGGATTTTTGGAGAAATCTGTCAATTCCTATTCAGGGTCATCAGCGAAGAATTTGCTATAGAAATCAACAGGAATGAACACTTAACTGACCATCCTGACCAATATCCTTGACTGGAAGTCGTGATAGCACAGTGGATGCGCGTTCGCTTCAGGTGCGAAAGGTCCGTAGTTCGAGCCCAGCTGGAGCCGTTGCGATTGTGCCCTTAGGCAAGGCATTTAAATTCCACGTTGCCTCTTCTCTCCCTCGTGGTGATGGATTCCATCAGGAATGAGGTCTCGAGAGTGATTAATATAAGTTGTAAGAACTTGTTTCACAATTGAGCTAAAATAAATGTGTATAAACTAATATCCTTGACTGATTTCTTCCCTTGCTCTTAAACCAACCCTCTATATAAATCCACACAATTTGCTCTTAAACCAACCCTCTATATAAATCCACACAATTTGCTCTTAAACCAACCCTCTATATAAATCCACACAATTTGTTCTTAAACCAACCCTCTATATAAATCCACACAATTTGCTCTTAAACCAACCCTCTATATAAATCCACACAATTTGCTCTTAAACCAACCCTCTATATAAATCCACACAATTTGCTCTTAAACCAACCCTCTATATAAATCCACACACTTTCATTAAAATCCAGCAACAATGTTTAGAATTGTCCTGTCCCCAGATAGATACCAAGGCTCCTGGGGGGGGGGGGGTGCATCTCTCTCAGTGCTATTCTTTAGTTTGTAAAGTGCTATTGTCTGGTTTGTAATGTGTGTGCTATTGTCTGGTTTGTAATGTGTGTTCAGCTTTATGGTGGTATTTCCAGGCAAACTGTATATAATGTTGAGTTGTTGCCATGAGCAGCATATAACTGACATGTTTTGTACTTGTATATGCATTGGGGCTGATGATGTGTGTGTGTGTGTGTGTTTTACAGTGCTGATTGATCAATCAATAAGTTATGACATATTGGAAGTTACTCTATGTTTGTATTGTTAAAAGCGTTTGTTTGTTCATATTGATAAAGTCTGCCTGCTCGAAGGCACTGTAAGTGTGCGACTCTATATAGACATTGCAGAGACTTATTTTAATTGAACAGACGGATCCGTAGTCCAGTGGTTAACATCCTGGACTGGTAATCCAGGGATCGTAGGTTCGATCCCTCGTCTGACCCTAATGATATCTAAGCAGCAATGGTGTGCCTTCTTTAACCCTTTCAACACCACATACCTCTAAATTGGCTTACAAAAAGTGTAGATCCAGATGAGCCGGCTCATGATGAACCGTCTCATCAGGATCTGCAATATTACTATTTTTAGACAAAATTACCCATTTTGATAAATGAACTGATCCAAATGTAATTTTCTTATTAATGTATTGGTCTCAAAATATCATGCACCAGTCCATGTTAGTTACTTGGTGTTGAATGGGTTAAATATCATGCACCAGTCCATGTCAGTTACTTGGTGTTGAATGGGTTAATATCATGTACCAGTCCATGTCAGTTACTTGGTGTTGAATGGGTTAATATCATGTACCAGTCCATGTCAGTTACTTGGTGTTGAATGGGTTAATATCATGTACCAGTCCATGTCAGTTACTTGGTGTTGAATGGGTTAATATCATGTACCAGTCCATGTCAGTTACTTGGTGTTGAATGGGTTAATATCATGTACCAGTCCATGTCAGTTACTTGGTGTTGAATGGGTTAATATCATGTACCAGTCCATGTCAGTTACTTGGTGTTGAATGGGTTAATATCATGTACCAGTCCATGTCAGTTACTTGGTGTTGAATGGGTTAATATCATGTACCAGTCCATGTCAGTTACTTGGTGTTGAATGGGTTAATATCATGTACCAGTCCATGTCAGTTACTTGGTGTTGAATGGGTTAATATCATGTACCAGTCCATGTCAGTTACTTGGTGTTGAATGGGTTAATATCATGTACCAGTCCATGTCAGTTACTTGGTGTTGAATGGGTTAATATCATGTACCAGTCCATGTCAGTTACTTGGTGTTGAATGGGTTAATATCATGTACCAGTCCATGTCAGTTACTTGGTGTTGAATGGGTTAATATCATGTACCAGTCCATGTCAGTTACTTGGTGTTGAATGGGTTAATATCATGCACCAGTCCATGTCAGTTACTTGGTGTTGAATGGGTTAATATCATGCACCAGTCCATGTCAGTTACTTGGTGTTGAATGGGTTAATACAAAATTGTGTAATTTGGGTTTGACATTGTGATGGTGTTAGTATAAACTTTATTGTGAAACAAGTTGTAACAACTGATATTAATCACTCTTGTTGGTGCGGATGACAGCCTATATCGTGGACATTCGTGTGGGAGGAAACCATAGTACCCTGAGAAAAAAACCTGTCCGATCTGGCGACCCCTGTACCATCCTGCATACTTCCCTGTCCGAGAATCGTGCTAACCACTGCGCTAATCGAACAGCCAGTGATGATGTTGGGTATAAATGGATGTGACGTTGTGACGCTGTGTGTCTTGCACCTGAGATATGGATATACATAAGTATATTGTAGATGAGGACAATGAAACAATGAATGTTGAGCACTGCAATGTAGCCTTTCATAATGTACTGACGGGCTTGCAGTATTGCAATGTAGCCTTTCATAATGTACTGACAGGCATGCAGTATTGCAATGTAGCCTTTCATAATGCACTGACAGGTTACCTTGACTATTAAGCACTGTCTGTGCAATTTTAATTAATTCGATAATTTCAAGTTGTATAGAGATAGGTAGATTATTGTTGTTTGCATGTACAAGAGCCAGTGATAGTAGGGTTTATAGCACACCAGTACAGAATGGTGGTATGAAACAGCAAACTGTCGGCAACATGGTACAAATCTAGATAGAACCTGCAACATGGTACAAATCTAGATAGAACCTGCAACATGGTACAAATCAAGATAGAATCTACAACATGGTACAAATCTAGATAGAACCTGCAACATGGTACAAATCTAGATAGAACCTGCAACATGGTACAAATCAAGATAGAACCTACAACATGGTACAAATCTAGATAGAACCTGCAACATGGTACAAATCTAGATAGAACCTGCAACATGGTACAAATCTAGATAGAACCTGCAACATGGTACAAATCTAGATAGAACCTGCAACATGGTACAAATCTAGATAGAACCTGCAACATGGTACAAATCTAGATAGAACCTGCAACATGGTACAAATCTAGATAGAACCTGCAACATGGTACAGATCTAGATAGAACCTGCAACATGGTACAAATCTAGATAGAACCTGCAACATGGTACAAATCTAGATAGAACCTGCAACATGGTACAAATCTAGATAGAACCTGCAACATGGTACAAATCAAGACATGGTACCAGCAGCACATGGTACCAAACAAAACAAGCATCGTCAACATGAAGGTGCAATGACCTCGCATATGCACAAATCAAAGTAAATACTTGGGTATTGCAAAATTTACTATTTAAAGTGACGCTACATTGGTGTAAACAAGCACATTTCTGCAGAATGTAATTTCTATTGTATGGTTTAATTTTTAACCTATCTCTAAACAACAGTATCACACATTTAGCATTGACTCGGAGCATGGCTGACCATTATATAAAATCCTACTTTCACTTTTGTGAGTTTGTAGACCGCAAAGACACTGTTTATTGATTGAAAGTTAAATGTTCGCATTATTTCGAAACAATTTGTAGCAGCAATGTTATTTTTATACGTAAAAAATGCACTTTTTGACGTTTTGCAATGTCGCTTTAAAGTAATCCAGGCCTATGTGTGTGAAGAATGAGAAACTAACACGGATATCAAATATTCCATTTGTAAGCCTTGCAAATACATCTTCAAACTTTATTAAAATCCTGAAAAGTTCTTGAATTTTGATGTCGGTGCAAGCCCTGTGTTCTTGGCTGAAACTTGTGATAGATTTCGTAATAATATGCTCATGCTTATAAACTTGTGGAGCTTCCGTGCTGACATGGGTAGGATGTCGAGAGGTTGCGTAGTTGAACCCCATCAGAACCATAGGGGTGATGACCTTAGACAAACTTATAAACCTGTGGAGCTTCCGTGCTGACATGGGTAGGATATCGAGAGGTTGCGTAGTTGAACCCCACCAGAACCATAGAGGTGATGACCTTAGACAAACTCTTCAATTTACACTGCCTCCTCTATCCCTCATGGCAATGTAGTCCATCAAGAACGAGGTATCGAGAGCGATTATACTAATATTGTTAGAACTTGTTTCGCATTCAAGCTAAATTAAATTTGTTTGTTTAAGCATACAATCATGTGCAAGTAAAACCAGTAAAATCAGAGCAAGGACAGCTAGATCAGTATTATAATGCATACAACCTATGATGCATACAACCTATGATGCATACAACCTATAATGCATACAACCTATGATGCATACAACCTATAATGCATACAACCTATGATGCATACAACCTATGATGCATACAACCTATAATGCATACAACCTATAATGCATACAACCTATGATGCATACAACCTATGATGCATACAACCTATGATGCATACAACCTATAATGCATACAACCTATAATGACTATAAAATCTTCTGCCTGTATATGGATTGGTTTTTACCCGGTATGGAGTATAGGCACTTGAGACATTTAGAGGAGTCCGGAAAACAGCAGGAGAAGAATTAGTTGTATAATACTGTGTGATATCTGTATAGATACACGAAACCTTGCAACTACTTGACACTGTACCAACCTGACACTGTGGGACACCTATACATATCCGTATTAACAAATGGCATAGTTTGCATCAGTTGCATAAACCCTTTCCCTCATAGAAGCACCTCTTGACGCCATTACCAAAACGACATACATTGACAATGTAGTAGCCAAACCAATGTTCATAAACCCTTTCCCTCATAGAAGCTCCTCGTGACGCCATTACCAATACGACATACATTGATAATGTAGTAGCCAAACCAATGTTCATAAACCCTTTCCCTCATAGAAGCACCTTTTGACGCCATTACCAATACGACATACATTGACAATGTAGTAGCCAAATCAATGTTCATAATAATGGCCAGAATCTCGTGTCGTCCCAGTAATATCTATTGAGGTGGGATATATATGGCGACTACTTATCTACTGCATGATAGCTAAATGGCTGTCGTTTGTATGGAGATATAATAGTATATTAACCCTTTCAACACCACAGACCTCTAAATTGGCTTACAAAAAAGTGTAGATCCAGATGAGCCGGCTCGTGACGATCTGCACTTTTTAAGTAATATAACTATTTTTAGAATTTTTTTTACCCATTTTGATAAATGAACTGATTCAAATGTAATTTTGTTATTAATTTATTGGTCTAAAAATATCATGGACCAGTCCATGTGAGTTACTTGGTGTTGAATGGGTTAACCTAAATCTCTATGAAGCAAAGGATTAAATTTTAAAAAAAGAATGGAATTGTGAAGGATAACCTTTGGTAGGTTATCATTTGTAACATTTGATACAAGTGTTTCCACATTGTGTTCTATGAGATCCTGAGTGTATCTGGGTGAAGGGCTTGTATAATTAGAAAGCCTTGTATCACAAGTGTTTGAAAATCTCTACTGTCAACCTCATGCTCATATGATGTACATTCACAGACATGCACAAGAGCACACTGGTGGAATTGTTAAAAATACGTCAATTGAATAATTATATTAATTTCATACTCAAAAATGAAATACTATCCTGAGACAGGTTTCTAACCTAACACTGACTGTCACTAAGCACACAATATGGGTTATTCTTTACCAGGTTGATCAAATATACACACTAATATTGCAAGAGTTTTCACTCCAAAATGGGCGGCCATATTGCTCTTCACTTACTGAAGATGTTTAACATTTGGATTAGAGATTAAATAAGGTTTGAAATTAGAGACTGTTTGTATTTACTTTATTCAATCGAGTTTATTGACTTTTTATAGATCAATGAAACTGGGTTTCCATAAGGACTTTCAACATGGTTTTTAGAATGCAGCCGCATACGACTGTGCGAAATAACATTGAATATATGATGAAAGTACTATTTCAAAAGAGGTGTAGTTGTTTTGATGTTTGATTTGTTTTGTAAATAGCAATCTTAATTGTTCTCTCATTCGTACAGGTGTATGTTCTTAGTTTACTGTGATTCTACAGGTGTATGTTCATAGTTTACTCTGATTCCTACAGGTGTATGTTCATAGTTTACTCTGATTCCTATATGTGTATGTTCTTAGTTTACTCTGATTCCTATAGGTGTAAGTTCATAGTTTACTCTGATTCCTACAGATGTATGTTCTTAGTTTACTCTGATTCCTATATGTGTATGTTCTTAGTTTACTCTGATTCCTATAGGTGTATGTTCATAGTTTACTCTGATTCCTACAGGTGTATGTTCTTAGTTTACTCTGATTCCTACAGGTGTATGTTCATAGTTTACTCTGATTCCTACAGGTGTATGTTCTTAGTTTACTCTGATTCCTATAGGTGTATGTTCATAGTTTACTCTGATTCCTACAGGTGTATGTTCTTAGTTTACTCTGATTCCTACAGGTGTATGTTCTTAGTTTACTGTGATTCCTACAGGTGTATGTTCATAGTTTACTCTGATTCCTACAGGTGTATGTTCATAGTTTACTCTGATTCCTACAGGTGTATGTTCATAGTTTACTCTGATTCCTATAGGTGTATGTTCTTAGTTTTCTCTGATTCCTACAGGTGTATGTTCATAGTTTACTCTGATTCCTACAGGTGTATGTTCTTAGTTTACTGTGATTCCTACAGGTGTATGTACTCTATATCAGGCAGGTGTTTGCTTTGCTCTCTGATTCCTACATGTGTATGTACTCTATATCAGGCAGGTGTTTGCTTTGCTCTCTGATTCCTACAGGTGTATGTACTCTATATCAGGCAGGTGTTTGCTTTGCTCTCTGATTCCTACATGTGTATGTACTCTATATCAGGCAGGTGTTTGCTTTGCTCTCTGATTCCTACAGGTGTATGTACTCTATATCAGGCAGGTGTTTGCTTTGCTCTCTGATTCCTACATGTGTATGTACTCTATATCAGGCAGGTGTTTGCTTTGCTCTCTGATTCCTACAGGTGTATGTACTCTATATCAGGCAGGTGTTTGCTTTGCTCTCTGATTCCTACAGGTGTATGTACTCTATATCAGGCAGGTGTTTGCTTTGCTCTCTGATTCTAACAGGTGTATGTACTCTATATCAGACAGGTGTTTGCTTTGCTCTCTTGATTCCTATAGCTGTGTTCTCTCTGATGCATGCACTTCTCTGCTCTCTAGTTACTGTATGTGCAATAACTCTTGATTCTTGCAGGTTGTTGCTCTTTAATTCCTACATGTGTCTCAGATTCCTGCAGGTCTCAGATTCCTGCAGGTGTCAGATTCCTGCAGGTCTCAGATTCCTGCAGGTGTCAGGTTGGTTCTTGACATACCATGGGTTTTGGCATACTGCAGTATACATTAATTTTGGAATTACTATTCAACAATGTCGCCGATGTTTCCTTGAATTTGACTAGTCAAGACTCCCAGTGTATGTTTGCATTCAATTCTTAAACAAACATTTACCTAATTGCCACTGTAAATGACAAAATAAATGTAGCTGCCTGAAATCCTAGGTCAGTGTCAGCATACAACCCCCCCCCATTCCTAGCTCCACGGTCAAGGTCATTGTTGCTGCTCACTAATTGGGTCATGCAATGAGTGATAATGAAATAACTTGGTACAATTGATCACCATGTAGAGGGGTAGTGGTCACTTGTAAAGTCTAAATGTTATTTATTTTACAATGATCGCGAAACAAGCTTTAACAACTTAAATATTGTTACCTACGACGGCCTTTGTATACGAGGATGGGAACGCACACGAAAACAATGATAAACATTTCAACACTTCTTTTAATATTATTGACGTCAACGATTTACTAATTTCTTATTTATAAAGAAATCTAGTATGATAAATTATTAAAGGGCTGTACGGAATTGTATAATCTTGTTATTACTAGTGTGTTATCGATACATGTGAGCTGGTGAGTTCTTACGTTTTATTTCGTTGTTAAAACGGATCTATTTTTTTAGTGATTTGGAAGCTCTCGAATGAGTTTTGTCCTCCTATGTATAGATGCTGGCGGCGTGTGAATTCCTTTGTGCCCTGTAGGTGTGTCCCTATTAGCCAATCATAACTGTATAAAAATCTGTTCACCAATCGGTGCGCTCCATTACAACGGTTCAGCGATTAGTTCCACGAGCGTCCGCCGTTCAAAATGTAGATCCGTTTTCTCTCCAAATCATCAAAGGAGCTGCCATCAGAACGGAATAGATCATTGAACAGATAGAACGATCAACAGGTTTATAGTCACTAGGTGTTGTCAAATACCTTCCGCAATGCGCTAATACAAGCCAGTTTCTGTGATTAGGGCCTGTCCAGATTCAGATGACAAATATTGGATAAGATGTTCGTCTCTCGGTAAATGTACGATCCAGAAGCACGAGAGGATGTCTAAAGGATACACTAATGAAAAAACCTTATTTGGTCATATATTGTTAATTTGTATTTCATATTTGATTTAACAAGTTCCACAGTAAAGCTAACACTATCATATTGTCATTAGTATTCGCTTATAGCCCTCACATTACAATATTAATCACTCTTATGATATGTTGTCTGGAGGAAGTCGGAGTACCCGGAGAAAACTCGCCTGTCCAATCTGGCGACCACTGTACCATCTCACATACTTCCCAGTTCGAAGATCGAACCCGGGTTGCATTGGTGTGAAGCGAGCGTGCATCCACTGCACAAATCGGTCACCTGTAATACACATGTATGGTGGCCAGGTGAAGATAAGTAGAATCTGTATTGGGTTGTTAGGTCATTAAATTCATCTTGTTATACCATAAAACATACTCAAACTGAAACAGAAAATGCAGGGTAGTCTGATTACTGAGGAGTTGCTGATATGGCACATAGATAATTGTAGATTTATTGGTTTGTACCGGCCAGCCAGTGAAGTGTCCTATACACTGTTATCACAGTTATCTTGCAATGACTTCCTATGCCTTGTAAGGTATGTTTGTGTACATTTTGATTATCAGTTACTGACGACAGATACTATTGAGTGTTTTCAAGTCCTCAGTTGTTTGGGGGGGGGGGGGGGGGCTCGCACTTTCTTCACTTGTGCCCCCCCCCCCTCAATGATTTAGTATAGCAAATATGTAAATAATTTCAGGAAACTCGAATGTTCAGCACAATATGATAGTCTCTATCCTGTGTGCTGAATATGATAGTCTCTATCCTGTGTGCTGAATATGATAGTCTCGATCCTGTGTGCTGAATATGATAGTCTCGATCCTGTGTGCTGAATATGATAGTCTCGATCCTGTGTGCTGAATATGATAGTCTCTATCCTGTGTGCTGAATATGATAGTCTCGATCCTGTGTGCTGAATATGATAGTCTCGATCCTGTGTGCTGAATATGATAGTCTCTATCCTGTGTGCTGAATATGATAGTCTCGATCCTGTGTGCTGAATATGATTGTCTCGATCCTGTGTGCTGAATATGATAGTCTCGATCCTGTGTGCAGAATATGATAGACATACCCTACTTCTGTCTGTGGATCTTGCAATATCTTCCACAAGCAGACATACCATACTTCTGTCTGTGGATCTTGCAATATCTTCCACAAGCAGACATACCCTACTTCTGTCTGTGGATCTTGCAATATCTTCCACAAGCAGACATACCATACTTCTGTCTGTGGATCTTGCAATATCTTCCACAAGCAGACATACCATACTTTTATTGTTCTTACAATAGCCATCCAGGAGAACATGTACCGTACATATCCTAATTACAATAGTGATCATGAAACTGAGCCCTTGTTTATGCAATCTAGTAGCATTATTTCTTGTCCTATTAAAAGTCTCCAGCTGGTGAGTAGCCCAGGGCAATCACAGCCCTCTTTTGTATACAATTATGACAGGAAGGTCACAGTATGGGTCTGCCTTGTTGACCCGAGATGACCTAACTTTGATACAGTAAATGTATTATTAATTTTGCTTGTTTATGTGTGGTTTATTTTGTGTTATTGTTTGCTTACTGGCACAGTTGTATGATAAAGACCTTGTGTTGTTATTTCCTTTGATGATACAATGAGAGACATCTCTAATTTTCTATTGCCTCCCTTGGCAGATAAAGTCTGATTTATTCCAAAATGTAAATAGGTCCTTTTAGTTGGAATCCTTTGTTTTTACTGTTGTTCCCTAACCAGATGTTGCGGTATCATAAATGTGATTTTATCAAAATCGTGTTAATTAACTGATAGCATTGTTTTACAAATAAGTACACATTGCATATACTGTAGAAGATATGTCGAGATCTAGTAATTTAATAATCATAAGAAGTGATAGTGGAATAAAATTGCTAGCATGTTGTGCAAAGGAAACAACGATAAAAACAGAGGAAAACACTTAATAGGGCCTATCTACTTTTAGGGAGTATTCAGGGGAAGTAACTGACCGATGTCTCCCATTGTTAATTGTTTTGTAAGCCATTGTCTAAGAAATGTTTTAGTTTGCATCTTCATTAATGTGAACATTGTTGGTGTGTTTAGTTGTTTCCTTCTCAATACCACAAGCACTGCTGCGTAATATTACTGGCTGTTCTGCCAAAGAAATAGCAAGTTAGACATACTCCCTTGTAAACAGTCATTTTATCATCAGTCTATTTGTTATATTTCTTGGGATTATTGCAAAATATTACACGATGAATTCCTTGTTTCAAACCATGTAGATAGGAATCTTGACATGTTATTATAAACAATTAAACAGTCTCTCTCACCAGGAACATGTTTACTATCTGCTGCATCATTCAATGCTCCTGTGCCAATTTGTATTTTTGCTCTTGTTACTAGGAAAGCAATGTTCAAACAAGATTGCTCTACCTTGGTGTCCTTTCAAAGCTTTGGGATGGCTCTACCTTGGTGTCCTTTCAAAGCTTTGGGATTGCTCTACCTTGTTGTCCTTTCAAAGCTTTGGGATTGCTCTACCTTAGTGTCCTTTCAAAGCTTTGGGTTTGCTCTACCTTAGTGTCCTTTCAAAGCTTTGGGATTGCTCTACCTTGTTGTCCTTTCAAAGCTTTGGGATTGCTCTACCTTGGTGTCCTTTCAAAGCTTTGGGATGGCTCTACCTTGCTGTCCTTTCAAAGCTTTGGGATGGCTCTACCTTGCTGTCCTTTCAAAGCTTTGGGATGGCTCTACCTTGCTGTCCTTTCAAAGCTTTGGGATTGCTCTACCTTAGTGTCCTTTCAAAGCTTTGGGTTGCTCTACCTTAGTGTCCTTTCAAAGCTTTGGGTTGCTCTACTTTGGTGTCCTTTCAAAGCTTTTGGATTGCTCTACCTTGCTGTCCTTTCAAAGCTTTCGGATTGCTCTACTTTGGTGTCCTTTCAAAGCTATCGGATTGCTCTACCTTTCCAATTGACAGACGGGAAGATTTTCAAGACAGGCGAGTTAAACATATTAAATTTGATGTTTATTTAAGTTTTCTGTGAAATTCTAGATACATGGAAAACCCCACATTTGTGCGCATACGCGATGCGACCTGTTTATTGTTAGGAGGCCCAATAAGTTGTGATATTAATTTTCTGTCTGATGCTGTCAGCATTGTACAAAGTAATATCAAGTTTTCTAGTTCTAATAATGATAAAAACTTATTACAAATACAAAATAAACAAATATAAAGTGTGAATTATTATGGAACATGTAAATAATGGATACCATATCTAATGCACTGTGCATGTCTGTAACTTTATCTGCTGATAAATGCCCCGATCAGCCGGCACATTCAGTGGGGGCTGATATGGCTCTATATTCTTTGCAAATACTGTTTGAACAGTATCCAGAATCAAATGGGTTAAGTGAGGCTTTAACCCATTCAACACCAAGTAATTGACTTGGACTGGTCCATAATATTTTCAGAACAATAAATTAATAAGAAAATTACATTTGGACCAGTACATTTATCAAAATAGGTAATTGTGTCTAAAAATAGTAATATTTCACTGGCAAAAAGTGCAGATCCTGATGAGACGGCTCGTCACGAGCCGGCTCATCTGGATCTACACTCTTTGTAAGCCTATTTAGAGGTGTGTAGTGTTGAAAGTGTTAATCACATTCTGTTCCATCTCGAATGTTGCAACTGCTGTAATGTTGTTAAATAGGTTTCAGATATATTAACAGTTTTGTCTTGTGTATTGGTTTAATCAGAGACATCTGCTTGCTGGGAGTGGAGCCGAGAGGAGTGTTGACCGGGTCATAACCCATGCATCCTGTGTCCCCCAATCCTCAAGTGCTGTTCAATATAATAGATAGCACAGGTGAAGTAGGGCAATAGTCAATAGAGAAGCACATCCTCTAAGCTGTCCGTTTGTTTTCTTGCTACTGGTATCTGAATGCAGAATTGATACAACATTTAGGACAACACGTCCAATTAGTCACGTAGGTCGTATAGAACGTTTGTTTAGTAGTCGAAATATTCAGATTCTGTGGCTAATATTTGTAAAAAGTGGCCGTTCCGATTGTGCCCTTAGGCAAGGCATTTAAATTCCATGTTGCTTCTTCTCTCTCCCTCGTGGCGATGGATTCCATCAGGAATGAGGTCTCGAGAGTGATTAATAAAAGTTGAAAGAACTTGTTTCGCAATCGAGCTAAAATAAATTTGTATAAGTAATAATTTATATCTCCTTCCATAGTAATATGGCTCTCAATAATGAGACTACCCCCCTAATAAGGCCACTTTATTTGAAGACTCGTAAGTGGTTTTACTGTAATAGCAAATTACATTTTGTAGAAACAATTTTTTAACAATATATCACTTTTATCACATTTTTAGACATAACTAGGAATGATAATCTATGTTAGCGAAACTACTGGAATCTTCACGGATGTATAAGCTTGTGAATTGTCGGCATGAGATTTGTGGAAATATGAGCTGTGAATGTCGCTGTCTACAGTAAATTGTTATAAAAGAATAATGAAGCTGTATTGTGAACAGCTGAGCAATGCACACTGTACTAGCCAATAGTAATAATAAATAACATTGAATGTCACAAGCAACCACTAAATAAAGCGAAACTTGTGTACAGCCAACAGCCACATAGAAGCCTGTTACCCATTACTCCCTCTGAGTGGAAGTCGTGATAGCGCAGTGGATGCGCGTTCGTTTCTGGTGCGAAAGGTCCGGAGTTCGAACCCCGCTGGAGCCGTTACGATTGTACCCTTAGGCAAGGCATTTAAATTCCACATGGCCTCTTCTCTCTCCTTCATGGCGATGGATTCCATCAGGAATGAGGTCTCGAGAGTGATTAATATAAGTTGAAAGAACTTGTTTCGCAATCAAGCTAAAATAAATTTGTATAAAAAAACTCCATCTGAGATTAGAATGTGTCCCCAAACGTTTGCTAATATTGAGGAATAATAAACTTCCATGTTTATACAGACCCAGAATTGTAGATATTGATTCCGCTGGGAGGGGAAGTCAGGATGAAGGAGAAAAACAACAGTATTATATGATTGCTCATGTCAGATAAGATAAATATAATATATCTCCGTCACAGACTGTGTTGAGATGGAGCCATTTGGTGAATGCTTATTAAAGAAACAATGCCGCTGGAATTGGATTTTGGCAAGTTAATTGACTGGGCCTCCTGCTTGCTTTCATTTCCCATTTATTCCTGAACCATCTGAACATATACAACACTTCTGGGAATGCTTCTGCTATACGATCTTCCAAATATTATGGAAAATGAATTGAATGACAGGACTGGCTGATGTTCACATTTTCAGGGTTTATGGGATTTGTGTAATTTATTGATGACATATTGATAATTAATTGTGGAGAATGTGTGAAATATTGGATGCTGTTTGGTCAATG
Organism: Archivesica marissinica; assembly: GCA_014843695.1. Taxonomy (NCBI): domain Eukaryota; kingdom Metazoa; phylum Mollusca; class Bivalvia; order Venerida; family Vesicomyidae; genus Archivesica; species Archivesica marissinica. The sequence goes on from CM026403.1 coordinate 44,153,930, forward strand.
GAGAGGGAATTAATATGACAATTAATTGGAAATGTCAAAACCCTGCAGCACTTGCCATGTGGTGTCATCCAACATGCAGACAGAGCAAACAGAAATCCCATTACAAGATGCTAACATTTAGTTTAGGAGTAATTGTATTCGTTGTCCATGGGAAAATGCAATCAACTGTACAGCAATCAATTTTGTCAAATTGTCAGTATTGTTCTAACTGGCTGACTACATGTCAGCATTATGTGTCGGGATACAATGATGGATGTCACAACTTGGTGTCATGATACAATGTTGGCATGCAATATGTGGAGACAGTATTGAGACTTTGTGTCGGGATGCAGTGTTGGGACTCCCATGTTGGGTGTTGGTACTTGGTATCAGGATGCAGTGTTGGGACTCCCTCCCATGTTGGGTGTTGAGACTTGGTATCAGGATGCAGTGTTGGGACTCCCTCCCATGTTGGGTGTTGAGACTTGGTATCAGGATGCAGTGTTGGACTCCCATGTTGGATGTTGAGACTTGGTATCAGGATGCAGTGTTGGGACTCCCATGTTGGGTGTTGGGACTTTGTATCATGATGCAGTGTTGGGACTCCCATGTTGTGTGTTGGGACTTGGTATCAGGATGCAGTGTTGGGACTCCCATGTTGTGTGTTGAGACTTGGTATCAGGATGCAGTGTTGGGACTCCCATGTTGTGTGTTGGGACTTGGTATCAGGATGCAGTGTTGGGACTCCCATGTTGTGTGTTGAAACTTGGTATCAGGATGCAGTGTTGGGACTTGGTATCAGGATGCAGTGTTGGGACTCCCATGTTGGGTGTTGGGACTTGGTATCAGGATGCAGTGTTGGGACTCCCATGTTGTGTGTTGGGACTTGGTATCAGGATGCAGTGTTGGGACTCCCATGTTGTGTGTTGAAACTTGGTATCAGGATGCAGTGTTGGGACTTGGTATCAGGATGCAGTGTTGGGACTCCCATGTTGTGTGTTGGGACTTGGTATCAGGATGCAGTGTTGGGACTCCCATGTTGGGTGTTGAGACTTGGTATTAGGATGCAGTGTTGGGACTCCCATGTTGTGTGTTGGGACTTGGTATCAGGATGCAGTGTTGGGACTCCCATGTTGTGTGTTGGGACTTGGTATCAGGATGCAGTGTTGGGACTCCCATGTTGGGTGTTGAGACTTGGTATCAGGATGCAGTGTTGGGACTCCCATGTTGGGTGTTGAGACTTGGTATCAGGATGCAGTGTTGGGACTCCCCATGTTGGTAGACACCTGTTATAATACATATATGCCAGGATGTTTTGCTTGATGGATATGTCTGTATATTACAGCTTGGGATATCTGTATATTTTCAGATGAGATTTGGAGGTTGTATATTACAGCTTGGGATATATGTATATTTTCAGATGAGATTTGGAGATTGTATATTACAGTGTGGGATATCTGTATATTTTCAGATGAGATTTGGAGATTGTATATTACAGTGTAGGATATCTGTATATTTTCAGATGAGATTTGGAGATTGTATATTACAGCTTGGGATATCTGTATATTTTCAGATGAGATTTGGAGATTGTATATTACAGTGTGGGATATCTGTATATTTTCAGATGAGATTTGGAGATTGTATATTACAGTGTGGGATATCTGTATATTTTCAGATGAGATTTGGAGATTGTATATTACAGTGTGGGATATCTGTATATTTTCAGATGAGATTTGGAGATTGTATATTACAGCTTGGGATATCTGTATATTTTCAGATGAGATTTGGAGATTGTATATTACAGTGTGGGATATCTGTATATTTTCAGATGAGATTTGGAGATTGTATATTACAGTGTGGGATATCTGTATATTTTCCGATGAGATTTGGAGGTTGTATATTACAAATTGGGATATATGTATATTTTCAGATGAGATTTGGAGATTGTATATTACAAATTGGGATATATGTATATTTTCAGATGAGATTTGGAGGTTGTATATTACAAATTGGGATATATGTATATTTTCAGATGAGATTTGGAGGTTGTATATTACAAATTGGGATATATGTATATTTGCAGATGAGATTTGGAGGTTGTATATTACAAATTGGGATATATGTATATTTTCAGATGAGATTTGGAGGTTGTATATTACAGCATGTTTGGAGCTGCTGGAAAAGAAATGTGAAAACTCTGTGAAAAAGAAGGTAAGAATTATAGAGAAGTGTTTTGTTTTGGAAATTTTGGGGGAAAAGCAGGTCGTTTTATTAAAGCCCAGATTATATATAGGTATGTCTGTCCATTGTTCTGTCTGTCTGTTGTGTCTGTCCATGCATTTCTTGTCCTGTCCATAATTGTGTTCTGAATGCCTTCAAGGATTTTAGACCAGTATCAAATGTTCACCTCATCCACACCATGTGCAGAACTCATGCTCATCCAAGGTCGGCCACACTTGAAGGTCAACGGTCAAGTCTTGAGCAGAACCCATATTCATCCAAGGTCACAGCCACACTTGAAGGTCAACGGTCAAGTCTTGGCAGAACCTATGTTCATCCACGGTCATGGCCACACTTGAAGGTCAAAGGTCAAGTCTTGGAACTGTTTCCTGATTATGGCAATTAACCATAAGATAGTATATTCTTATCTCTACGATTATTATTGAAATACTGAACTTATGAAATATTCCTCAGTTAGTAGTGAATAATAAGAAGGTGACTATATAATAGATATATTCAGATTTCTTTTAAGGAATGAATCGAGGGTTAATAGTTTCCATCGTGGTATGAACTACATTGGACGTGGTTAAAGTGTGTGGTGGCCGAAGGCATCCAAGCTAACATTAAGCACCCCCAATGTAGTTCATACCCCTGATGGAAACTATTAACCTGCGATTCATTACTTATATTTACATTAATTATTCTTTTCAATGGCACAAAGAAAATATAGCACGCTTTGCATCAAGGGTTTTTAGTCCAGATTTGCAACACACCGTGTGTCGGAGCAGATAAATAGATCATACTTGGAACAGCGTAAACTGTAAGACACGCCTTTTCTCGCGACGTTGCCTAACACTGCTAATGTGCATTGCCACGTAACTTCGAGTGCGCATGTCAGCTGCATATCATTAGTTAGGAACCCTCATACGAAAATGTATACAATCAGGGCAGATACGTTCATCGAAGGAAATGCATGTGTGGGTGGGTGTATGAGCTTCAACGAAGTGTATAATTATGTAATGGTTATATTGGTTAGAATATTATGGTATGTTTGGTTAGTCAGTTTGCATTCTATGTATGATTTTTTTCTTCTTTCTTTCTTTCTTTCTTCTCTTTAATACTTTATTTATTTTACAACGATTACGAAGCAAGTTTTAACAACTTATATTAATCACTCTCGTTGGCTCGGATGAAAGCGTAAATGTGGTCATTCATGTGGGAGGAAACCGGAGTACCCGGAGAAAACCCACCTGTCCGATCTGGCGACCATCGTACCATCTCGCATACTTCCCTATCCGAGGATCGAACCCGGGTCGCATTGTATATGTATTATGATATTGATCCGCTATGGGTGATTTCTTTTATCAAGATTTGTATAATATTAAAATATCTCCGTGTCGGCCAAATTATACAACAGGTGCGTGGCATAACTAATGTTGGTTGTAAACATGTTTTATTTGTGGTGGTAATAATATACAAGAAACTGAACACATGGACTGAATCAAAGGCTTGATGAAAGAGACTAAAGATATGATTATTACAAAGGCAATAAAAGCTAACAATTTTCTAAATTAACATATTTATGACTCATAATTTTGTATGCCAACAGAATCAAGAATTGTTTTTGTACATGACATCAACAATAGATAAGGCTAAGTTCGCCAATTTTGTCATTTTCAATATAGCCCCGGGTAAATGGGATGAAATTCAATTTGATATTTCAGTACTAAATATGCAACGGATAAAATCGTTTCAGACAAATGAAATTTAGTACCAAATTTTTTTTGTATTTCTTACCTATAGATTTCATTCTCTGTTAAAAAATATCATTCTCTGTATAAAAAAAGTTTAAACAAAAATAAATCTTAGAACATCTACTGTCCATTGATATTATAATGTGTTGTATATAATGTTTGTGTTATAATGTTTGTGTTATAATGTGTTGTATATAATGTTTGTGTTATAATGTGTTGTATATACTGTTTGTGTTATAATGTGTTGTATATACTGTTTGTTATAATGTGTTGTATATAATGTTTGTGTTATAATGTGTTGTATATAATGTTTGTGTTATAATGTGTTGTATATACTGTTTGTTATAATGTGTTGTATATAATGTTTGTGTTATAATGTGTTGTATATAATGTTTGTGTTATAATGTGTTGTATATAATGTTTGTGTTATAATGTGTTGTATATAATGTTTGTGTTATAATGTGTTGTATATAATGTTTGTGTTATCCTTGGTATTGATTATATGTCATCTACTCTGTATGTTAATGCTTACATGTACTATGTTGTATATAATGTTTGTGTTATCCTTGGTATTGATTATATGTCATCTACTCTGTACGTTAATGCTCACATGTACTATGTTGTATATAATGTTTGTGTTATCCTTGGTATTGATTATATGTCATCTACTCTGTACGTTAATGCTCACATGTACTATGTTGTATATAATGTTTGTGTTATCCTTGGTATTGATTATATGTCATCTACTCTGTACGTTAATGCCCACATGTACTATGTTGACATTGATTATATGTCATCTACTCTGCACGTTAATGCTCACATGTACTATGTTGACATTGATTATATGTCATCTACTCTGTACGTTAATGCTCACATGTACTATGTTGACATTGATTATATGTCATCTACTCTGTATGTTAATGCTCACATGTACTATGTTGACATTGATTATATGTCATCTACTCTGTACGTTAATGCTCACATGTACTATGTTGACATTGATTATATGTCATCTACTCTGCACGTTAATGCTCACATGTACTATGTTGACATTGATTATATGTCATCTACTCTGTACGTTAATGCTTACATGTACTATGTTGACATTGATTATATGTCATCTACTCTGTATGTTAATGCTCACATGTACTATGTTGACATTGATTATATGTCATCTACTCTGTACGTTAATGCTTACATGTACTATGTTGACATTGATTATATGTCATCTACTCTGCACGTTAATGCTCACATGTACTATGTTGACATTGATTATATGTCATCTACTCTGCACGTTAATGCCCACATGTACTATGTTGACATTGATTATATGTCATCTACTCTGCACGTTAATGCTCACATGTACTATGTTGACATTGATTATATGTCATCTACTCTGTACGTTAATGCTTACATGTACTATGTTGACATTGATTATATGTCATCTACTCTGCACGTTAATGCTTACATGTACTATGTTGACATTGATTATGTATTTGTTTTATGACAGATATTCTATTTTTACCAGAATAAAACTATCTATCTATTGAAATAAAAGATTGTAGTTAAAATGCCTCGACTTTGGAGAACTTTACACAAAGGTATAATAGAACATATAAACTAACCATGGAAATAATACCGCAGATTCACATTTCCTACAAAGACTAGCCACTTATATATACCTAGAATAGATTTCACGTATTTTCATTGTTATATATATACATTATTATTCACCTGTCTATTGTATATCAATCAATTGATAGGGAGAAGAACTATATAGGGAGAAGAACTATATAAGTTATCCTTCGTTCTAATCCCTTTCAGTCTACTGCTGTTAAATTATATGTAAAATGTTCATTTCTTGATTACATGTACAAATACTGAAATAAATAATGTTTAAACTAAGGGAAGTAAGTCATACATGATTATTTGGCTGGAAGTGATAAATTATGTCTTAAAATAATGGTCATTGTTTTTTATTGTTTCTTGCTACAGTTTCACTTCACAACATCTCCTGAACCACTTGTCCAATCATCATTGCTACAGTTTCACTTCACAACATCTCCTGAACCACTTGTCCAATCATCATTGCTACAGTTTCACTTCACAACATCTCCTGAACCACTTGTCCAATCATCATTGCTACAGTTTCACTTCACAACATCTCCTGAACCACTTGTCCAATCATCATTGCTACAGTTTCACTTCACAACATCTCCTGAACCACTTGTCCAATCATCATTGCTACAGTTTCACTTCACAACATCTCCTGAACCACTTGTCCAATCATCATTGCTACAGTTTCACTTCACAACATCTCCTGAACCACTTGTCCAATCATCATTGCTACAGTTTCACTTCACAACATCTCCTGAACCACTTGTCCAATCATCATTGCTATATTTTCATTAGAATTATATATTAAATCTCTAAAAATCTCCTCATAAACGATAACCCACAGATGTTGATATTTGTAATGTAGCATTATCCAGAGGACCTCAACTACGGTTGCTCAAAATATAATCCTGGGGCAAGTGGCCAAGTGGTTATGGTCCTTCATTTCAAATCACTCGCCGCTCACCGTTGTAGGTTCGAATCCCACTGGGGGTATCAAATTCTTATATGTGATGAAGCTATCCAGCTGACTTGCGGTAGATTGGTGGTTCTACCTGGGTGTCTGTCTGTGCCTGTATGACCTAAGCTGTTGGTGCAACTTTAAATCCTTCGTCCATCAATAATAGCTGGAGAGTCGCTGTATGGAGAGTCGCTGTATGGAGAGTCGCTGTATGGAGAGTCACTGTATGGAGAGTCGCCGTATGGAGAGTCGCTGTATGGAGAGTCGCTGTATGGAGAGTCACTGTATGGAGAGTCACTGTATGGAGAGTTGCTGTATGGAGAGTCGCTGTATGGAGAGTCACTGTATGGAGAGTCGCTATATGGAGAGTCACTGTATGGAGAGTCGCTGTATGGATAGTCGCTGTATGGAGAGTCGCTGTATGGAGAGTCGCTGTATGGAGTCACTGTATGGAGAGTCACTATATGGAGAGTCACTGTATGGAGAGTCACTGTATGGAGAATCACTGTATGGAGAGTCGCTGTATGGAGAGTCGCTGTATGGAGAGTCGCTGTATGGAGAGTCGCAGTCGCCGTATGGAGAGTCGCTGTATGGAGAGTCGCTGTATGGAGTCGCTGTATGGAGAGTCACTGTATGGAGTCACTGTATGGAGAGTCGCTGTATGGAGAGTCGCAGTCGCCGTATGGAGAGTCGCTGTATGGAGAGTCGCTGTATGGAGAGTCGCAGTCGCTGTATGGAGAGTCACAGTCGCCGTATGGAGAGTCGCTGTATGGAGAGTCGCTGTATGGAGAGTCACTGTATGGAGAGTCACTGTATGGAGAGTCGCTTTATGGAGAGTCGCAGTCGCCGTATGGAGAGTCGCTGTATGGAGAGTCACTGTATGGAGAGTCGCAGTCGCCGTATGGAGAGTCGCTGTATGGAGAGTCGCTGTATGGAGAGTCGCAGTCACTGTATGGAGAGTCGCAGTCGCCGTATGGAGAGTCGCTGTATGGAGAGTCGCTGTATGGAGAGTCACTGTATGGAGAGTCGCAGTGGCCGTATGGAGAGTCGCTGTATGGAGAGTCGCTGTATGGAGAGTCGCTGTATGGTATGGAGAGTCGCAGTCACTGTATGGAGAGTCGCAGTCACTGTATGGAGAGTCGCTGTATGGAGAGTCGCTGTATGGAGAGTCGGAGAGTCGCTGTATGGAGAGTCGCTGTATGGAGAGTCGGAGAGTCGCTGTATGGAGAGTCGGAGAGTCGCTGTATGGAGAGTCGCTGTATGGAGAGTCACTGTATGGAGAGTCACACTGTATGGAGTCGCTGTATGGAGAGTCACTGTATGGAGAGTCGCTGTATGGAGAGTCGGAGAGTCGCTGTATGGAGAGTCACTGTATGGAGAGTCGCTGTATGGAGAGTCACTGTATGGAGAGTCGCTGTATGGAGAGTCACTGTATGGAGAGTCGCTATATGGAGAGTCGGAGAGTCGCTGTATGGAGAGTCGGAGAGTCGCTGTATGGAGAGTCGGAGAGTCGCTGTATTGAGAGTCGCTGTATGGAGAGTCACTGTATGGAGAGTTGCTGTATGGAGAGTCACTGTATGGAGTCGCTGTATGGAGAGTCGGAGAGTCGATGTATGGAGAGTCGGAGAGTCGCTGTATGGAGAGTCGGAGAGTCGCTGTATGGAGAGTCGGAGAGTCGCTGTATGGAGAGTCGCTGTATGGAGAGTCGCTGTATGGAGAGTCGCTGTATGGAGAGTCACTGTATGGAGAGTTGCTGTATGGAGAGTTGGAGAGTCGCTGTATGGAGAGTCGGAGAGTCGCTGTATGGAGAGTCGGAGAGTCGCTGTATGGAGAGTCGGAGAGTCGCTGTATGGAGAGTCACTGTATGGAGAGTCGGAGAGTCGCTGTATGGAGAGTCGGAGAGTCACTGTATGGAGAGTTGCTGTATGGAGAGTTGGAGAGTCACTGTATGGAGAGTCGCTGTATGGAGAGTCGGAGAGTCGCTGTATGGAGAGTCGCTGTATGGAGAGTCGCTGTATGGAGAGTCGGAGAGTCACTGTATGGAGAGTCGCTGTATGGAGAGTCGCTGTATGGAGAGTCGGAGAGTCGCTGTATGGAGAGTCGCTGTATGGAGAGTCGGAGAGTCACTGTATGGAGAGTCACTGTATGGAGAGTCGCTGTATGGAGAGTCGGAGAGTCACTGTATGGAGTCGCTGTATGGAGAGTCGCTGTATGGAGAGTCGGAGAGTCACTGTATGGAGTCGCTGTATGGAGAGTCGGAGAGTCGCTGTATGGAGTCGCTGTATGGAGAGTCGGAGAGTCGCTGTATGGAGTCGCTGTATGGAGAGTCGCTGTATGGAGAGTCGCTGTATGGAGAGTCACTGTATGGAGAGTCACTGTATGTATGGAGAGTCGCTGTATAGAGAGTCGCTGTATGGAGATGTATGGAGAGTCGCTGTATGGAGAGTCACTGTATGTATGGAGAGTCGCTGTATGTATGGAGAGTCGCTGTATGTATGGAGAGTCGCTGTATGGAGTGTCGCTGTATGACCTAAGCTGTTGGTGCAACTTTAAATCCCCAAAACAAACAAAGAATATGATCCTTGGATCATATTTGACCTTACTTTTTTTATACAAATTTATTTTAGCTCGCTTGCGAAACAAGTTCTTTCAACTTATATTAATCACTCTCGAGACCTCATTCCTGATGGAATCCATCGCCACGAGGGAGAAAGAAGAGGCAACGTGGCATTTAAACGCCTTGCCTAAGGGCACAATCGTAACGGTTCCAGCGGAACCTTTCACACCTGAAGCGAACGCTATCACGACTTCCATTTGACCTTACTATAGGGTCACATCATTTACATTGGTTTACATAGTAAGAATTAAGAAAGTTAAAAATCATCTTCTCAGAAACCACAATGTCCAGAACTTTGATAATTTGCATGTAGCATCATCTAGTGGACCACTACTAATTTTCCTGGGGTCATATAGTTTAAATAGTTTTATATAATACAACCCTTAATAAAGTCATCTTTTCAGCAATGTCGTGTCCAGAGCTTTTAAATGTTGCATGTACAGTCAAACCTCTCTAGAGCAAACACCATCCGGATACATCGAGATTGGTTGTTGTAGAGGTTGTTGTTCTAGGGAGGTTCAACTTTTTGAAGTCTGGAAATGCGTGAATAGTCAGTTTATAGTCGGTAGTTCATATTGATTTGAATATAGAGTATACAGAATGTGGTCCTATGTACAATTGTACTTTCGGTAAATATTTAAAAAAATTCTAAAACTGACTCAAAGCATTGAAAATTCAACCTCGTTTTAATACATATAACTATCATCATCAATCCTCTTCACCCCGGTTGGGGTATAGGGCCTTCACCACTGCTCTCCACTTGGACCGGTCCGTTGCTGCTGCTTTGGCTTCCCCCAGGACATCCTGCTTCGGCGCAGCTCACTGTCCAGAGTCCTTCGCCATGTCGTAACTGGTCGACCTCTTTTCTGTGTGCCCTGTGGATTCCAATCCAGTGCTTGGCGTGCTATGTTGGGCTGGTCTCGTCGTAGAGTGTGCCCTATCCACCGCCACTTCCTCTGTGTGATAGAGTCTGTGATGGGGTCCTGTCTTGTTTGCCGCCACAATTCCTGGTTGGTGATCTTTTCTGGCCATCTGATGTGTAGGATCTGTCTGAGGCAGTTGTTGATGAATACCTGTAGTTTGTGGTCAAGGCCCTTGGTGCGTCTCCAGGTCTCAGCTCCGTACAAGAGGACTGTCTTAACATTCGTCTCAAACAGTTTGAGCTTTGTCTTGAGGTGGATGTTATTGTTGTTCCATACTGGCTTCAACGTCACAAAGGCATGTCGTGCTTTCCCAATATGGGCTTGGATGTCCTCTTCTGTTCCCCCTGTTTTGCTGATGACACTGCCGAGGTAGGTGAAGGAGTCAACATTATCGATTGGATGGCCATCTATCTGAATGGGTGTGTTCCTTGCCACGTTTACACTGAGGCACTTGGTCTTCTTAATGTTGATCTCCAGCCCTGTAGTCTTTGCAACTGTGTGTAAGCGTTCTGACTTCTGTTGCATGTGTTGGTGTGTGTGGGACAGGAGGCCTATATCGTCCGCAAAGTCGAGGTCCTCCAACTTCTCTGTAAGTGTCCACTGTATTCCTCTTGGTCTGTCTACTGTTGTTCTCATTATCCAGTCCAGTACGACGGAGAAAATGAGAGGCGAGAGCATACAGCCCTGACGGACGCCGGTGCTGACGGGAAATGGCTGTGAAAGGTTCATGTCATGGATCACATGGCAAGTGGTGTTGTTGTACAGGCTCCGAATAATGTTGATGATCTTTCCTGGTATGCCGTAGTGCCCGAGGATGCTCCATATGACGTCTCTATCAATCGTGTCAAACGCTTTCTTGAAATCGATGAAGTTGATGTAGATTGGAGACTGCCATTCGATGGACTGTTCAACGATGATGCGGAGTGTTGCTATCTGATCTGTGCATGATCTTCCTGCCCTGAATCCTGCCTGTTCTTCCCTCAGCTTGGCGTTCACTGCATTCTTGATCCTTTCTAGTAGGAGTCTTGTGAGGACTTTACTTGGGATGGACAGTAGCTGGATGCCCCTCCAATTCTGGCAGTTGCTGAGGTCACCCTTCTTGGGTAGCTTGACGATGTGCCCTACTCTCCATTCTTCTGGAACCACTTCTTCATCCCAGACTTGCTGTAGAAGGTCTAGTAGTAGTGCTGCTGTGGTCTCAGTCGATGCCTTCAGTGCCTCTGGTGGGATGTTGTCTGGTCCCGGTGCTTTCCCATTTTTGATCTTGTTGATGGCCCTTGTCACTTCATTCCTTGTGATCTGTCCCATCTCTACTTCCAGTTCTGGTCCGTCTGCTATGTCTGGTGGGTTGGTCACAGGTGTACCGCTGAGTAGTTCCTGGAAATGGTCCTTCCACCTTGTCATCTGATCTTCTGGTTTAGAGAGGGTGTTACCATCAACGTCCTTCACTGGTTTGTTGGGGTTGCTCCTTCTGCCGGAAAGTTGTCTAGTATAGAAAGTTATGCTGTATAGGGTCTTCATGTCGTTGTGGTATGCTGCTTCCTGTGCTTGTCCAGCCAGCTTGTCTACCTGATCCCTTTTGTCTTGTCGTGCGCTCTTCTTGACTTCTTTGTTCTTGGTGCTGTATTCTCCCTGGATGTTCTGTTTCTATGCTCTGGTTTTCGCCTGCTTCAGTCGGTGCCGAATTTCTCTTCTTCAATGATCTGGATGGTGTGGTCTGTGAGCCAGGTCTTGTACTTCTTCGTTCTAAATCCCAGCTTCTCTTCGCATGTCGTTGTGAAAGAGCATTTGACGCGGTCCCACTTCTTTTCCAACGATCCGTCTTCTAAGTCGGCTAGGGCCTGAAACCTGTTGCCGAGGGTGATGGCGAACTCTTGCTGTTGCTCTGCTGCCTTCAGTTTGGATGTGGCGTATCGCTTGTTCTGCTGGATGCCCGTCTTTCTTGCACTGGCAATTCTGACTTGTAGTTTGGCGATGACTAGTTCATGGTCGGAACCTGCATCAGCTCCTCGATACGCTCTGACATCCGTGAGGGTCCTCCTCCATCTTCTTGAGATCGTGACATGGTCGATCTGGTTTGCTGTTGCCTGGTCGGGTGATGTCCATGTGGTATTGTGAATGATGCGGTGCTTAAAGATAGTTCCACCGATGACAAGATCATTTAGCCCACAGAAGTTGACTAAGAGTTCCCCATTTTCATTCGTGGTCCCGAGTCCCTCCTTTCCCATGACGATCTCTCTACCAGTGTTGGTTCCTCCAACTTTCGCATTCATGTCACCCATAACAATGGTGATGTCCCTCTTGTGCACCCTGTCTAACACTCCTTGAAGCTGCTGGTAGAAGTCTTCTTTGGTGTCCATGTCTGCAGCGTTGGTTGGTGCGTAGCACTGGACGATGGTCATATAACTATACAGTATACATATATCAGTATGAAACTAAACACAGATTTTATGTTTGCTTAAAAAGGTCACTGATTTTACTCTGAGGTCCAGCTGAGGACACAATTATGTGTTAAAATCCCCCAGATTATGCAAATCTAGACAATTGTGTACATTTAACGATTTATGTTTTCATTACATCATAGTCAAAACATCTGATAAATTACGCATTTCAATTGTATAAAAAACAAACAACATATCTGTCGCATCACGGCAATTATCACTTCCATGCTAAATTTCATAAAAGAAGCTCCATAAATAGCGCTAATTGTAAGTTTGTTTTCAAAATATGGTCGGCCTTTTATAATTGATCACATAAATGCCTTCCGAATAACCTGGTTCCCATCCGCAATTTGTATATATATATTCAAACACATAACTGTTAGGAAACCAGACGTATACATAGTGTGATTCTATTGTTAGCTATTTTTAGAATTGGGAAATACATGTACATTGTCTGTTCTTGGGAGGTTTTACGCATCGCTGGGTGGGAAATTGACTGTCGTGCGTTGTTGAGAGGTGTCGTTCGTGAGAGGTGAAATTACATTAAAATCCAATGGGAGGGAAATAGAGTGACATTATAAAGAGGGTGTCGCTCCTGGGAGGTGACCTTTGGGGAGGTGGGACTGACGCTCCTCCTGGTGACCACTACTAAGTTTGCTCAAATGGCGATCCTGTTGTCATAATTGACCCCACCGTAGGGGTCACATACTTTACAATGACATATATAAATGTAGTACAACTCTTCGAAAATTAACACAAAGTTTGTCTGCGCTTCATCTCCAAAACCCCTTGTTGGATTTTCACCAAACTTGGCAGGAAGCATCAGTATGATGTCTAGTTGTGCATATTATAATATCCCATTCCGGTTGGATGATTTGTTGTGGATTTACGACCATTTGAACATTTATTTGGCACATAGCCATGTGCGTGCCTCATCTCCAATACTTCATTATATTACAGATGACTGTTTATTGCAATGACTTCATCTATTTTACTTCCATGCTTTCATTACTCCACTCAAGCAAAAGTGAATGGGGAGACAAACTCTATTTTTAGTTTACATTGACTTCAAGCAAAAGTGAATGGGGAGACAAAATCTATTTTTAGTTTATATTGAAATACACAGTAAAGCTCATTCAAATTCAGAAACCATAATGTGGTAATATTTTGCTTGTGCATCATCTAGTGGACCACTCCTAAGTTTGCTCAAATGGTAATCCTGGTGTCATACATGTAGTTGACCCCACAGTATAGGGTCAGATAGTATACATAGACATGTATGTAACATTTTCTTCTCAGAAACCACAATGCCCAGAACGTTGATATTTTGCAATGTACAGTAAAGCCTGTGTTAATGGTAACCTCTATTAAGCAAACTGTTTTTGTAGCCTAGCCCATTGAGCTATTCAACTTAGGTGAGCGATCTACAGAGCCTCCATAGCCATATTGTTGGAACTATTAATTTTGTTTGCCTATTTAGAATAGGAAACTAATGAAAGAATAAGACACTCCTTTGATCTGTAGTATCGAGTTGTCCATGAACAAGTTAGTACCGAGTTGTCCATGGACAAGTTAGTATCGAGTTGTCCATGAACAAGTTAGTACCGAGTTGTCCATGGACAAGTTAGTACCGAGTTGTCCATGGACAAGTTAGTACCGAGTTGTCCATGGACAAGTTAGTACCGAGTTGTCCATGGACAAGTTAGTACCGAGTTGTCCATGGACAAGTTAGTACCGAGTTGTCCATGAACAAGTTAGTACCGAGTTGTCCATGGACAAGTTAGTACCGAGTTGTCCATGGACAAGTTAGTATCGAGTTGTCCAAGGACAAGTTAGTACCGAGTTGTCCAAGGACAAGTTAGTACCGAGTTGTCCAAGGACAAGTTAGTACCGAGTTGTCCATGGACAAGTTAGTACCGAGTTGTCCAAGGACAAGTTAGTACCGAGTTGTCCAAGGACAAGTTAGTATCGAGTTGTCCAAGGACAAGTTAGTACCGAGTTGTCCAAGGACAAGTTAGTACCGAGTTGTCCAAGGACAAGTTAGTACCGAGTTGTCCAAGGACAAGTTAGTATCGAACCTAGAGACATCTAATTGCACCCTCCAAGCAGCTCCCAATCAGAAACTACGAATGATTATATTTGTTTAGTGTATATACATGTTTAGTCTTGTATCGCTTATCTTATTGTGCGGCGAACACAGTTCATTTCCAGGCGTACTCAATTTTTAGCCGTCGACAATAAGCGTTCACGAATAACCTCATAGAAGTTACAAGAAAAACTATTACCAGATACATATAAATATGTAATAGAAGGACGATTGAACATTTACTCTGCATAATACACACTCGGATAGTGTATTGAGTGACTGTATATAAATTATAAAATGCATAATATAGTAATTAAATGCAAACATGTTGATAATAACATGAAACCCTGTCCAGCATAATAGCATAACATCCCTGTTGGAACATCCGCGAATCATATGGGAAGCAATTATTGTTGCAGAATTTCAACTGCGTAAATAGATTGACCTGGCCATTTCTGGATTCCAGCTCAAGCCTGTATTTCTATGCGCACACCAGTGAAAGCTTGGAACTAGTTCCCTGAAAACAAATGGACAATTTTAATACCTATAATATGAATACACAGCAGTAATTCTTATCACATAAATTCTCATTTGTCCAGAAGATAATGAACTATTTGTTCTTGTGAATCCTTCCAAACGCTTAATATAAAATAATGAACTGTTTGTTCTTGGGAAACCTCCCAATTAAACCCTTGCTATAGAATGCTGAATTATTTGTTCTTGACAAAGTTATTAATGGGTAACAAAACATTTTATGGAGAAAATACAAATCATGCAGAATGTTTTGAAAACTTATTGTATTAAAATTTATGGTTTTAAAATTGATGTATTATACTTTCATGTCTGCGGTATGTTAAACATTTCCTGTGAATTCACAATTATATCTACAGTTACATGACACAGCGTACAGAACTAATTAATTGAATAAAGTGTAAGAGATTAATTATTTTAGATTAGATTTTGTAAATCATATAATGTTCCCACGAGAATTGTAAGTTGTATATACCCAGCAAATGTGATTAGTAAATTTTTTTGTGATTGAAATGAAAGTTAACATGCATTTTGGCAATAAATTTTATAATATTTTATGTTCTGGTATGACATTAATTCAATTAATGAAGATTGTGCTGGTGGTTTTCTACTTGTGTGGGCTGTTTTCTAATGTTGGCAACACTTGTGGCCCAAAGCATTTGTTTTATCAATTTACATGTAGCACCATCTTATGTATTACATTTATAACTCTTGTATTATACATGAAAGTGAAAACTTCAATCAAATATGATTAAGCTAAACAAAGAAAGGAAAGCTTATGTACATCTCTCATTAACAAAGAAAGGAAAGCTTATGTACATCTCTCATTAACAAAGAAAGGAAAGCTTATGTACATCTCTCATTAACAAAGAAAGGAAAGCTTATGTACATCTCTCATTAACAAAGAAAGGAAAGCTTATGTACATCTCTCATTAACAAAGAAAGGAAAGCTTATGTACGTCTCTCATTAACAAAGAAAGGAAAGCTTATGTACGTCTCTCATTAACAAAGAAAGGAAAGCTTATGTACGTCTCTCATTAACAAAGAAAGGAAAGCTTATGTACATCTCTCATTAACAAAGAAAGGAAAGCTTATGTACGTCTCTCATTAACAAAGAAAGGAAAGCTTATGTACGTCTCTCATTAACAAAGAAAGGAAAGCTTATGTACATCTCTCATTAACAAAGAAAGGAAAGCTTATGTACGTCTCTCATTAACAAAGAAAGGAAAGCTTATGTACGTCTCTCATTAACAAAGAAAGGAAAGCTTATGTACGTCTCTCATTAACAAAGAAAGGAAAGCTTATGTACGTCTCTCATTAACAAAGAAAGGAAAGCTTATGTACGTCTCTCATTAACAAAGAAAGGAAAGCTTATGTACGTCTCTCATTAACAAAGAAAGGAAAGCTTATGTACGTCTCTCATTAACAAAGAAAGGAAAGCTTATGTACGTCTCTCATTAACAAAGAAAGGAAAGCTTATGTACGTCTCTCATTAACAAAGAAAGGAAAGCTTATGTACGTCTCTCATTAACAAAGAAAGGAAAGCTTATGTACGTCTCTCATTAACAAAGAAAGGAAAGCTTATGTACGTCTCTCATTAACAAAGAAAGGAAAGCTTATGTACGTCTCTCATTAACAAAGAAAGGAAAGCTTATGTACGTCTCTCATTAACAAAGAAAGGAAAGCTTATGTACGTCTCTCATTAACAAAGAAAGGAAAGCTTATGTACGTCTCTCATTAACAAAGAAAGGAAAGCTTATGTACGTCTCTCATTAACAAAGAAAGGAAAGCTTATGTACGTCTCTCATTAACAAAGAAAGGAAAGCTTATGTACGTCTCTCATTAACAAAGAAAGGAAAGCTTATGTACGTCTCTCATTAACAAAGAAAGGAAAGCTTATGTACGTCTCTCATTAACAAAGAAAGGAAAGCTTATGTACGTCTCTCATTAACAAAGAAAGGAAAGCTTATGTACGTCTCATTAATAAAGAAAGGAAAGCTTA
Organism: Archivesica marissinica; assembly: GCA_014843695.1. Lineage (NCBI taxonomy): Eukaryota > Metazoa > Mollusca > Bivalvia > Venerida > Vesicomyidae > Archivesica > Archivesica marissinica. Next base: position 44,171,058 of record CM026403.1, read on the forward strand.
TGTACGTCTCTCATTAACAAAGAAAGGAAAGCTTATGTACGTCTCTCATTAACAAAGAAAGGAAAGCTTATGTACGTCTCTCATTAATAAAGAAAGGAAAGCTTATGTACGTCTCTCATTAACAAAGAAAGGAAAGCTTATGTACATCTCTCATTAACAAAGAAAGGAAAGCTTATGTACGTCTCTCATTAATAAAGAAAGGAAAGCTTATGTACGTCTCTCATTAACAAAGAAAGGAAAGCTTATGTACGTCTCTCATTAACAAAGAAAGGAAAGCTTATGTACATCTCTCATTAATAAAGAAAGGAAAGCTTATGTACATCTCTCATTAACAAAGAAAGGAAAGCTTATGTACGTCTCTCATTAATAAAGAAAGGAAAGCTTATGTACGTCTCTCATTAATAAAGAAAGGAAAGCTTATGTACATCTCTCATTAACAAAGAAAGGAAAGCTTATGTACATCTCTCATTAATAAAGAAAGGAAAGCTTATGTACGTCTCTCATTAATAAAGAAAGGAAAGCTTATGTACATCTCTCATTAACAAAGAAAGGAAAGCTTATGTACGTCTCTCATTAATAAAGAAAGGAAAGCTTATGTACATCTCTCATTAACAAAGAAAGGAAAGCTTATGTACGTCTCTCATTAATAAAGAAAGGAAAGCTTATGTACATCTCTCATTAACAAAGAAAGGAAAGCTTATGTACGTCTCTCATTAATAAAGAAAGGAAAGCTTATGTACATCTCTCATTAATAAAGAAAGGAAAGCTTATGTACATCTCTCATTAATAAAGAAAGGAAAGCTTATGTACATCTCTCATTAATAAAGAAAGGAAAGCTTATGTACATCTCTCATTAACAAAGAAAGGAAAGCTTATGTACGTCTCTCATTAACAAAGAAAGGAAAGCTTATGTACATCTCTCATTAATAAAGAAAGGAAAGCTTATGTACATCTCTCATTAATAAAGAAAGGAAAGCTTATGTACATCTCTCATTAATAAAGAAAGGAAAGCTTATGTACATCTCTCATTA
>CM026403.1:44173088-44199625 GCA_014843695.1 Archivesica marissinica
AGACAGACAGACAGACAGACAGACAGACAGACAGACAGACAGACAGACAGACAGACAGACAGACAGACAGACAGACAGACAGACAGACCGACAGACAGACAGACAGACAGACAGACAGACAGACCGACAGACAGACAGACAGACAGACAGACAGACAGACAGACAGACAGACAGACAGACAGACAGACAGACAGACAGACAGACAGACAGACAGACAGACAGACAGACAGACAGACAGACAGACAGACAGATCAATAAGCATACACGGCATAACTACATCATGGCGACTAACCATTAGTGTGTGTGTTTTGACGTTTATTTATCGTCGCTACCGGTTTCCCGTATGAGTATATACCACATCCCTGCTAGAACATCCGCGAATCATATGGGAACCAATTATTGTTGCAGAACTACGTAAGTAGATTGACCTGGCCATTTCTGGATTCCAGCTCAAGCCTGTATTTCTTCCATGAAAACAATTGGACAATTTTAATATCTATATTAAAGAGGAAAACATAGCAGTAATTCTTATCACATAAATCCTGAAAATCAATGCTGTCTCTCGTTGTGTATTTGACATTTGAAAGGGAATTAACCATCCGAGATGACATTTACAAAACAGAATGAACAATTCTCCTGTGTGTGCTTTACGTTTATTTATCGTCGCTACCGGTTGCCCATATGAGCGACGCCTCCTGAAGAGATTAGTCATTTTAGATTGTTGTATGATAGTGCAATGATACACACAGAGAGAGAGAGAGAGAGAGAGAGAGAGAGAGAGAGAGAGAGAGAGACCCGTTACAGAATATCCTCTGGTTCTTTTATGTGCACGGTGTACAGCACCGACAAGCGACCTCGGTTTAACGTCCCATCTGAAAGACTGTTAGTTTTATTAGGGTGAGACGGTGGATCGAACCTGCGATCTCTGGATTACCAGTCCAACGTGTAAACCACTGGACTACAGATCCATCTGTCAGACGGGGGATCGAACCTGCGATCCCTGGATTACCAGTCCAACGTGTTAACCACTGGACTACAGATCCGTCTGTTAGACGGGGGATCGAACCTGCGATCCCTGGATTACCAGTCCAACGTGTTAACCACTGGACTACAGATCCGCCTGTCAGACGGGTGATCGAACCTGCGATCCCTGGATTACCAATCCAACGTTTTAACCACTTTATACAAATTTATTTTAGCTCGATTGCGAAACAAGTTATTTCAGCTTATATAAATCACTCTCGAGACCTCATTCTTGATGGAATCCATCGCCACGAGGGAGAGAGAAGAGGCAACGTGGAATTTAAATGCCTTGCCTAAGGGCACAATCGTAACGGTTCCAGTGGGGCTCGAACTCCGGACCTTTCGCACCTGAAGCGAACGCGCATCCACTGCGCTATCACGACTTCCACTGGACTACAGATCCGTTATAATTATTATTTCTCAACAATCTATATATTCATTGAGTAATCAATTAATTAACATGATTTTAATAAATATTCATTGAGTAATCAATTAATTAACATGATTTTAATAAATATTCATTGAGTAATCAATTAATTAACATGATTTTACTAAATATTCAATGGTACGCACATTGTCCCCAACATGACTTAGATACCATGAGTCCCCAAGCACGAACTTATATAACCCGATCTCTTTGCACAGTAGTTTGTATTTTCGGTGGCTATTCACCGCGTAATAGTTATACTGATATATATAATTGCTGCATTCCACAGGTCGTGACGCACTTGGGGCCGGGCGTTGTTGTTTTTGCATTGTGTATATACGGACTACTCCGCCGTGCTGGGGAAGACACTTAACACTTGCATCTAAATAATTATAACCACCATCCTCGCCCGGAATCCTTTCCTATCCCCCAGTGTGCCTATGTGTTTTTCTAAAAGGGTATAAACATTAACCATGAGGCAAGTGTACAGTAACTTGTTGGTGTGAGTATATATATGCACGCTATAGCTAAATAATGCCATGACAGTCTTTGTAGTGAGTAAAAACACGTTGTGAATGCAACTGTTAGTTTAGTTTAAGTCGTGATAGCGCCGTGGATGCGCGTTCGCTTCAGGTCCGGAGTTCGAGCCCCGCTGGAGCCGTTACGATTGTGCCCTTAGGCAAGGCATTTAAATTCCACGTTGCCTCTTCTCTCTCCTTCATGGCGATAGGATTAATACGAGTCAATAATTACACGGACAATCCCCCAGGCGTTGATATGATCAGAAACTCAATACGGCCCAATTAATAGTCTCGATGTTAAAATATATTTATTTGATTGACCAGGCAAAATATATCGACGCCTGTTCCCAGGCTACGAGACCCATATAAAACTTGCGGTCAGAGGGTCAACACTGTTGAACTTTCAGCTCCATAATTTGCTCAACGTAAAGAGCAGCTTCCAACTGTTTGGAAATGGCCGAAATTTAAACCATTACTTTAAAGCGGTGACCAAATAATTACAGTCCAATATCAATATTACCATCGGCATCAAAGTCGAAAAACATATTTACGATGCCCTTGGGAAATATTTGACAAATTTTGACCATTTACACACTAAGCAACGTGGTTTTCGTAAGTCCGTAAGTGACTTTCAACAGAAATAGTAATTGGACTGATCGACTGAATCATGATTGAAAACAGTTAATGACGGGTTTTTATTGAGGCCATACAGACTAATTTTGGGAAAGCATTTGATCTGGTGGATCACAGCATTTTGTTGAAATTAATAGAATTGTATAGATGCAATACATTAAGGGCTTACTGGTTTAAATATTATTGATCAAACTTCCATCAGATAGTACAAATTAACAACTCGATGTCAATTAACGAAGACAAGAACACTATATATAGAACTATAATATATTTATTGCATTAAATATGATAACATATTTATAGCAAACAATACATAAACAAAGTACAATGGAAAGGCATGGGTACATTTTCAGAAGAGCATAGAGTGGTGTATAAAATTGTTAATTTCTTGCTAAACTTGTGTAATATAATTTATAAATTTGGAAATGTTTTGAACAGTTTTATTATCGAAGACAAGAAAACATGCAGTGTGCCTCAAGGCTCCATATTGCATCCATTATTGTTTCTTTTGTTCATCAATGACTTACCGATTGCAATAGATAATATTTGTTTCACCTGTGCGTAGATGACACCATGCTCAAAAGAATAAACTGTTTTATAGTAAAATCTTAATTCTGCATTAGTGCGAGCTTAATAGCAAGGTTCTAAAACGAGGTTCATAAAACATGGTATGAAATCACAAACAATTTACAAGATCCTTTTTATCACATTACCACCATATAATACTCGTATGTTTGCCGAAAATAACGTTGCTACTTTCAAGCTGTCATTGCATCACTAAGTGTTATGGCGTCACTGGGCAAACCAGCGCTATGTTCATTACATTAACAGCGTTTTAATACGCCAAGATGTCTTCGATCCCCCGTCTGACCCTAATAAAATTAACAGTCTTTCAGATGGGACGTTAAACCAAGGTCTCGTGTCAGTGCTTTACATCGTGTACATAAAAGAACCAGAGGATATTCTGGAATGGGTCTCTGTCTTGTATCATTGTACTATCCTACACAAATCTAAAATGACTAATCTCTTCAGGAGGCGTCGCTCATATGGGCAACCGGTAGCGACGATAAATAAACGTAAAACACACCAAGATTTTTTTTAAATCGCCATTTGTCTTATCGTTAACGTTATGTACCAATTCATTTAGAAATATGCATAATTTATTTCTAAATTTACAATTCTAAGGATTATTCTCTCAACCAATCAGAATCCTACCAGGTGTTATTACACGTGTGTTCATCAACAAATATGTGATAGCTGTATTACAATGAATACAAGGGCAGTTGTGTGATACAATGCAAAGTAAGTAAGTAAGTAATCAAAAAGCAACACACAAGCAAACAAGTAATAAAGTAAGTAATTTAGATCATAATCAACACGCATAGCATTAAACATTTGACAGAAACACCCCACCCAGTGGGCATATCAGTTACATAAGCATGATGATATATACGTTGTGTATGTATTCAATTTAAAACATTATGACATTTTATTCAATGGTAAGGCAATCTCTTCCAAATGAGTTACAACTATAGGTGACAGCTTAATTCTAAGGACGACAATGGAAATAAGAGAACTTTGTTGCTCTCTTTTTGTGTTATCCTTGGTATTGATTATATGTCATCTACTCTGCACGTTAATGCTCACATGTACTATGTTGACATTGATTATATGTCATCTACTCTGCATGTTAATGCTCACATGTACTATGTTGACATTGATTATATGTCATCTACTCTGCATGTTAATGCTCACATGTACTATGTTGACATTGATTATATGTCATCTACTCTGCACGTTAATGCTCACATGTACTATGTTGACATTGATTATATGCCATCTACTCTGCACGTTAATGCTCACATGTACTATGTTGACATTGATTATATGTCATCTACTCTGCACGTTAATGCTCACATGTACTATGTTGACATTGATTATATGTCATCTACTCTGCACGTTAATGCTCACATGTACTATGTTGACATTGATTATATGTCATCTACTCTGCACGTTAATGCTCACATGTACTATGTTGACATTGATTATATGTCATCTACTCTGCACGTTAATGCTCACATGTACTATGTTGACATTGATTATATGTCATCTACTCTGCACGTTAATGCTCACATGTACTATGTTGACATTGATTATATGTCATCTACTCTGCACGTTAATGCTCACATGTACTATGTTGACATTGATTATATGTCATCTACTCTGCACGTTAATGCTCACATGTACTATGTTGACATTGATTATATGTCATCTACTCTGCACGTTAATGCCCACATGTACTATGTTGACATTGATTTTGTATTTGTTTTATAACATATATTCTATTTTTACTAGAATAAAACTACGTATGAATTTACTATATAAAGTGATGAGGTCATTGGAATGTGACAATTTACTCACATTGGTTGGTATTAATTGTGATTTAAAAGTAAACACCACGTACATGTCAAGTGTAACGGTTTAATTTCTTTAATGCTAACTATTTACATCCAATACAGGTAAAGATTAAAATAATCTATGACATTAACAATCATACTAAAAGTAACTAATAAACAACTATATTTAAAGGGAGACCAGTCCAACTGTTATTACAAACAGTGCAAGTACACTGTGGGTCAAATGGTATTAGTAGGTACGTGGACAACACATGAATGGTAGCAATACGTCATTGATTGTGTCATCGATGACGACGTATCGCTGTTATCAAAACGACTTAGCTTCACGGCGGTGTTCGGATTTTACCGTTAAATCAAATGAAATAATATCAATTTGGACGCGGAAATGAACGGAAACTACCGGATTTACCTTGATATCTAAATTTAGCATAAAGTAGTCCCCTTGTTAGACATATTTATCTAACACCCCAGAAACTGTTGCACGAAAAGCCTGTCTATAGGTGAGAAAAGACTAAGTGAGTTAGAATTGGCAATTTATTTACTAAATGACATATTTACGTAAAGCGAAATTGTGATTGGGTACAAACTGCTAGTTTTCGAATTATCTGGTGTGTATTCATTAATAAGAATGTTGTTGCACAAAATGAAGATTAACCTTATCAACAAGTAGTATTTTCATTATGAATATTGTCGTGGGACGGTACTTTTCCTGAATATGAGTGATGTTACAACTGCTTGCATGAATTTCTGAGTTTAAACATATTTTATTTCCCAATATAATACATATTGAACAATCACACATAATCAGAATACAGAAACACGATTAGAATGGAAGACATAGTCTTATAGAATTCTTTTCCTCATGACTTTCTTGGATTTCTCGTGATCGCTCAATGAAATAAATTCCAATATTCTCTATTTCTCTATTATGTGAACAATGAAACCAGATGTATAGCCATATATAGACAGATTTCTTTATTTATAGAGGGCGACACAATTAGTTCTGAACTAATCTTCCTTGGTGCCCTTTAAAATGCCAGTGGAATGAGTCTACTTACATGTATGAGCCCAACTCCATTAGGGTAACAAAACAACATCGGAAGTAAATAATGCAGTCTGGGTAAATATCACTGATTGACAACCAGACCAGACAAAACGAAACCACAGATTTGAAATAAGTTCATTAATTAGTCTTTATTAATTAGAAGCATAATTGATCCAATTATGCTGAGACAACCCGACACGATACATAGAGCGAATCCTGTATGTGGCGTCATGTCTAATGTTGGCAGTTGCGCATTCAGCAAATGCTTAGCGTCATCGTTTGTCACAAATACAACGGCGCCAATGATCATCAGTAAACCTGCATGTATAAAAGTATATGAATGTTAAACAATATTTCACGATTCGTCCAAGAACAGAGATATTTCGATATTTCACACGTCCAAGAACAGAGATATTTCACGATTCGTCCAAGAACAGAGATATTTCAACAATGTTTGACATTTTACTGAACACCACGCACAATTCCCTGACTAAAGAGTTGAACTGAGAATCCAGGGATCGCAGGTTCGATCCCCCGTCTGACCATAATAATATAACAGTCTTTCAGATGGGACATAAAACCGAGGTCCCGTGTCGGTGCTTTACACCGTGCACGTAAAAGAACCAGAGGAGACTCTGGAATGGGTATATGTCTGTATCATTGCACTATCCTCCACAAATCTAAAACCACTAATCTCTTCAGGAGGCGTCGCTCATATGGGCAACCGGTAGCGACGATAAATAAACACACCTACCTGACTAAAGCTTACTTTAATTTAGTATTACGACAGACGACAGCAAGTCGCAATGACAGTGTAACTGATATAGGATAGAGTGTTTGAAAATGTTCATCACATCTTCCAGAATATGATCAGAGTAATGTGTTAGTGAGTAATAGGTCGGTGAGGTCAGTGAGTAATGTGTCAGTGAGTAATGGGTCAGTGAGTAATGGATCAGTGAGTAATGGGTCAGTGAGTAATGTGTCAGTGATTAATGTGTCAGTGAGTAATGGGTCAGTGAGGTCAGTGAATAATGTGTCAGTGAGTAATGGGTCAGTGAGTAATGTATCGGTGAGGTCAGTGAGTAATGGGTCAGTGAGTAATGTATCAGTGAGGTCAGTGAGTAATGTGTCAGTGAGTAATGTATCAGTGAGTAATGTGTCAGTGAGTAATGTGTCAGTGAGTAATGTATCAGTGAGGTCAGTGAGTAATGTATCAGTGAGGTCAGTGAGTAATGGGTCAGTGAGTAATGGATCAGTGAGCAATGGGTCAGTGAGTAATGGGTCAGTGAGTAATGTGTCAGTGAGGTCAGTGAGTAATGTGTCAGTGAGTAATGTGTCAGTGAGTAATGTGTCAGTGAGTAATGGATCAGTGAGTAATGTATCAGTGAGGTCAGTGAGTAATGGGTCAGTGAGTAATGTATCAGTGAGGTCAGTGAGTAATGTATCAGTGAGGTCAGTGAGTAATGTATCAGTGAGGTCAGTGAGTAATGTATCAGTGAGGTCAGTGAGTAATGTATCAGTGAGGTCAGTGAGTAATGGGTCAGTGAGTAATGGATCAGTGAGCAATGGGTCAGTGAGTAATGGGTCAGTGAGGTCAGTGAGTAATGTATCAGTGAGTAATGTATCAGTGAGTAATGTGTCAGTGTGCAATGTATCAGTGAAGTCAGTGAGTAATGTATCAGTGAGTAATGGGTCAGTGAGTAATAGGTCAGTGAGTAATGGGTCAGTGAGTAATGTATCAATGAGGTCAGTGAGTAATGTATCAGTGAGGTCAGTGAGTAATGTGTCAGTGAGTAATGGGTCAGTGAGTAATGTATCAGTGAGGTCAGTGAGTAATGGGTCAGTGAGTAATGTATCAGTGAGGTCAGTGAGTAATGTGTCAGTGAGTAATGTATCAGTGAGTAATGTGTCAGTGAGTAATGTATCAGTGAGGTCAGTGAGTAATGTATCTGTGAGGTCAGTGAGTAATGGGTCAGTGAGTAATGGATCAGTGAGCAATGGGTCAGTGAGTAATGGGTCAGTGAGTAATGTATCAGTGAGGTCAGTGAGTAATGTGTCAGTGTGCAATGTATCAGTGAAGTCAGTGAGTAATGTATCAGTGAGTAATGGGTCAGTGAGTAATAGGTCAGTGAGTAATGGGTCAATGTGAGTAATGTATCAATGAGGTCAGTGAGTAATGTATCAGTGAGGTCAGTGAGTAATGTGTCAGTGAGTAATGTATCAGTGAGGTCAGTGAGTAATGGGTCAGTGAGTAATGTATCAGTGAGGTCAGTGAGTAATGTATCAGTGAGGTCAGTGAGTAATGTATCAGTGAGGTCAGTGAGTAATGGGTCAGTGAGTAATGGATCAGTGAGCAATGGGTCAGTGAGTAATGGGTCAGTGAGTAATGTATCAGTGAGGTCAGTGAGTAATGGGTCAGTGAGTAATGGATCAGTGAGCAATGGGTCAGTGAGTAATGGGTCAGTGAGTAATGTATCAGTGAGGTCAGTGAGTAATGTATCAGTGAGTAATGTATCAGTGAGTAATGGGTCAGTGAGGTCAGTGAGTAATGTATCAGTGAGGTCAGTGAGTAATGTATCAGTGAGGTCAGTGAGTAATGGGTCAGTGAGTAATGTATCAGTGAGGTCAGTGAGTAATGTATCAGTGAGGTCAGTGAGTAATGTATCAGTGAGGTCAGTGAGAAATGTGTCAGTGAGGTCAGTGAGTAATGTGTCAGTGAGTAATGGGTCAGTGAGTAATGTATCAGTGAGGTCAGTGAGTAATGTATCAGTGAGTAATGTATCAGTGAGGTCAGTGAGTAATGTGTCAGTGAGTAATGGGTCAGTGAGTAATAGGTCAGTGAGTAATGGGTCAGTGAGTAATGTATCAATGAGGTCAGTGAGTAATGTATCAGTGAGGTCAGTGAGTAATGTGTCAGTGAGTAATGGGTCAGTGAGTAATGTATCAGTGAGGTCAGTGAGTAATGGGTCAGTGAGTAATGTATCAGTGAGGTCAGTGAGTAATGTGTCAGTGAGTAATGTATCAGTGAGTAATGTGTCAGTGAGTAATGTATCAGTGAGGTCAGTGAGTAATGGGTCATGAGTAATGGGTCAGTGAGTAATGGGTCATGAGTAATGGGTCAGTGAGTAATGGGTCAGTGATTAATGGATCAGTGAGGTCAGTGAGTAATGGGTCATGAGTAATGGGTCAGTGAGTAATGAGTAATGGGTCAGTGAGTAATGAGTCAGTGAGTAATGGGTCAGTGAGTAATGTATCAGTGAGTAATGTGTCAGTGAGTAATGTATCAGTGAGGTCAGTGAGTAATGTGTCAGTGTGCAATGTATCAGTGAAGTCAGTGAGTAATGTATCAGTGAGTAATGGGTCAGTGAGTAATAGGTCAGTGAGTAATGGGTCAATGTGAGTAATGTATCAAAGAGGTCAGTGAGTAATGTATCAGTGAGGTCAGTGAGTAATGTGTCAGTGAGTAATGGGTCAGTGAGTAATGTATCAGTGAGGTCAGTGAGTAATGGGTCAGTGAGTAATGTATCAGTGAGGTCAGTGAGTAATGTATCAGTGAGGTCAGTGAGTAATGTATCAGTGAGGTCAGTGAGTAATGGGTCAGTGAGTAATGGATCAGTGAGCAATGGGTCAGTGAGTAATGGGTCAGTGAGTAATGTATCAGTGAGGTCAGTGAGTAATGTATCAGTGAGGTCAGTGAGTAATGGGTCAGTGAGTAATGGATCAGTGAGCAATGGGTCAGTGAGTAATGGGTCAGTGAGGTCAGTGAGTAATGTATCAGTGAGGTCAGTGAGTAATGTATCAGTGAGGTCAGTGAGTAATGTGTCAGTGAGGTCAGTGAGTAATGTGTCAGTGAGTAATGGGTCAGTGAGTAATGTATCAGTGAGGTCAGTGAGTAATGTATCAGTGAGGTCAGTGAGTAATGGGTCAGTGAGTAATGTATCAGTGAGGTCAGTGAGTAATGTATCAGTGAGGTCAGTGAGTAATGTATCAGTGAGGTCAGTGAGTAATGTGTCAGTGAGGTCAGTGAGTAATGTGTCAGTGAGTAATGGGTCAGTGAGTAATGTATCAGTGAGGTCAGTGAGTAATGTATCAGTGAGTAATGTATCAGTGAGGTCAGTGAGTAATGTGTCAGTGAGTAATGGGTCAGTGAGTAATAGGTCAGTGAGTAATGGGTCAGTGAGTAATGGGTCAGTGAGTAATGTATCAATGAGGTCAGTGAGTAATGTATCAGTGAGGTCAGTGAGTAATGTGTCAGTGAGTAATGGGTCAGTGAGTAATGTATCAGTGAGGTCAGTGAGTAATGGGTCAGTGAGTAATGTATCAGTGAGGTCAGTGAGTAATGTGTCAGTGTGCAATGTATCAGTGAAGTCAGTGAGTAATGTATCAGTGAGTAATGTGTCAGTGAGTAATGTGTCAGTGAGTAATGTATCAGTGAGGTCAGTGAGTAATGGGTCATGAGTAATGGGTCAGTGAGTAATGGGTCATGAGTAATGGGTCAGTGAGTAATGGGTCAGTGATTAATGGATCAGTGAGGTCAGTGAGTAATGGGTCATGAGTAATGGGTCAGTGAGTAATGAGTAATGGGTCAGTGAGTAATGAGTCAGTGAGTAATGGGTCAGTGAGTAATGTATCAGTGAGTAATGTGTCAGTGAGTAATGTATCAGTGAGGTCAGTGAGTAATGTATCAGTGAGTAATGTATCAGTGAGGTCAGTGAGTAATGTGTCAGTGTGCAATGTATCAGTGAGTAATGGGTCAGTGAGTAATAGGTCAGTGAGTAATGGGTCAATGTGAGTAATGTATCAATGAGGTCAGTGAGTAATGTATCAGTGAGGTCAGTGAGTAATGTGTCAGTGAGTAATGGGTCAGTGAGTAATGTATCAGTGAGGTCAGTGAGTAATGGGTCAGTGAGTAATGTATCAGTGAGGTCAGTGAGTAATGTATCAGTGAGGTCAGTGAGTAATGTATCAGTGAGGTCAGTGAGTAATGGGTCAGTGAGTAATGGATCAGTGAGCAATGGGTCAGTGAGTAATGGGTCAGTGAGTAATGTATCAGTGAGGTCAGTGAGTAATGTATCAGTGAGTAATGTATCAGTGAGTAATGTATCAGTGAGGTCAGTGAGTAATGTGTCAGTGAGGTCAGTGAGTAATGTGTCAGTGAGTAATGGGTCAGTGAGGTCAGTGAGTAATGTATCAGTGAGGTCAGTGAGTAATGTATCAGTGAGGTCAGTGAGTAATGGGTCAGTGAGTAATGTATCAGTGAGGTCAGTGAGTAATGTATCAGTGAGGTCAGTGAGTAATAGGTCAGTGAGTAATGTGTCAGTGAGTAATGTATCAGTGAGTAATGTATCAGTGAGTAATGTATCAGTGAGGTCAGTGAGTAATGTGTCAGTGAGTAATGGGTCAGTGAGTAATAGGTCAGTGAGTAATGGGTCAGTGAGTAATGTATCAATGAGGTCAGTGAGTAATGTATCAGTGAGGTCAGTGAGTAATGTATCAGTGAGGTCAGTGAGTAATGTGTCAGTGAGTAATGTATCAGTGAGTAATGTATCAGTGAGTAATGTATCAGTGAGGTCAGTGAGTAATGTGTCAGTGAGTAATGGGTCAGTGAGTAATAGGTCAGTGAGTAATGGGTCAGTGAGTAATGTATCAATGAGGTCAGTGAGTAATGTATCAGTGAGGTCAGTGAGTAATGTGTCAGTGAGTAATGGGTCAGTGAGTAATGTATCAGTGAGGTCAGTGAGTAATGGGTCAGTGAGTAATGTATCAGTGAGGTCAGTGAGTAATGTGTCAGTGAGTAATGTATCAGTGAGTAATGTGTCAGTGAGTAATGTGTCAGTGAGTAATGTATCAGTGAGGTCAGTGAGTAATGGGTCATGAGTAATGGGTCAGTGAGTAATGGGTCATGAGTAATGGGTCAGTGAGTAATGGGTCAGTGATTAATGGATCAGTGAGGTCAGTGAGTAATGGGTCATGAGTAATGGGTCAGTGAGTAATGAGTAATGGGTCAGTGAGTAATGAGTCAGTGAGTAATGTGTCAGTGAGTAATGTGTCAGTGAGTAATGTGTCAGTGAGTAATGGATCAGTGAGTAATGGGTCAGTGAGTAATGTATCAGTGAGTAATGTATCAGTGAGTAATGGGTCGGTGAGTAATGTATCAGTGAGTAATGTATCAGTGAGTAATGTATCAGTGAGTAATGTGTCAGTGAGTAATGTATCAGTGAGGTCAGTGAGTAATGTGTCATGAGTAATGGGTCAGTGAGTAATGGGTCATGAGTAATGGGTCAGTGAGTAATGGGTCATGAGTAATGGGTCATGAGTAATGGGTCATGAGTAATGGGTCAGTGAGTAATGTATCAGTGAGTAATGTATCAGTGAGTAATGTATCAGTGAGTAATGTATCAGTGAGTAATGTATCAGTGAGTAATGTGTCAGTGAGTAATGTATCAGTGAGGTCAGTGAGTAATGTGTCATGAGTAATGGGTCAGTGAGTAATGGGTCATGAGTAATGGGTCAGTGAGTAATGGGTCATGAGTAATGGGTCAGTGAGTAATGGGTCATGAGTAATGGGTCAGTGAGTAATGGGTCAGTGATTAATGGATCAGTGAGGTCAGTGAGTAATGGGTCATGAGTAATGGGTCAGTGAGTAATGGGTCATGAGTAATGGGTCAGTGAGTAATGGGTCAGTGATTAATGGATCAGTGAGTAATGTGTCAGTGAGTAATGTGTCAGTGAGTAATGTATCAGTGAGTAATGTATCAGTGAGTAATGTATCAGTGAGTAATGGGTCAGTGAGTAATGGGTCAGTGAGTAATGGGTCAGTGAGTAATGGGTCAGTGAGGTCAGTGAGTAATGTATCAGTGAGTAATGTATCAGTGAGTAATGTATCAGTGAGTAATGTATCAGTGAGTAATGTATCAGTGAGTAATGTATCAGTGAGTAATGGATCAGTGAGTAATGGATCAGTGAGTAATGTGTCAGTGAGTAATGTATCAGTGAGTAATGGATCAGTGAGTAATGTGTCAGTGAGTAATGTATCAGTGAGTAATGGGTCAGTGAGTAATGTATCAGTGAGTAATGTATCAGTGAGTAATGTGTCAGTGAGTAATGGGTCAGTGAGTAATGTGTCAGTGAGGTCAGTGAGTAATGTATCAGTGAGTAATGTATCAGTGAGTAATGTATCAGTGAGTAATGTATCAGTGAGTAATGTGTCAGTGAGTAATGGGTCAGTGAGTAATGTGTCAGTGAGGTCAGTGAGTAATGTATCAGTGAGTAATGTATCAGTGAGTAATGTATCAGTGAGTAATGGGTCAGTGAGTAATGTGTCAGTGAGGTCAGTGAGTAATGTGTCAGTGAGTAATGTATCAGTGAGTAATGTATCAGTGAGTAATGGGTCAGTGAGTAATGGGTCAGTGAGTAATGGGTCAGTGAGTAATGTGTCAGTGAGGTCAGTGAGTAATGTATCAGTGAGTAATGTATCAGTGAGTAATGTATCAGTGAGGTCAGTGAGTAATGTATCAGTGAGTAATGTATCAGTGAGTAATGTATCAGTGAGTAATGTATCAGTGAGGTCAGTGAGTAATGGATCAGTGAGTAATGGATCAGTGAGTAATGTATCAGTGAGGTCAGTGAGTAATGTGTCAGTGAGTAATGTATCAGTGAGTAATGTATCAGTGAGTAATGTATCAGTGAGTAATGGGTCAGTGAGTAATGGGTCAGTGAGTAATGGGTCAGTGAGTAATGTGTCAGTGAGGTCAGTGAGTAATGTATCAGTGAGTAATGTATCAGTGAGTAATGTATCAGTGAGTAATGTATCAGTGAGGTCAGTGAGTAATGGGTCAGTGAGTAATGTGTCAGTGAGGTCAGTGAGTAATGTGTCAGTGAGTAATGTGTCAGTGAGTAATGTGTCAGTGAGGTCAGTGAGTAATGGGTCAGTGAGTAATGTGTCAGTGAGGTCAGTGAGTAATGTGTCAGTGAGTAATGTGTCAGTGAGTAATGTATCAGTGAGTAATGGGTCAGTGAGTAATGTATCAGTGAGGTCAGTGAGTAATGTATCAGTGAGGTCAGTGAGTAATGTGTCAGTGAGTAATGGGTCAGTGATTAATGGATCAGTGAGTAATGTATCAGTGAGTAATGTATCAGTGAGTAATGGATCAGTGAGTAATGTATCAGTGAGGTCAGTGAGTAATGTGTCAGTGAGTAATGTGTCAGTGAGTAATGGGTCAGTGATTAATGGGTCATGAGTAATGGGTCAGTGAGTAATGGGTCAGTGATTAATGGATCAGTGAGTAATGTGTCAGTGATTAATGGATCAGTGAGTAATGGGTCAGTGAGTAATGGGTCAGTGAGTAATGGGTCAGTGATTAATGGATCAGTGAGGTCAGTGAGTAATGGGTCATGAGTAATGGGTCAGTGAGTAATGGGTCAGTGATTAATGGATCAGTGAGGTCAGTGATTAATGGATCAGTGAGTAATGGATCAGTGATTAATGTGTCAGTGAGTAATGGTTCCATGTAGTTGATGTATATATATGGCATGTGGTTCCATGACATGTGGTTCCATGTAGTTGAGGTATATATATGACATGTGGTTCCATGTAGTTGATGTATATATATGACATGTGGTTCCATGTAGTTAATGTATATATATGACATGTGGTTCCATGTAGTTGATGTATATATATGACATGTGGTTCCATGTAGGTGATGTATATATATGACGGTTCCATGTAGTTGATGTATATATATGACAGGTGGTTCCATGTAGTTGATGTATATATATGACAGGTGGTTCCATGTAGTTGATGTATATATATGACATGTGGTTTCATGTAGTTGATGTATATATATGACATGTGGTTCCATGTAGTTGATGTATATATATGACATGTCTTTCCATGTAGTTGATGTATATATATGACATGTGGTTCCATGTAGTTGATGTATATATATGACATGTCTTTCCATGTAGTTGATGTATATATATGACATGTCTTTCCATGTAGTTGATGTATATATATGACATATCTATACGGTATATGGCCATTATGGCGAAGCCAATGTAAGCATGCAGCGGCAACTATGTATACATGTATAATTATGTTAAGCAGTCAATTCATAATATGATATACAACAGATTGAAGAAGGTAAGATAGGTTAGCACTCAGCCGACCCTGTATTACCATCTGTCTCAATTAAGGAATGAATCGTGGTGCTTGTGTTTTTTTAATGTTTATTTATCGTCGCTACCAGTTGTCCATATGAGCGACGCCTCCTGAAGAGATTAGTCATTTTAGATATTTGGAGGATAGTGAAATGATACAGAGACCCATTCCAGAGTCTCCTCTGGTTATTTTATATGCACGGTGTAAAACACCGACACGAGACCTCGGTTTAAAGTCCCATCTGAAGAACTGTTAATTTTATTAGGGTCAGACGGGGGATCAAACCTGCGATCCCTGGATTACCAGTCCAGCGTGTTACCACACGACTACAAATCCGTCTGTAATAAATCGCGGGGTAATAATTTCCAAATACGTATGAAGTATATTGGACGTGGTCAAAGTGTGTGAAGGCCGAAGGCATCCGCGCTAACACTATACACGCCCAATGTAATTCATACCCCGATGGAAACTATTAACCCGCGATTATATTTACATTAATTACTCTTTTCAATGACACAATGAAAATATATAGCACACTTTGCATATAAAATATGTTTAGTCCAGATTTGTAATTTACCGTGTGCCGGTGTCATATAGAATATGGACCTCCCTCAAAATAATGACCCGCGGGTCATTATTCAGCCATAGAATATTGACCCCCCTTGCGGAAAAATGACCCCCCTTGCAAATAGCAATATATAATGGGAAAATATTGAATTTATTATAATTAAATGTTAGTTAGCACTGTTTAAGGCCTAACAACATATATTTTGATTTAACGATGTACAGAATAACATAAATATATTGAATCTGAAAAAGAAGTATGCAGATAATTTGTCTCTTATCAATTTCTAAAGATGATCATGAGGTGGTGGGTGCTGCCTGTATAACTAGGAGGTTCACATAATGCATAATATTTACACAGACAAACATAAAACAAAGACAAACATAAAACAAATAAGAACAATGACCCCCACCCCCTTGTATAGACTACAATTATGAGAGGGTCACTTTTCGATGCCATAGAATAATGATCCCTTGGAATGGGTGTCTGTCTGTATCATTGCACTATCCTCCAAAAATCTAAAATGACTTAATCTCTTCAGGAGGCTTCGCTCATGAATGTAGGACATTTGCCCCCCGGACATTTGCCCCCCAGTCCAAAAATGGCAGGGTGGACAATTGCCCCCCAGTCGAAATGTAGGGGCGGACATTTGCCCCCCAGTTGAAATGGCAGCTAGGACATTTGCCCCCCAGTCAATATGTAGGGGCGGACATTTGCCCCTCAATGGAAATGGCAGCTAGGACATTTGCCCCCCAGTCGAAATGGCAGTTAGGACATTTGCCCCCTAGTGAACAATTTGAGGTATGACAAGGTGTGACAAGATTACAACACATTTCCAAACAACCAGTTTATTTGAGCATAAATTTGTGATCAAGTGTAAAACAGATAATAGATTAACTTCAATATCAACACAATCTTGGCATGATTGTCAATGTTTGTGATCAAGTACTATGAACTAACCATGATAATACTCATTATTTCAATGTCTAGTGAAATTAAAACAGATAACAGATTAATGTCAATGTCAACACACTCTTGGCATGATTATCAATGAATTCAATGTTTGTAAACTATGATAACTGATGTTTCACTCAATTCTCACAAGTTTTTCACTTTAAGAATTACCATCTATTAAATCACATTATATCTAATTAAATAATGAACTCAGTATGTGTACACTTTAATCAACAATCAAAGACTTTTAACACCTCTCATGATATTAGTTCAAACTTTTGCTAATTATGTGAATGGATATCATTAGGTAATCAGTGTTTAAAGCTAATCAGTAATCACACCCAATTTACTTTGATGTCTTTGATAATTAAGTATCATGGTACACTTCATACAATATGGCAATTGGACTGGGGGGCAATTGTCCTACCCTACATTTCGACTGGGGGGCAAATGTCCTAGCTGCCATTTCGACTGGGGGGCAAATGTCCTAGCTGCCATTTCCATTGGGGGGCAAATGTCCGCCCCTACATTTCGACTGGGGGGCAATTGTCCTAGCTGCCATTTCAACTGGGGGGCAAATGTCCACCCTGCCATTTTTGGACTGGGGGGCAAATGTCCGGGGGGCAAATGTCCGTATCCCTTTGCTCATATGGGCAACCAGTAGTGACGATAACTAATTGAAAAACACACTCACACTATGGATGCTTCTACAGCAGAAATTGATGTATATTTCTTTAACAAATTTAATTAATATGTTATCCACTTATTATAGCAAACTATTCTTATCATGTTTATTCATATTCTCTTATTCTTTTCAGAAAATGTGCACAATTATGTAATATGTTGTTAACAATTGTAATTCTGACTATTGTGGATCATATTAAGCCTTATCTTCTTTGCCACAGGTGTGAAAAGCAATAAAACCTTATTTTTAGGGAACTGCAACCAACATTTTTAGGGAACTGCAACCAACAGTGACACTTCCTGTGTTCCCAATACACTGGTTACATGTTTTATATCATTCATAATAAGTAATATTTTAATATTGTATGAGCAAGGACAGACAACATTATACTTTATAACGTGTGCCTCCCTATCTATTCAGTGCAAGAAACTGTTCCATGCATACATGTAGAATGTGACCCCCATAATGTAGATTATCTGATTGAGGGTAGGTCACTTTTCCATGCCATAGAATAATGACTCCCCTATATGTAGATTATCCAAGTGAAGGCAGGTCAAACTTCCAATGCCATAGAATAATGTCCCCCTATAATTATGTAAACTATATGAGTGAGGGGGGTCACTTTTCCATGCCATAGAATAATGACCCCTCTGTATGTAAACTATGAGTGAGGGGGTCACTTTTCGATGCCATAGAATAATGACGTACCTGTGTGTAACCTATACGAATGAGGTGGGTCACTTTTCCATGCCATAGAATAATGACCCCCTATATTTACAATGTACGAGTGAGTGAGGGGGCCACTTTTCCATGCCATAGAATAATGACCCCCCTGTGTGTAAACTATATGAGTGAGTGGGTCGCTTTTCCATGCCATAAAATAATGACCCCATTATGTTTACACAGTACGAGTGACGGCGGGTCACTTTTCCATGCCATAGAATAATGACCCCTGTATGTAAACTATATGAGTGAGTGGGTCACTTTTCGTCACTTTTCCATGCCATAAAATAATGACCCCCCTATGTTTAAACTGTACAAGTGAGGGGGGGGGTCACTTTTCCATGCCATAGAATAATGACCCCCCTATGTTTACACAGTACGAGTGACGGTGGGTCACTTTTCCATGCCATAGAATAATGACCCCCCTATGTTTACACAGTACGAGTGACGGTGAGTCACTTTTCCATGCCATAGAGTAATGACCCCCCTGTGTGAGTCAGAGAGTCACTTTTCCATGTCATAGAATAATCACAGAGTGATATATATGAGTGGGAGGGTGTCACTATCCATATCATAGGATAATCACCCCCATATGTGTAGATTATATGAGTGGGAGGGGGTCACTATCCATATCACAGAATTATCACCCCCATATGTGTAGATTATATTAGTGGGAGGGGGTCACTATCCATATCATATGATAATCACCCCCCTATGTGTAGATTATATGAGTGGGAGGGTGTCACTATCCATATCACAGAATAATCACCTACGTATGTGTAGATTATATGAGTGGGAGGAGGGTGTCACTATCCATATCAGAGGATAATCACCCCCATATGTGTAGATTATATGAATGGGAGGGGGTCACTATCCATATCAGAGGATAATCACCCCCATATGTGTAGCTTATATGAGTGGGAGGCGGTCACTATCCATATCATAGAATAGTTTTGCAATGCTCAATGACGAAATCTGCAGACTAATTGGCATCGACCATCGCAGGACAAGTGTATATCACCCCCAATATGGAAAGGTTTAATCAAACACTTGTCCAAACATTGTAAACTATACCAATGATGAGCAAACTAATTGGGACGACTTCATCCATCCCGCTTTACTGGCTGATCCATCCCGCTTTACTGGCTGATCCATCCCGCTTTACTGGCTGATCCATCCCGCTTTACTGGCTGATCCATCCCGCTTTACTGGCTGATCCATCCCGCTTTACTGGCTGATCCATCCCGCTTTACTGGCTGATCCATCCCGCTTTACTGGCTGATCCATCCCGCTTTACTGGCTGATCCATCCCGCTTTACTGGCTGATCCATCCCGCTTTACTGGCTGATCCATCCCGCTTTACTGGCTGATCCATCCCGCTTTACTGGCTGATCCATCCCGCTTTACTGGCTGATCCATCCCGCTTTACTGGCTGATCCATCCCGCTTTACTGGCTGATCCATCCCGCTTTACTGGCTGATCCATCCCGCTTTACTGGCTGATCCATCCCGCTTTACGGCTGATCCATCCCGCTTTACTGGCTGATCCTCCCGCTTTACTGGCTGATCCATCCCGGATCCGCTTTAGGCTGATCATCCCGCTTTACTGGATCCATCCCGCTTTACTGGCGATCCTCCCCTTTACTGGCTGATCCATCCCGCTTTACTGGCTGATCCATCCCGCTTTACTGGCTGATCCATCCCGCTTTACTGGCTGATCCATCCCGCTTTACTGGCTGATCCATCCCGCTTTACTGGCTGATCCATCCCGCTTTACTGGCTGATCCATCCCGCTTTACTGGCTGATCCATCCCGCTTTACTGGCTGATCCATCCCGCTTTACTGGCTGATCCATCCCGCTTTACTGGCTGATCCATCCCGCTTTACTGGCTGATCCATCCCGCTTTACTGGCTGATCCATCCCGCTTTACTGGCTGATCCATCCCGCTTTACTGGCTGATCCATCCCGCTTTACTGGCTGATCCATCCCGCTTTACTGCTGATCCATCCCGCTTTACTGGCTGATCCATCCCGCTTTATGGCTGATCCATCCCGCTTTACTGGCTGATCCATCCCGCTTTACTGGCTGATCCATCCCGCTTTACTGGCTGATCCATCCCGCTTTACTGGCTGATCCATCCCGCTTTACTGGCTGATCCATCCCGCTTTACTGGCTGATCCATCCCGCTTTACTGGCTGATCCATCCCGCTTTACTGGCTGATCCATCCCGCTTTACTGGCTGATCCATCCCGCTTTACTGGCTGATCCATCCCGCTTTACTGGCTGATCCATCCCGCTTTACTGGCTGATCCATCCCGCTTTACTGGCTGATCCATCCCGCTTTACTGGCTGATCCATCCCGCTTTACTGGCTGATCCATCCCGCTTTACTGGCTGATCCATCCCGCTTTACTGGCTGATCCATCCCGCTTTACTGGCTGATCCATCCCGCTTTACTGGCTGATCCATCCCGCTTTACTGGCTGATCCATCCCGCTTTACTGGCTGATCCATCCCGCTTTACTGGCTGATCCATCCCGCTTTACTGGCTGATCCATCCCGCTTTACTGGCTGATCCATCCCGCTTTACTGGCTGATCCATCCCGCTTTACTGGCTGATCCATCCCGCTTTACTGGCTGATCCATCCCGCTTTACTGGCTGATCCATCCCGCTTTACTGGCTGATCCATCCCGCTTTACTGGCTGATCCATCCCGCTTTACTGGCTGATCCATCCCGCTTTACTGGCTGATCCATCCCGCTTTACTGGCTGATCCATCCCGCTTTACTGGCTGATCCATCCCGCTTTACTGGCTGATCCATCCCGCTTTACTGGCTGATCCATCCCGCTTTACTGCCTGATCCATCCCGCTTTACTGGCTGATCCATCCCGCTTACTGGCTGATCCATCCCGCTTTACTGGCTGATCCATCCCGCTTTACTGGCTGATCCATCCCGCTTTACTGGCTGATCCATCCCGCTTTACTGGCTGATCCATCCCGCTTTACTGGCTGATCCATCCCGCTTTACTGGCTGATCCATCCCGCTTTACTGGCTGATCCATCCCGCTTTACTGGCTGATCCATCCCGCTTTACTGGCTGATCCATCCCGCTTTACTGGCTGATCCATCCCGCTTTACTGGCTGATCCATCCCGCTTTACTGGCTGATCCATCCCGCTTTACTGCCTGATCCATCCCGCTTTACTGGCTGATCCATCCCGCTTTACTGCCTGATCCATCCCGCTTTACTGGCTGATCCATCCCGCTTTACTGCCTGATCCATCCCGCTTTACTGGCTGATCCATCCCGCTTTACTGGCTGATCCATCCCGCTTTACTGGCTGATCCATCCCGCTTTACTGGCTGATCCATCCCGCTTTACTGGCTGATCCATCCCGCTTTACTGGCTGATCCATCCCGCTTTACTGGCTGATCCATCCCGCTTTACTGGCTGATCCATCCCGCTTTACTGGCTGATCCATCCCGCTTTACTGGCTGATCCATCCCGCTTTACTGCCTGATCCATCCCGCTTTACTGGCTGATCCATCCCGCTTTACTGGCTGATCCATCCCGCTTTACTGGCTGATCCATCCCGCTTTACTGGCTGATCCATCCCGCTTTACTGGCTGATCCATCCCGCTTTACTGGCTGATCCATCCCGCTTTACTGGCTGATCCATCCCGCTTTACTGGCTGATCCATCCCGCTTTACTGGCTGATCCATCCCGCTTTACTGCCTGATCCATCCCGCTTTACTGGCTGATCCATCCCGCTTTACTGGCTGATCCATCCCGCTTTACTGGCTGATCCATCCCGCTTTACTGGCTGATCCATCCCGCTTTACTGGCTGATCCATCCCGCTTTACTGCCTGATCCATCCCGCTTTACTGGCTGATCCATCCCGCTTTACTGGCTGATCGATATGGCATGGACAAGTGATCCCCCCTCACTCATAGAGTTAATATACAGGGGGTCACCATTCTACGGCATGGAAAAGTGACCTCCCTCATTCATAGAGTTAATATACTGGGGGGTCATTATTCTATGGCATGGAAAAGTGACCCCCTTCACTCATATAGTTAATATACTGGGGGGTCATTATTCTATGGCATGGAAAAGTGACCCCCCTCACTCATATAGTTAATATACAGGGGGGTCATTATTCTATGGCATGGAAAAGTGACCCCCCTCACTCATATAGTTAATATACAGGGGGGTCATTATTCTATGGCATGGAAAAATGACCCCCCTCACTCATATAGTTAATATACAGGGGGTCATTATTCTATGGCATGGAAAAGTGACCCCCCTTCACTCATATAGTTAATATACAGGGGGTCATTATTCTATGGCATGGAAAAGTGACCCCTTCACTCATAGTTAATATACAGGGGGGTCATTATTCTATGGCATGGAAAAATGACCCCCCTTTACTAATGTTAGTTAATATACAGGGGGGTCATTATTCTATGGCATGGAAAAGTGACCCCCGTCACTCATATAGTTAATATACAGGGGGTCACCATTCTACGGCATGGAAAAGTGACCCCACCTCGCTCATATAGTTAATATACAGGAGGGTCATTATTCTATATGGCATGGAAAAGTGACCCCCTTCACTCATATAGTTAATATACAGGGGGGGTCATTGTTCTATGGCATGGAAAAGTGACCCTCCCCCCTCTCTCATATAGTTTACATACATACAGGGGGTCATTATTCTATGGCATGGAAAAGTGACCCCACCTCACTCATATAGTTAATACACAGGAGGGTCATTATTCTATATGGCATGGAAATGTGACCCCCTTCACTCATATAGTTAATATACAGGGGGGCATTATTCTATGGCATGGAAAAGTGACCCCCTTCACTCATATAGTTAATATACAGGGGTCATTATTCTATGGCATGGAAAAGTGACCCCCCTTTACTAATGTTAGTTAATATACAGGGGGGTCATTATTCTATGGCATGGAAAAGTGACCCCCTTCACTCATATAGTTAATATACAGGGGGTCATTATTCTATGGCATGGAAAAGTGACCCCCCTTTACTAATGTTAGTTAATATACAGGGGGGTCATTATTCTATGGCATGGAAAAGTGACCCCCTTTACTCATATAGTTAATATACAGGGGGGTCATTATTCTACGGCATGGAAAAGTGACCCCCCTTCACTCATATAGTTAATATACAGGGGGGTCATTATTCTATGGCATGGAAAAGTGACCCCCTTCACTCATATAGTTAATATACAGGGGGGGTCATTATTCTATGGCATGGAAAAGTGACCCTTTAATTAGTTAATCAGAGCTGTCAAGGGTGCATCGAGTGTCGGAGTGAGATATGGGGTTCGAAGGGGCGGCTGCCCCTCAGGGGGTCTGGGGGAAGCTGGATACACTCTATGGCTCATTTTCGTCATATTTGGTGTCAAATGGCTTACATGAAATGCTACTTTGGCATCTAATGAAGGACACTTTTCACCAAGAAAACCTGATCAAGCAATAGCATTTTATGGTAAAGAAAGCTTGCAAATAACTTTTTGTAATTGAATCTTATATTTTTTATTAAATTATTAAACCTGTCTTGGTTGTCAATTTATAATAAAACTCCGATGTAATTTGCAAGCATTTGTCACCAGCTTGAGCAAAATCAGCGTGGTCTAGTGGTTACCACATCAGGCTGATTACAATTTCGGCACAAATTCAAACCCGGGTATGACTTGCCAATTTTTCATTGAGCAAGACCATTTATCCACATTGCTAAGAACAAACCGTACAGTAAACGTTATTTGCCGAGCTTTGAGAAGCAATTACTGGATAATTAAGTGTCCACTTAGAATCAAATCTAGATTTGTATATAGCGGCACCGGCTAGTTTCTTCGTCTTTTTTTTGACAGGACTCTGTGATTCTGAAGCCATGGTTAACAAAAAGAGCGTCTACACCGTTAACAAATGTAAACATTACATTCGGCCTTCGTTAGTTTTCGGGAGCCAATCATAAGTGATTATTAACGCACGGAGAGTTCCGACATCGGTTCCGAGTAGTTACGATTGTACAGCGCGACGATCAGTTTCAAATATAGCCTTGAGACATTCTAAAAATAGCAATTTGGGAAACCTAATGTGTTGCGATTTTAAAATAGCACGGATATTAGTGTAGGTAAATCGTTTTTTAGAAAAAGCGTGACAATATTAAAGATACGCGTGAGAGTGTGATTTGAGGTCTAAAAGCGTGAGTCTCACGCCAAAAGCGTGAGACTTGACAGGTATGAGTTAATATACAGGGGGTCATTATTCTATGTGGCATGGAAAAGTGACCCCCTTCACTCATATAGTTAATATACAGGGGGGGTCATTATTCTATGGCATGGAAAAGTGACCCTCCCCCCCTCTCTCATATAGTTTACATACATACAAATGGTCATTATTCTACGGCATGGAAAAGTGACCACTCTCACTCTTACTGTGTAAACATAGGGGGGTCATTATTCTATGGCATGGAAAAGTTTCTTGCACTGGGAGGCACACGTTATCTGTCCTTGCTCATATAATAATAAAATATTATGTATTATGAATGATATAAAACATGTAACACAGGAAGTGTCACAGTTGATTGCAGTGCTCCAACAATAAGGTTATATTGCTTTATTATGGGGATTTTCACACCTGTGGAAAAATTAGTTAGCCACACCAGTCAGAATTATAATGGTTAACAGCATATTTATTATATATTTTCTGGAAAGTTTAAGAGAACATGCATGAATATGATAAGAATGGTTAGTACTGTGCTATTTTATGGTATTTATTTTGAGCTGCATGGTTTCAAATACCAATTAAGTTGAGTGTATGTCTTTTTTCATACATAAATTCAATATAATTTTATTGATAATTGTTAATTTTATAGCTTATGCCATTATTAATAAAATATATTGATAACATTGTTTTTGTAGGCTTTGGGGATGAGGGGGGGGTCATTATTCTATAAGGGGGGTCATTATTCTATAATACAATATGGACCCGCGGGTCACTTTTTCCTATAGAATAATGACCCGCGGGTCATTATTTTGGCGGGTCAATATTCTATATGACACCGGAACAGGTAAATAAATCATCAATGGAGCAGCGTAAACTGTAAGACACGCATTTTCTCGCGTTGAACGCTGCGTAACACTGCGAATGCGCATGCCCGTAGATTCAAGTGCGCATGTCAGCTGCATATAATTAGTTGGGAACCTCATACGAAAATGTATACAATCATGGCACAAACGTTCATCGAAGGAACTGTAATAGCGATGTATATATAGGTCAATAATACGTTTTTATTAATATGCAACAGGCTTACCAGCTATTATGCCAATCACACCAGCCACTTTCAGTAGTTGTCTGTTATCCTTGCGCACAAACAGTTTGAAGACCGCAAGGGCGACAACTGCTACCGTCATTAACATTGCTATGATTTCTAGAGCTCGTGTCACATAAAATACTCCGGCTGTGGTAAGAAACATAAAGGATATGATTAGCTCTAATGTATTTAGATACAATGCAATGAAATATCAAAATGAATGAATTACAAAAACATTGGTTAACTGGATCAGGCCTTTCGGATTGACATAAGCTTGTCCGCCTACCGGCATTGCGCCGGAGGTTGCCAGCATTGGCATAGGCGTGTTCTCTTGTCGGCATTGGTGTCGAAATCTCCGGCATTCCAAAATAAACATTATTTTAATGCAGGTAAAAAAGATTGCTATTTCAGTTTTAGCGGATTTACTGTTAAATACATTGGGCGAACCGTTCACAGGTTTACTGTACAGCAGTGTGTAGCTCACACACTGTCATGCAAAGTAGGAAATTATTAATGGCTTTGGAATCTACATATCTGCATTTCCGGAAGCTGTGTCAGCGGCCGAAACTTCAGATTTATTGCTCACCAGGTTCACCAGTTCGAATGAGAGACACCGGCCAATTACTTCCCCTGAATACTCCTTAATAGTAGATAGGTCGCATTAAGTGTTTCCCTCTGTTTTGATCATTGTTTCCTTGGCATGCTAGCGATTTATTCCACTATCGATTGGTATGGGTGTTAAATTAATATATCTCGACAGATACAATATAATTATACAATGGGTACTTATTTGTAAAATAATGTTATCAGTTAATGAACACGATTTTTATAAAATCACATTTATCATACAGCAACATCTTGTTAGGGAACAACAGTAAAAACAAAGGATTCCAACTAAAAGTTATGTTATATTTCGGGCTTTACGCCTGCATCAGCACCAGTTTGGGCTATATCGTCGGCAGGCAGTTTGCTTAACAACACCTTTCCTGGGCAGGCTCCAGCGGTAAACCAGTACTTGGGTGCACAAACATCCGTAAGAA
>CM026403.1:44200625-44258849 GCA_014843695.1 Archivesica marissinica
GCTTAAACAAAAAACAAAAAAAAGAAACTGCCAACTTTTTCATATAAATGAGACTCCAACTAAAAGGACATATTCACATTTTGGAATAAATCAGACATTTTCTGCCAAGGGAGGTAATATAAAATTAGAGTTGTCTCTCATTGTCTTCGCCGCGCATTAACTTTTGTGACTTCAAAAATCACATTCGCACAACTCTATTAGGGTAGGCCTGCTGGATTGTGGGTGTTCTTTAGTATGTGCTGTGTTCAAGTACAGCGGAAGTCGTGATAGCGCAGTGGATGCACGTTCGCTTCAGGTGCGAAAGGTCCGGAGTTCGAGCCCCGCTGGAGCCGTTACGATTGTGCCCTTAGGCAAGGCATTTAAATTCCACGTTGCCTCTTCTCTCTCCCTCGTGGCGATTGATTCCATCAGGAATGAGGTCTCGAGAGTGATTAATATAAGTTATAATAACTTGTTTCGCAATCGAGCTAAAATAAATTTGTATAAACTAAGTACAGCGGACGTATGTATACGTAACGTATGTATACGTAACGTACGTATACGTAACGGATGTATACAACGTATGTATACGTAACGGATGTATACAATGTACGTATACGTAACGCATGTATATGTAACGGATGTATGCGTAACGTATGTATGCATAACGTATGTATGCGTAACGTATGTATATACGTAACGGATGTATGTGTAACGGATGTATACGTAACGGATGTATACAATGTATGTATGCGTAACGTATGTATGCGTAACGTATGTATGCGTAACGTATGTATGCGTAACGGATGTATGCGGAATTATGTATGCGTAACGTATGTATGCGTAACGCACGCATGCATGCGTTAACAGATGTATACGTAACGGATGTATGCGTAACGGATGTATGCGTAACGGATGCATGCGTAACGGATGCGTGCGTAACGGATGCGTGCGTAACGGATGCGTGCGTAACGGATGTATGCGTAAAGTATGTATGCGTAACGTATGTATGCGTAATGTATGTATGCGTAACGTATGTATGCGTAACGTATGTATGCGTAACGTATGTATGCGTAACGGATGTATGCGTAATGTATGTGTGCGTAACGTATGTATGCGTAACGTATGTATGCGTAACGTATGTATGCGTAACAGATATATGCGTAACGGATGTATGCGTAATGTATGTATGCGTAATGTATGTATGCGTAACATATGTATGCGTAACGTATGTATGCGTAACGTATGTATGCGTAACGGATGTATGCGTAACGGATATATGCGTAACGGATGTATACAATGTACGTAATGGATGTATACAACGTATTTATACGTAACGGATGTATACAATGTACGTATACGTAACGGATGTATGCGTAACGGATGTATGCGTAACGTATGTATGCGTAACGTATGTATGCGTAACGTATGTATGCGTAACGGATGTATGCGTAACGGATGTATACAATGTACGTAATGGATGTATACAACGTATTTATACGTAACGGATGTATACAATGTACGTATACGTAACGGATGTATACAATGTACGTAATGGATGTATACAACGTATTTATACGTAACGGATGTATACAATGTACGTATACGTAACGGATGTATACAATGTACGTATACGTAACGGATGTATACAATGTACGTATACGTAACGGATGTATACAATGTACGTAATGGATGTATACAACGTATTTATACGTAACGGATGTATACAATGTACGTATACGTAACGGATGTATACAATGTACGTAATGGATGTATACAACGTATTTATACGTAACGGATGTATACAATGTACGTATACGTAACGGATGTATGCGTAACGGATGTATACCTAACGGATGAATAGCGGCTGTTTCGAGAGTCGCCATATGACCTAAGCTGTTGGTGCGACGCTTAACGACCAAAACACACATACAAAAACAAACAGCGATTACTTCATCGATCCGAGGTAACTTGATAATAGCCTTCATCATTCGGACTCAGGTTCATATCAAGATACCTAGGGTCGATATCTAGGAGATACCTCGGGTCGATATCTAGGATATACCTAGGGTCGATATCTAGGAGATACATAGAGTCGGTATCTAGGAGATACCTCGGGTCGATATCTAGGATATACCTAAGGTCGATATCTAGGAGATACATAAGAGTCGGTAGGAGATACCTCGGGTCGATATCTAGGAGATACATAGTCGGTATCTAGGAGATGCATAGAGTCGGTATCTAGGAGATACCTCGGGTCGATATCTAGGATATACCTAAGGTCGATATCTAGGAGATACCTCGGGTCGATATCTAGGATATACCTAGGGTCGATATCTAGGATATACCTCGGGTCGATATCTAGGATATACCTCGGGTCGAGTCGATACATAGAGTCGGTATCTAGGAGATACCTCGGGTCGATATCTAGGAGATACATAGTCGGTATCTAGGAGATACCTCGGGTCGATATCTAGGATATACCTAGGGTCGATATCTAGGATATACATAGTCGGTAGGAGATACATAGGGTCGATATCTAGGATATACCTAGGGTCGATATCTAGGATATACATAGTCGGTATCTAGGAGATACATAGGGTCGATATCTAGGATATACATAGGGTCGATATCTAGGATATACCTAGGGTCGATATCTAGGATATACCTAGGGTCGATATCTAGGAGATACCTCGGGTCGATATCTAGGAATACTAGGGTCGATATCTAGGATATACCTAGGGTCGATATCTAGGAGATACCTCGGGTCGATATCTATGCTAATATGAAACTAGCCACGTAATAACCTCTAAATGAAGGATGTTCATTTGCAAGAATTACTAGATATTTAAATAATACAATTTCCACAGAAACGAAAAACATCAAATAAATAAATATATCATCAACACATAAACAATGCTTAATACACACGCAACAACCGTAGCCACAACTATCTTAGGTGCTTGTTGTGATTGGCGATAGAGAGCGAGGCCTTCCGAATGTATGTACCAATGGTGAACCGATTCAGGAAAGTCGTACGTTGCAAACAGACAGTTTACTGTCCGATTAGCGCAGAGGTTAGCACGCTCGCTTCTCACCAATACAAGCCGGGTTCGAATCTCGAACTGGGAAGCATCTGAGATGGTAAGGTTGTAGTCAGATCGGACAGGTGGGTTTTCTCCGGGTACTCCGGTTTCTTTCCACACGAATGACCACAAATACGCTGTCACCTGACCCAACGAGTGCGATTGATAGAAGTTGTTAGAACTTGTTTCGCTATCGTTGTAAAATAAGTTTGTTGTTTTTTTAAATTTCTATTATGTTTATGCCATACGATAAAGTGTACCTTTAAGCCGGTGAATACTACAGATAGAATATAATGGTAATTTGGTAAACATTTTACAACGATTGCGAAACATGCTTTAACAACTTATATTAATCACTCTCGTTGGCGTGGATAACAGCGTATTTGTGATCATTCATGTGGGAGGAAACCGGAGTACCCAGAGAAAACCCACCTGTCCGATCTGGCGACCAACGTAGCATATTTCATACTTCCCGGTCCGAGGATCGAATCCGGGTTGTATTGGTGAGAAGCTAATCGGACAACCTTGTATTTGGTATATATAAACTTAGTTGCTGAACAACTGAATTACCCATTATTATGTATGGAAGCCTCAAAGTTACAAAGTGGATCCGTTATAAAGCGTATATCTTACTTAAAACAAACACTTATATAACAATATCTTAGTTTAGCATTATCTAGTTCAATATGCATTGTGGAAGTCGTGATAGCGCAGTGGATGCGCGTTCGCTTCAGGTGCTAAAGGTCCAGAGTTCGAGCCCCGCTGGAGCCGTTACGATTGTGCCCTTAGGCAAGGCATTTAATTTCCATGTTGCCTCTTCTCTCTCCCTCGTGGCGATGGATTCCATCAGGAATGAGGTCTCGAGAGTGATTAATATAAGTTATGAACTTGTTTCTAGAGCTTAAATTTGTATAAACTAATATGCATGTAATGAGGAAATGAACATTTTACATATCATTTATAAGCAGTAGACTGAACGGGATTAGAACGAAAGGAAACAAGATATTTCTGCTTAAAATTGTTAATTTCGTGCATAGTCTTAATATAATTCTCTTTCTGAAAGCAGTCCAATATTAATAATAATGGACTGCAAGTACACAGATGTGACCACAGGGATTCGGCACGTTTGGGGGTACTAGTATATATATTTAAGTACTTAAATATATATAGGGCCTACTAGTACCCCCAAACGTGCCGAATCCCTGTGGATGTGATGTCACTACAGCGTTTTAAGTATATGATATAAGCCGTAAACGATCAAACATGTAAAATATACACACTTTTATTTTATGCTAATTGATGAAATACAGTGTTCTATCAGTGAGATATA
The DNA here is from genome assembly GCA_014843695.1 of Archivesica marissinica. Classification (NCBI taxonomy): domain Eukaryota; kingdom Metazoa; phylum Mollusca; class Bivalvia; order Venerida; family Vesicomyidae; genus Archivesica; species Archivesica marissinica. The sequence continues at coordinate 44,205,021 of CM026403.1, forward strand.
ATCCATATCTCATCGAATAGATATGGATTATATCTCACTGCCGGACTACTTTTTTATTATCTCCTTTCCCAATACACTATTCTTGCACTATTACTCTCCCTTTAAATGCATAGACAACAACAACAACAAATCAACCGTCTGCTATTGAATAATAATATATAAACAATTAATGAGGTAAGGGTTACATACTGCTTTCCTTTGAGATATTCAAATTAACATACACAATTAACGACAACAAAAACAAAACAAAAGTTGCCGACACACTTACACACTTACGTCTAACCACAGGCACCATACACCAAAAAAATTGTGCGTCTAACAGTCGTATAAAGCTTTTCAATTTGGTAGCATAATTTTCGTCTACAAAGGATTTGGGCAACAATGTAATGCCGCCCTGCTCAATATAATAAGCATTCATAGTGTGCCCCGTGTTTGCACACTAATCAAACATTACGCCCCATTAAATAAACAAACAACACGCTTGTATGATTCCATGATCTCCAACAGTCACACGCGACTCGATTTCACCTTGACCCGAGTAATTTTCCAAAAATAGTCTCCAATTTTCGGATATTTTGTATTTTTCCTCGATTCAACTTTAAATTCAAGATGGCGGCAGATTTGTGTTTCTTTCGACTCACGACGTATAGTCGTTAATGTATTCATCCGCGCAAAAACACGGCGGCCAGCTATTTTAATTTCTTCATTTTGTGTTTGTTTTTCAACAATTATCATAAAATAAAAAGAAAATTTGTTTGTTTCGAGTGAATATGGAATATATCTCACCTCGAAGTGAGAAAATTTTCATTCGCGCTACGCGCTCGTGAAAATATTTGAAATGTTCTCACTTCTCAGTGAGATATATTCCATATTCACTCGAAACAAACAAATATCCTCTATATATAACATGATCCTACTAATTAAAATTGTTAATTTCGTACATGTACACGTAGGATTTAATATAATGCTCTGGCCTTTTGATACCAGTCCAATATTAATAATAATGGACTGCAAGTACAAAGGTATGACGTCACGACAGCGTTTTAATATTGGAAAAAAATCAAAACGAAAACCTGAATGTTCCTGATTAAAAAATATATCTATGAATAAGAGTAAATACTTGCAGAGATATAATACTCGGGTCACGGAGATATAATACTCGGGTCACGGAGATATAATACTCTGGTCACGGAGGTATAATACTCGGGTCACGGAGATATAATACTCGGGTCACGGAGATATAATACTCTGGTCACGGAGATATAATACTCGGGTCACGGAGATATAATACTCTGGTCACGGAGGTATAATACTCTGGTCACGGAGATATAATACTCGGGTCACGGAGATATAATACTCGGGTCACGGAGATATAATACTCGGGTCACGGAGTAATAATACTCGGGTCACGGAGATATAATACTCTGGTCACGGAGATATAATACTCGGATCACGGAGATATAATACTCGGGTCACTGAGGTATAATACTCGGGTCACGGAGAATTAATACTCGGGTCATTTGAAAGCAGTTCAATAATAATGGACTGCAACTGTACAAAGGTGTGACGTCACGACAGTGTTTTCATATTGGGAAAATGTCGAAACAAATACCTGAATGTTACTGAAATAATGGTACTTCCTGAAGCGAAAAAGATTTTTAAAAATATATAAATCTAGGATTGACTAAGTTTTAAACTTAAATACTTACGGAGATCCGTGGATAGGCCCTGCGCATCAAAACTTCCACAGCCGGACACGGTGCCTTTCCCTGCAACCGAAGTACTAAAGCATAGCTGCCATAGACCGAAATAGATGCTTGCAGAGACATCCAGAGACGATCCCGAATCATAGAACCAGTAAGGAATAGCAACTCCAATGATGTTCAATATGAGAGCCAGCACAGTAACGCCGAGACCTCCTGCAGCTAACAGTAACAACATGATTAGAGATATCCGGAGTATACAATGTATATATATACGCAAATATATATATATTGAAAACGTTTTGTAATGTTATTAAAAGTTAGTTCACATCCGTCTCAGTAGCCAACCGTGATTATGCAGCCGTAACATGTTAATATATAACCAGAATGTGATACAGCCTCGTTTAGATATTTATGTACAATTTTAAGGATTGTATTTTCGGAAAATCGTCCCCGATGACATTGGGAGCACCAAACAAAGGACATTGCGAGCTTTGATTTGATGAGTCACGATAAAGCAATAATATAGAATACTGATACGTGGCGGCATCCGTGGTTCAGTAGCAACACGTCGGATTTGGAATTGAACGGTCCCGGGATCGATACTCGGTCAGGCCACGTATGTAGTGTCATTCAGCAAGGCACCTCACACACATTGCTTAATACTGGTTAACCGCTTAGGTCGGCTAAGACTGCCCAAGAGAACATGACTAGCTCCCCGCAAGGGGTTTGACATAAATGGATTACACATAAATGGAAGTCGTGATAGCGCAGTGGATGCGCGTTCGCTTCAGGTGCGAAAGGTCCGGAGTTCGAGCCCCACTGGAGCCGTTACGATTGTGCCCTTAGGCAAGGCATTTAAATTCCACGTTGCCTCTTCTCTCGTGGCGATGGATTCCATCAGGAATGAGGTCTCGAGAGTGATTTATATAAGTTATATGAACTTGTTTCGCAATCGAGCTCAAAGAAATGTGTATACGCAAATGCATAATATCTACAATATAAATACCTAGCTATATGATCACGTTCATTTAACATTTGACCTACCAGTGTGACCTTCAAGTTGAAGTCACGGGACTAGGTACGCATCATGGCAAACATACGTATTAGCATAATGAGAAAACATGTGTCCTCATCTGAACTTTTAAGATGACATAAGATTAAATAAATGTTATTTTGAGTGGGTAAGATGGCAATGTTTCGCAATCGAGCTAAACTAAATTTGTATAAATAAACATAATGGAATACACGCACGCACGCACGCACGCACGCACGCAGAGCATAAATATGTTGCAAACTGCCCTCCCCAAGACGATTATTTGAATAATTTGCAAAATAGGTTTAGATTATACAAATTTATTTTAGCTCGATTGCGAAACAAGTTATTTCAACGTATATAGATCACTCTCGATACCTCATTCCTGATGTAATCCATCGCCACGAGGGAGAGAGAAGAGGCAACGTGGAATTTAAATGCCTTGCCTAAGGGCACAATCGTAACGGCTCCAGTGGGGCTCGAACTCCGGACCTTTCGCACCTGAAGCGAACGCGCATCCACTGCGCTATCACGAGTTCCACAAGGTTTCCAAACCGCCCCTGATTAATAGAATACACCAGAACGCCCAGAATGCACCTGGTGGATCCATTGTTTTCAAAATGTCCAGGTGGAGCATGACCCCGGACCCCCTTAGATGCTAGCCTTCATATATGTTGCGCCCCCCTAACGCCAAATCATGTAACCGCCCCTGTAAACTAAGAGGAAAGGCGTTCGCCGTGTCAATACACGTTGCCAGTAAGCAAGTTCAATGTCTTTTTCTCGAAAATGAAGATACACATTTATCTCGACGTTATGACTGCTGATTACCTTTATTCAAAGACGCCACCGTATAAGTGCATTTGGGCGACTGACTTTATGACCTTTATCAGCTCCAGCCAATCAGATCCTAACACGATTGAGTCTACCTTTCTGTTGCTCTCCTTTTTCGCAAAATGAAAATTATAATGTTTCATTGAGTTAATGTTCACTCTTGTGGATATGGTGGCTCGATAGGGACATTTCGTCTCTTCGTTGATTTAGTTTAAGCATATTTTATTTCCCATTGACCGACCGATTTACGAATATGTACCACAATATACAAAATACATATTTTAATGTAAACTTTATAAGAAACTGATAAATATATCACATGAACCATATGAGTTGTGTTGTGTGACAACCAATATAACAGAGCGATGGTAACGTCACACAGCCGAAGAACCACAGCCAGGGTGAAATATTGAATTGTTATATGACATAACACACAGAGCAATTTTACTTATTTACAAGTTACTACAATTGTGTGTTAAGGTAGTAGATCCCCAATGGATTCGTGAAACATCGTCAATAATCGACACATTTCGCCAGTGTTCGTAGACATTACGAACGTGCTTTCGGCCGTTTACGATAATGACTATTTTACTAAATATAGTAACAAAACCACGTGCACTCACGTGATGCTTTAAACAAAATGGCGGATGGTGTTAGGGACAGACGTGGTCGCTATTTTAAAAAAGTGAAAAGTAAACAACAAAAACACAGATATTCGAATCGGAATATAGTAATCGAACATAACTATCCATCCGGCCGAATGTGTGACGGTGTAGACTGTCGGAACTCGTGTGATAAGTTTGCACACCCAGATGTCGGGGCATTTGTTGACAGAAACAGCTGGCGTTTTGGTCGCAGGATAGTTGAATTGCAGGTTCTTCTCGAAAACTTACAGTTCTGTCAGCAGTGCAAACTAGGACCTGTACCACTCACGATATACAACGTAATTGGTGAGAAAAAGATAGGTCTTAGTGGCTATCTCTATGTGCAGTGTCAAAACATTGACTGTGGTTATGTGAATCGTGTCACATATGGCAAAACACACAGATTGAAGACTAAAGGGATGCCGTGCTTTGCAGTCAACACAAAAGTTGGAAGTGGTGAGTTATTTGTGTTGTATATATATACTTGTAATTTATTCACTCAGAAATGAAAAGTACACTGACATTGAACCTTGAACTGTTATATTGTAGTCATTCCGGCATTAACCTCAGATGATTAGGTAAATACCGCACTGGGGAAAAGTAACTGTACGTCATTCCTGGTTTGAGCCCGGCCCGCCAGAACCACCCTAGCCAAGACACAGTGATTAATCTAAAGTTGTAATAACTTCTTTTAAACTAACCAGGGTTGATATAAATCATGATTTTTTTTAAAAAAAGATTTAAATCGGATTTTATTGATTTAAATCGATTTTTTTTATTTTAATTGATTTTTTTTATTTTAATAGTAGTTATTTTAAAATATATAGTGATACTAAAATAAAACACAAAGGTAATTTCAATGCATTTATGATTTAAATATATACATTACACATAGTTTAGAATAAGATGATTTAAATATATATGGAGAGGTTCTCCTCATCATGTGTATGAGTAGTCGGAGTATATGTAGTATGTGGAGTAGCTGGAGAGTCTGGAATAGCATCATGCGCTTGCTGCTCAGTGTCGCGACTGTCGGCAGTGATCAGGTCGCACATACTAGTAGTGTTACTGTTACAATCTTGAACATGTTGCTTCATACGAGAGACCAGTCCCTGCATTTGTTTCGCACACTTTTTACATTTAGCCTTACATCCAGACTTTCCATGAACAGTAAACTTGTCAAAATACAACCATACACAATCTTTTTTTCTACCAGACATTGTGAAGATTGATGTGCAACTTCCCTTTATTATAATACTGATCAACAAAGTTGCTTCTTATTAACTGAAGTTTTTGAACATATCAATATTAGGTCAAATTTGAAATAGATACATCTACAGTGTATATATATAGTCTATTAGCCATTTTAAATAATTATAGATAAATAGATCTATTTTAGGCCAATGGTCATTACTGAAATGAGTCATGGGAACTAATTGAATAGTTTTGAATAGCTTCAAAGCATAAATGACTCTGTACTACTTACTTTCTTTAATACAATCATTACAATGCAAATAATTACCTTCAAAGCATGCCCCCAATTACCAAAACCAAAGACATGTGTGGACACTTACCTCTATACTAACTGTGACCGGCTTATAATTATCTAATCAGTGATAAATAGTTTAATCCATTGTTTTTAACACCAATATTTTTTTTGATTTAAATCATGATTTTTTTCAGGTGATTTAAATCATGATTTAAATCAATGATTTAAATCAAGTGATTTAAATCATACAACTCTGAAACTAACCATGGGGTCCGATACTTTACTATGAAGATTCATGACAGATTACATGTTTATGCACATTTATTTTAACTTTATTGCGAAACAAGTTCTTACAACATTAGTTAAATCACTCTCGAGACCTCATTCCTGATGGAATCCATCGCCATGAGGGAAAGAGAAGAGGCAATGTGGAATTTAAGTGCATTGCCTAAGGGTACAGTCGTAACCGCTACAGCTGGGCGCATACTCCGGGCCTTTCACACCTGAATAAATATACATGGATGCGAATGGGATGGTGTCTGGTCGCTGTGGTCAAAATATAAATATATAACTCATTTTTCTGATTATTTCAGCTATGATTGACAACATTGGAGGACGGTTAGGGTCAATAATATCCTGTCTACCATTATTTACAACCGTGATGGACTTCTGAACACATTTATTGGCAAAAACAGTGAAGGGCAACCACGTGTTACTAACACAAAGAGAACTTTAGAGACTGTTATTCCCAAACTTGTGGAATATTTTAGGAATAAATGATTACTGTAGAAGTGGATATTTTCGTGTGACGAATAGTTCGCGAAATATCATTTTCCGAGGGGGGTATGGTAAACTATTTAGGTATATGTCACCTATTTAATCATGTACAAGTTATATGTTCCTGTTTATACGTTCAAGGTAATCATAATCTATAGATAACATAGTATAAAAGAATGTTATAAAGATGACACTGATGACAAAAATTGGGATATTTAGCACAATAATGCATTTTCATTTTCGGCGTAATTTCTGAACCGCTTTATAATCCCTCACTTCAAAAACCTCAACATTGCCAAGATATTAAACGGTAAGGATAGGCATATTTTATATATGTGTTTCCCAGTATAATACAGATAATTGGTATGTATACATTAGATATGCAATGTATATACTTTTTGTGATATGATCTCTCAATAATCGACAATATGATATTTATTTTTTCAAAAATGGTCGTTTTCCGAGGGGGTAGGGTAAGCTATTTAGGTATATTTCACCTATTTAATGATGTATAAGTTATATTTTCTTGCTTACATGTTCAAGAATAATCTATAGATAACTAAGCATAAAAAAATGTCATAAAGATAACTCTGATGACAAAAATTGGGATATTTAGCATAATAATGCATTTTCATTTTCGGCGTAATTTCTGAACCTCTTTATACCCCTCGATCTTCTTCTAGTTTAAACTTTATTTATTTTACCATGATTGCCAAGCAAGTTCAAACAACAACTTATATTAATCACTCTCGTTGGCGTAGATGAAAGTCTAAATGTGGTCATCCGTGTGGTAGGAAACCGGAGTGACGGCCTGAGCGCAGCTCGAACCCGTGACCATCAGTGATGATATATTACAATCGTATACAAGTCAGCGACCGTAACCACTCGACCACACGGAGGTGGACTGTTTAGTTTAGTTTATACAAATTTATTTTAGCTCGATTGCGAAACAAATTATGTCAACTTATATTAATCACTCTCGAGACCTCATTCCTGATGGAATCCATCGCCACGAGGGAGAGAGAAGAGGCAACGTGGAATTTAAATGCCTTGCCTAAGGGCACAATCGTAACGGCTCCAGCGGGGCTCGAACTCCGGACCTTTCGCACCTGAAGTGAACACGCATCCACTGCGCTATCACGACTTCCGAGGCGGACTATTTACACATTGGATCTGTTTGAGGCTTGTATCTTACTTTATATTACACTATCTTACTAATTCAAATTGTTAATTTCGTACATTTACACATAGGATTTAATATAATAATCTGGCCTTTTGAAAACACACTCCAACATTAATAATAATGGACTGCTAGTACAAAGGTATGACGTCACGACAATGTTTCAAAAATAGATAATTCACCGAAATAACCAAATGTCCTGTACTAATTTTAGAGAACTGACTGCTGATAAAAGTAAACCGCTGTATGTGCGATAACATTTATTGAAGTACGTGTATATACATGTATAGCAATGCCGTAGTCAGACTATGAAGATAACCGAGGCGACCCCCCCTCCCCGGAATTATTGTGTGGATGCTTGTCTGTGCATTCTGGAGGCAGCTTTATAAGATATAGTTGTTCTATACATGTCGTTACTTGCCAAATTCTAACCTCACTTTCCTCAGTGTGGTTACGGGCCTGTATTCTAGTGAACACATGCAGAGACATGTAGAGAACTACGCACTACTGTATTCTAGTGAACACATGCAGATACATGTAGAGATCTACGCACTACTGTATTCTAGTGAACACATGCAGAGACATGTAGAGAACTACGCACTACTGTATTCTAGTGAACACATGCAGATACATGTAGAGAACTACGCACTACTGTATTCTAGTGAACACATGCAAATACATGTAGGGAACTACGCACTACTGTATTCTAGTGAACACATGCAAATACATGTAGAGAACTACGCACTACTTTATTCTAGTGAACACATGCAGATACATGTAGAGAACTACTCACTACTGTATTCTAGTGAACACATGCAGATACATGTAGAGAACTATGCACTACTTTATTCTAGTGAACACATGCAGATACATGTAGAGATGTAGAGAACTACTCACTACTGTATTCTAGTGAACACATGCAGATACATGTAGAGAACTACGCACTACTGTATTCTAGTGAACACATGCAGAGACATGTAGAGAACTACGCACTACTGTATTCTAGTGAACACATGCAGATACATGTAGAGAACTACGCACTACTGTATTCTAGTGAACACATGCAGATACATGTAGAGAACTACGCACTACTGTATTCTAGTGAACACATGCAGATACATGTAGAGAACTACTCACTACTGTATTCTAGTGAACACATGCAGAGACATGTAGAGAACTACGCACTACTGTATTCTAGTGAACACATGCAGATACATGTAGAGAACTACTCACTACTGTATTCTAGTGAACACATGCAGAGACATGTAGAGAACTACGCACTACTGTATTCTAGTGAACACATGCAGATACATGTAGAGAACTACGCACTACTGTATTCTAGTGAACACATGCAGAGACATGTAGAGAACTACGCACTACTTTATTCTAGTGAACACATGCAGATACATGTAGAGATGTAGAGAACTACGCACTACTGTATTCTAGTGAACACATGCAGAGACATGTAGAGAACTACGCACTACTTTATTCTAGTGAACACATGCATAGACATGTAGAGAACTACGCACTACTGTATTCTAGTGAACACATGCAGAGACATGTAGAGAACTACGCACTACTGTATTCTAGTGAACACATGCAGAGACATGTAGAGAACTACGCACTACTGTATTCTAGTGAACACATGCAGAGACATGTAGAGAACTACTCACTACTGTATTCTAGTGAACACATGCAGATACATGTAGAGATGTAGAGAACTACTCACTACTGTATTCTAGTGAACACATGCAGAGACATGTAGAGAACTACGCACTACTGTATTCTAGTGAACACATGCAGATACATGTAGAGAACTACGCACTACTTTGTCCAAAATCGGCCACACAGTTTTAATGAAACATTTGAAAATTGATAATACTAAAATATTAGTTTCAAGTTTTTATTTATTTCAAATCTCAGATTGCAGATTTACATGGGACATTCAAGAATCAAAATATAGTAACTGCACGATATACAGAAGTTTGCAGGTATATAGAAATAAAGCTTCACAGATCTATAATATAGAATGATGTACGCACGCACGCACATGCACACGCACGCACACGCATCATTTCTGGTTTATTGTTATATATATAGTAAATATCTCATTTCAATGAGAGTGTTTTGCGTTTATTGATCGTCGCTACCGGTTTCCCATATAAGCGACGCTCCTGAAGAGATTGGTGATTTTAGATTTTTGGAGGATAGTGTAATTATACAGAAAGAGACCCATTCCAGAGTCTCCTCTGGTTCTTTTACGTGCACAGTATAAAGCACCGACACGCGACCTTGGTTTAAAGTCTCATCAGTTAGACTGTTAAATTTTATACGGATCAGACCGGGGATCGAACCTGCGATCCCTGGATTACCAGTCCAACGTGTTAACCACTCGACTATAGATACATCTGTTCATTTCAATGAAATAAACAGTTGATGTAATATACATGTATTACATGGACTGGCTTATGTTGTGTATGTGTTTTACGTTTATTTACAGTCGCTACCGGTTGCCCATATGAGCGACGCCTCCTGAAGATATTAGTCATTTTAGATTTTGGAGGATAGTGCAGTGATACAGACAGAGACCCATTCCAGAGTCTCCTCTGGTTCTTTTACGTGCACGGTGTAAAGCACCGACACGAGACCTCGGTTTAACGTCCCATCTGAAAGACTGTTAATTTTATTAGGGTCAGACGGGGGATCGAAACTGCGATCCCTTGATTACCAGTCCAGCGTGTTACCACAGGACTACAGATCCGTCTGTAGGCTTATGTTTTCGTTGGTTCAGTGATATATGTTGAGACAGGCATTTATAAATTACACTATTTGATTGGTCGAGTAACCTATTGACACAGTGACACATTGTTGTGCCGTACCGTTTGGGCATTTATTCTGTGTTATCAGGTGTCGTGTTTCCGGTATATGAATTTATTGTGACATTTAAATGACTGGATTTTCAATGTCATTCGTGAGTATATTTGAAACATTTCTAGTTATTCCCCAGGCTCTTTGAACTACTAAACAACCGCACATTAAGGGCTAGCCTGGGAACATGTTTTGGTATAGTTTGCCTTGTCCGTCACATATTTATTTAACACCCAAGTCGTTAATTGAGCCGTATTGAGTTTCTGATCATATCGATGTTCTTTTCACTTTTTCACAAAATTATGAAAAATTGAAAACAAGGATCGGGGAACATTCGCGTATTTTCTGGAATCAGCGTGTTTCACGGTTTTGTGATTTCCGTTTCTATATTTAGCGATCGTTTCTTGTAGAGAAAGGATGTCGTTTTTCAAATCAACACCCTGAAAAACACGGGTGTATGTAGATGGTGCTACACTCGGTAATCAAGTTTCCACAGGCTGTCATTTTACCAGAAGTTAAAAAGTGAAAAATCGACATATTGGAAACCAGGCTAGACAATGGCCATACGGTTCATAGACGGATCTGTAGCCATGTGGTTAACACGCTGGACTGGTAATCTAGGGATCACAGGTTCGATCCCCCGTCTGAGCCTAATAAAATTAACAAGCGGGACTTTAAACCGAGGTCTCGTGTCGGTGCTTTACATCATGCACGTACAAGAACCAGAGGAGACTCTGGAATGGGTCTCTGTCTGTATCATTGCACTATCCTCCAAAACTCTAAAATAACTAATCTCTTCACGAGGATCGCTCATATGGGTAACCTGTAACGACGATAAATAAACGTAAAACACACACTTGAAATAGATGTTTGTTTGATTTAGAATGAAACTTAATCAAAACGAATGTCCTATCAAATTATTATATCTCTACCATTTCTAAAAGCGTAACCAATACACAGTCAAAATAAGCAGCTCAATTAATATACTGGCATTTCCAAAATATTTCAAATTGTGTACGAGGGCATCAATGTGATAACCGCGATATGGGTACTTTACCATTCTGAATGAAGATACGAATATGTTAGCCCCTAGTGCGCAGAGGTCACGTACCTCGTATTATTTCAATATCGATACAATCTAAACAGAGATATGGAGTATATGTGATCTGGTTATCGCTGCAGGAACCTAGTTTTCCTCGTATATCTAACATAAACTAGCATCAGTAGAATACTTTACATATCGCGTGGCTTTGATCTATTACACAATTATAGATGTGCTACATTTCCAACTAAACATTTTATTATTTTCTCTTTTATTTTCTTTCTATAAGATTTATTAGTTTATTTGTTATGAATCTAATTTAAGATTTCTAATGATTTTATTTGAATCAATAAAAGTGAGGGTTGGGAGCGGCCATAGGTGGGACTAGCATGGGTTCCAGTCTGTCGATTTTTCTTTCTTTTTTTCTGGTAAAACGAACGACGTTTATATTATCAAAAACTCAATACAGCTCAATTAACGATTTGGATGTTAAAGCGACATTACATCGCAAAAAGCAAATAAAATGCTTTTTTTCACGTATAAATGCATTGCTACTACAACATCCGAATTGAAAGTATGATTTAATAAAACGGTCACCCATGCTCCTGAATTGACGTTTGTTTGTCATCGGAGTCAATACTAAACGCGAGATAATGTCGCTTTGAGATCATTTAACTAAGAAAAACCTACACATAAATAGGCACAAATGTGAGATATAACGGTAAATCTGTACCATAAATCGTGTTATTCAGGATACACTAGTTGTATTACGCATGGATGTTTACATTATTTTGTTATGTCAACAAACCGCATATACGACGTTTGTTTATTAGTTGAAATACTCAGTATTTGAGGCAAATATTTGAGGGGGAAATATACCATATAATAGGAAAATACTTCTGTAGAAATGTGTGTTTTCACTGATGTAGTGTCGCTTTAAATAAATATGTACTGTATGTATTAAGAACAAGACAACATATATAGTTTATACAAGAGAGGAGGGAAGTAAAAGTGTCGGATTAGGACCAAGTAACTTGTCACAAAGATAAAAGTCGTGAGCGTTCTTTTCCGTGAAGATTCAAAATTTACCCAGTGGCTGCCCAATCTGGACAGGTGTGTTTTCGAACTGCGCATGTGCAGATCCAACCAGCGCTAGTAAAAATACCCAATAGTCTGGATGCATTGTGATTAATCCAGAATCCTGAAACATATTAAATAAATAAAATTTAAACTTTTCGTAAAATTTAAATTGTGAATTGGATCTTTCAATCATAGCCCGACCCGCCCGGTACCTCACGTCAAGCGAGTTCCCCAAACTACATTGCAAACAGGCACACCAACAAGCACCAAAAGAGAGCCGGGTCGGCAATAGTGCTAAGAAACTGAAGGAAATACTAACACTAATGCGCAATTAAGAAATGTTGTGTGTTTTTTTGGAAAAAGACAATTATCATTCTCAATCTGATTGAGGGTGACCTAATTAGCAGCTGCTTCTCAGAATAAATAAAACGTGCACATGATATAAGAACAATCTTAACACAAACTACAAACATGGATACGACGTTGACCGCCACTGCTCGGCGTGCCGTTTGTACAATTAATATATATGTATACGGATTATGAATCAAAGACAAACATCAATACGTTCGCAATAAGAAATGAAAGAGAATGTAGGCCTACTGGAATAAATTTCCGCTTTCATATAGGCCTAGAACACTAAAACCTAACTTGTTCTCGGAATCAAGAACGGCAATTATTATAAGCAATAGAGCTAGGTAATTAACTGAACTACAGTTTGACGTGTTAATAGGATTTCTAATATGTATTCGTATGAAGATAATTGGATATATTTTACACCAGCTTTCATCTGGATTTTAGTTGCATCTTCGCTGTATATATATACAGTATCCTGTTCTTGGCGAGCATACTCATACATTTCTGATTAAAGTTGAATATATATACTGTAAAACACTATGTGTTCGCGAGCATTTATATTTCGCTAGTTTTCGCGATGTAATTTAATCGCGAATTCATGATTCCCAACGAATTTAGAGTTATATCCGAAAATATGTACATGTTATCAATATACTTAGCGATAACCGATTTAAAGCAAATATACTTCCTCATTTTACAACACTGATAAGCGAATTCAAAACTCCGCTAATTAATATAACATGTTCAAGATCGTAAACATTGCGAAATAAAGTGTTCGCGAAATTATAGTGTATATTATATATATATTCTCTATTTCTGCCTCATCAATGTACATTCATATAACATAAAACATAAACAAAAACAAAAGACATAATTATTATAAAACTACATTGCCACTCATTCTCTGAGTTACAAGAGACACTAACATTTAAGACATACTATGTGCAAGGCGTGATAGCGCTGTGGTAGTGTGTTCGTTTCAGGTGCGAAAGCCCCGCAGTTCGTGCCCCCGCTTGAATCGTTACGATTGTGTTCTTAGGCAAGGCATTTAAATTCCACAATGTCCCTTCTCTCTCCCTCGTGGCGATGGATTCCATCAGGAATGAGGTCTCGATGGTGATTAATATAAGTTATATGAACTTGTTTCGCAATCGAGCTCAAAGAAATGTGTATACGCAAATGCATAATATCTACAATATAAATACCTAGCTATATGATCACGTTCATTTAACATTTGACCTACCAGTGTGACCTTCAAGTTGAAGTCACGGGACTAGGTACGCATCATGGCAAACATACGTATAGCATAATGAGAAAACATGTGTCCTCATCTGAACTTTTAAGATGACATAAGATTAAATAAATGTTATTTTGAGTGGGTAAGATGGCAACAGTACATCACAAGCTCTGAGTGAGCTATTGGACCTACTATATAACATACAGTATAATGTTAACAAGTGTACAACAGCCGTAAAACTAGAATCACTGATAATGAATAATATGCATATTCATTTAATTTTAGTTTTAAGATAAATGATGAAAATGTTCAGACATAACTACGCTTTGTAGATAAGACCAATGTGCTTGTTAGCAATAAAATTATTAAACTAGTAAATCAATAACTTAATTGGTAAAACTAAGATAAATTTAGATTAAATTTTGACTCAAATATTAACATTAACTTTGGATCCACAAACAATGATGCTACATGCAGTTGTGTACCTAATTCCAAACTGAAAGGAACGCATAGCGACCGGTGACTGGTCTGGCTCACTCGGCAGGTGTGGTCAGGTCGTCTACCTTGCTCGGCTTCCTACCATAAATATTTTGACATGTCAAGCAAAAAATGGAGTAGGGATCGACACGCCAAGCACTCGAGAAGCCATCGGGAAGCAATCGGGTATTGTTCGAGTAGAGATCGACACGCCAAGCACTCGAGAAGCCATCGGGAAGCAATCGGGTATTGGTCGAGTAGAGATCGACACGCCAAGCACTCGAGAAGCCATCGGGAAGCAATCGGGTATTGTTCGAGTAGAGATCGACACGCCAAGCACTCGAGAAGCCATCGGGAAGCAATCGGCTATTGTTCGAGTAGAGATCGACACGCCAAGCACTCGAGAAGCCATCGGGAAGCAATCGGGTATTGGTCGAGTAGAGATCGACACGCCAAGCACTCGAGAAGCAATCGGGTATTGGTCGAGTAGAGATCGACACGCCAAGCACTCGAGAAGCAATCGGGTATTGTTCGAGTAGAGATCGAGTACATCGAGAAACGATCGTGTAGAGATCTAGTGTGTCGGGGTAAAAACATTACGGATCAGTACCCAAGAGACCGTGAATGGGTCGGGAAGACCGAATAGAGATCGGAGTGGTTGTCGGGTAGATGTCGTGGAGAAGTCGTGGATGGCCGTGTGTCATCGAGTAGCGGCCAGGAAGCCTCATTAAGCAGTTGATCGAATTTGTTCGGGGAATTTGGGCGATCGGGAAGAGTGAGTTGACCTGATCGGCAGTGGAACGGATGTATTGCCTTTCTCGGGGCTATTGTTTTGTGCTCGTAATACTGGTTCGAGGATCATACCCCCACTCGCCATATATATACAAACTGGTTCGAGGATCATACCCCCACTCGCCATATATATACAAACTGGTTCGAGGATCATACCCCACTCGCCATATATATACAAACTGGTTCGAGGATCATACCCCCACTCGCCATATATATACAAACTGGTTCGAGGATCATACCCCCACTTGCCATATATATACAAACTGGTTCGAGGATCATACCCCCACTCGCCATATATATACAAACTGGTTCGAGGATCATACCCCCACTCGCCATATATATACAAACTTGTGCTAAGAAATATGTGAAGATTATTTGAATGTCTGCATGGTATATGCATGTCAGCGAAGCAATTGTACAAAAGTCGTAATAATGAAAAGGGAGGAAACCATGGTTATAGATCATAGAAGTATTTATATAATTATATATTGGAGAGAAATCCAATAAACGTTTAGCCTTCATTTCAATCCACTTGTGTTTATTATGTTTACATAGTTATTTGTTTGTTTAAACATTATTTATTTCAGTATTTTACATGTAATCAAGAAATGAACATTTTACATATAATTTAACACCAGTAGACTGAAAGGGATTAGAACGAAAGAAAACATATATAATTATTTGTTGCAGTGTACACAGACAATACATACGGGGCAGTATTCCAGTGTTTAACGTACGTTGGACTGTGAATCCAAGAATCGCTAGTGCTACCCCCCCCCCTCCCCCACCCGTCTGAACCTAATAAAATTAACAGTCTTTCAATTGGGACTTTAAGCCGAGTTCTCGTGTCAGTGCTTTACACCGTGCATGTAAACGAATGGGTCTCTGTCTGTATCAAAGCACCAACATCTAAAATGACTAATCTCTTCAGTAGGTATCGCTCATATGGGCAACCGGTAGCGACGATAAATAAACGCAAAATACATTCGTGGAAGTCGTGATAGCGCAGTGGATGCGCGTTCGCTTCAGGTGCGAAAGGTCCGGAGTTCGAGCCCCGCTGGAGCCGTTACGATTGTGCCCTTAGGCAAGGCATTTAAATTCCACATTGCCTCTTCTCTCTCCTTCATGGCGATGGATTCCTTCAGGAATGAGGTCTCGAGAGTGATTAATATAAGTTGAAAGAACTTGTTTCGCAATCGATCTATAATAAATTGGTATAAACTAAGACACATACACCGAAAACGAATTAACTCTTTCACCGCCAATGTCGCATAAAAGCGACTTTGTAAAAAAGTAGAGAACCCGATCGGACAGAACAGTACATGCCGTCTGATCAGGCTATATGCTGATTGCTCTTCAGACAGTGGAGCTGAAGCACCTGTCCGAATAGCAAACAACATAGATCCTGATCAGACGCGGCGTTACGCCGCGTTTGATCTGGATCTATGTTGTTTGCACATGCTCTGAATTTATTCGGCGCTGAAAGAGTTAAACACACTTGAATACAGTAACAACGTCTCGGACGACGAATCCATTCTGGCGAGTGTTGTAAATAGTTGTACGTGTACAAGCTACCACATTATTCCCAGTACTGACGAACATATATAAAATTATCATAAAATAAGTATAATACATTGTATAATAATTTTGCAACAATAGTAAAGCTTGAATTCTGCTGTTTTGAGTGACGCCCAGATCCAACTAATGGCTTACAAAGAGAATCGTAGCTATTACGTCACACGCACCTTACAATCGTGATAAAAACAAACGTAACCCAATTGAGTTACAGCCACAATCTATGTAATAATGAACTACACAATTGTATTGTAATCCAATTTTTGTATATTTTCCTACATTTAAACACTTTGTTAGATACGGATATGTTTGATTGTCAGGATCATGTCACTGTGTGGTAATCTCGTTAGTTCTCGGCCGTCGATTCCATCGTATCGGTTAAAAAGAAACAGTTACTGTTTATAAATTAACCAAATCAAAAGGATCCTGCTTATATTAGAGACCAACAGTAACCTAACTTGAAATACCGGAGCCACACATTATTAGGTAAGTGATGTTCGTTATTGCAATATATGTTTGACATGGTTCCATCTGATTTACGAAAGTTATCGAAACAACTTGTGTGCTCGATTTTGTAAACAAATAGAATGACGGACTTTATTGTGGTAGGCCGCTATTGAAATATACAGAGGCCGCCATTATGACATACAGTGCCATTATATGTTCCCCAAAAAATATCTTTGGCACAAATGAATGTATTTTTCAACAGACTGATCTTTGAACCACAAGAAAATGGCACATTTCAATAGGGTTGACCGATTGGGTTTTTTTATTTCCCTACTCTGATGGCAATTTGGTGGTGAAGGTTGCACTGGCTGAATTGACGTTTGTTATACTGTCGTTTATGGGTATTTTAACTAAGATTAGCATACAAATAAATATGCATAGTCACAAATATGAGATATAACGGTAAATATGTACCTTAAAGCGTGTTCTTCGGGATACACAGGTTGTATTACGCATGTATGTCGACCCTATTTGCATAGTTTTTGTTATGTTAACAAGCCGCGTATACGACGTTTGTTTATTAATTTAATTGCAAACTTTTTGAGGCAAATATTTGGAAAATAATTATAAAAATAATAGGAAATTACATTCTGTAGAAATTTGCGTTTTCACTGATGTAGTGTCGCTTTAACATAGTAACACCTGTAGTGGTTTGATCCTAAACAAGCGTTCTACCTAACTGTAGAGCGTTTCAAATCCCTTCTATTTAGGTTCCTGGTTATATTTGGATTCAATACCACTCTTCAAAGCATTATGCAATCAAGGAAAGTGAACCAGTCATGAACCATACTGTGGAAACACGAATCATTAGATACGCATAGGTAGAATTATTGCACCATTCAGTAATTATTACGCCTACACAATTTCATTGAAGATTGTGTTTTTTAATATGAATATAATGAAAATAATTTAACAGATGTTGTTCAGACTTCATAACACGTATTAATTAAAACATGACAGCGTCCTAGACGTCATACATAGTGCTTTTTTTCCATTTCAGTGTTTCAAAATTTCTGGTTTTAATAAGTATTTAATTTTCAATTAGGGACTGTTCCTCGGTTTTAATATGTAAATATAATAATATGTCGATAGACTGTGATAGTTTGATTATCTGTGATTACATTAGTCTCTTATAATTCTTTTATAATGAATGGTGTTGTACTTTGCCACGATAATTTGTTGTGTATATTTTATGTATTGTACAACGATGAGACTGAAATAAAGAATAAATCTCTACAACAGGGGCGTAGCTCCTATAAGGCATTGATGGCCCGGGGGCTTGCAGATTAACATGTTTCTGTAGAATCTAGACCAGCGATCACACATTTCATCTCTGTGTAGCAATCTTAGACTCAATTTGGTATCACTATTCATTGACATTTTAACGTATACAACGTACATTAAAATGCATCAGAGTGCACACTCGATGTTCTAGGGTTCAGCATTGTCCTGGTGGAGCATGCCCCCACACCCCTCCAGCTCCACCGTACCATCCTGCTCAATGTATTAGTCTGGCCTGCACATTCACAACGGCTAGCTACGCCCCCGTACATAGTATGTTATGATAATCATAGTCATATGGACCTGTTGTTGCTTACGTTTATTTATCGTCGCTACCGGTTGCCATTTATTTATCGTCGATACCGGTTGCCATTTATTTATCGTCGCTACCGGTTGCCATTTATTTATCGTCGCTACCGGTTGCCTATATGAGCGACGCCTCCTGAAGAGATTAGTCATTTTAGATTGTTGGAGGATAGTGCAATGATACAGACAGAGACCCATTTCAGAGTATCCACTGGTTCTTTTACGTGCACGGTGTAAAGCACTTCGGTTTAAAGTCCCCTCTGAAAGGCTGTTAATTTTAGTATGGTCAGAACGGGCATATGGGGCTGCATTAAAGGGACTAAGATATGTACTAAAACCTGATAGCTCACTGGCCGTCATTAAAGTGGCTGTGATAGTCATTAAAATATGATAGCATAATTATTGGACTTTGTTAAGGGGGTTGCGTCTTTAAAACATGATATAGTATTGACCTTCATTAAGGGTGCTGCGACACTAAATCATGATATAGAGTATTGGCCTTCATTAAGGGTGTTGCATCACTAAATCATGATATAGAGTATTGGCCTTCATTAATGGTGCTGCGTCACTAAATCATGATAGCGTATTGGCCTTCATTAAGGGTGCTGCGTCACTAAATCATGATAGAGTATTGACCTTCATTAAGGGTGCTGCGTCACTAAATCATGATAGCGTATTGGCCTTCATTAAGGGTGCTGCGTCACTAAAACATGATAGCGTATTGGCCTTCATTAAGGGTGCTGCGTCACTAAAACATAATAGAGTATTGGCCTTCATTAAGGGTACTGCGTCACTAAATCATGATAGCGTATTGGCCTTCATTAAGGGTGCTGCGTCACTAAATCATGATAGAGTATTGGCCTTCATTAAGGGTGCTGCGTCACTAAAACATGATAGAGTATTGGCCTTCATTAAGGGTGCTGTGTCACTAAATCATGATAGAGTATTGGCCTTCATTAAGGGTGCTGCGTCACTAAATCATGATAGCGTATTGACCTTCATTAAGGGTGCTGCGTCACTAAATCATGATAGAGTATTGGCCTTCATTAAGGGTGCTGCGTCACTAAAACATGATATAGAGTATAGGCCTTCATTAAGGGGCTGCGTCACTAAAACATGATATAGAGTATAGGCCTTCATTAAGGGTGCTGCGTCAGTAAAACATGATATAGAGTTTATGCCTTTATTAAGGGTGCTGCGTCAGTAAAACATGATATAGAGTATAGGCCTTCATTAAGGGTGCTGCGTCACTAAAACATGATATAGAGTATAGACCTTCATTAAGGGTGCTGCGTCACTAAAACATGATAGCGTATTGGCCTTCATTAAGGGTGATGCGTCACTAAATCATGATATAGAGTATTGGCCTTCATTAATGGTGCTGCGTCACTAAATCATGATAGAGTATTGGCCTTCATTAAGGGTGCTGCGTAACAAAATCATGATAGCGTATTGGCCTTCATTAAGGGTGCTGCGTCACTAAATCATGATATAGTATTGGCCTTCATTAAGGTAGCTGCGTCACTAAATCATGATAGAGTATTGGCCTTCATTAAGGGTGCCACTAAATCATGATAGCGTATTGGCCTTCATTAAGGGTGCTGCGTCACTAAAACATGATAGCGTATTGGCCTTCATTAAGGGTGCTGCGTCGCTAAATCATGATAGCGTATTGGCCTTCAATAAGGGTGCTGGCGTCACTAAATCATGATAGCGTATTGACCTTCATTAAGGGTGCTGCATCACTAAAACATGATAGCGTATTGGCCTTCATTAAGGGTGCTGGCGTCACTAAATCATGATAGCGTATGGACCTTCATTAAGGGTGCCACTAAATCATGATAGCGTATTGGCCTTCATTAAGGGTGCTGCGTCACTAAAACATGATAGCGTATTGACCTTCATTAAGGGTGCTGCGTCACTAAAACATGATAACGTATTGACCTTCATTAATGGTACTGCGTCACTAAAACATGATAGCGTATTGGCCTTCATTAAGGGTGCTGGCGTCACTAAATCATGATAGCGTATGGACCTTCATTAAGGGTGCCACTAAATCATGATAGCGTATTGGCCTTCATTAAGGGTGGTGCGTCACTAAAACATGATAGCGTATTGGCCTTCATTAAGGGTGCTGCGTCGCTAAATCATGATAGCGTATTGGCCTTCAATACGGGTTCTGGCGTCACTAAATCATGATAGCGTATTGACCTTCATTAAGGGTGCTGCGTCGCTAAATCATGATAGCGTATTGGCCTTCATTAATGGTACTGCGTCACTAACACATGATAGCGTATTGGCCTTCATTAAGGGTGCTGGCGTCATTAAATCATGATAGCGTATGGACCTTCATTAAGGGTGCCACTAAATCATGATAGCGTATTGGCCTTCATTAAGGGTGCTGCGTCGCTAAATCATGATAGCGTATTGACCTTCATTAAGGGTGCTGCGTCACTAAAACATGATAACGTATTGACCTTCATTAATGGTACTGGGTCACTAAAACATGATAGCGTATTGGTCTTCATTAAGGGTGCTGGCATCACTAAATCATTATAGCGTATTGACATTCATTAAGGGTGCTGCGTCGCTAAATCATGATATAGTATTGGCCTTCATTAAGGTAGCTGCGTCACTAAATCATGATAGAGTATTGGCCTTCATTAAGGGTGCTGCGTCACTAAAACATGATAGCGTATTGGCCTTCATTAAGGGTGCTGCGTCGCTAAATCATGATAGCGTATTGGCCTTCATTAAGGGTGCTGCGTCGCTAAATCATGATAGCGTATTGGCCTTCAATAAGGGTACTGGCGTCACCAAATCATGATAGCGTATTGACCTTCATTAAGGGTGCTGCGTCACTAAATCATGATAGCGTATTGGCCTTCAATAAGGGTACTGGCGTCACTAAATCATGATAGCGTATTGACCTTCATTAAGGGTGCTGCGTCACTAAAACATGATAACGTATTGACCTTCATTAATGGTACTGCGTCACTAAATCATGATAGCGTATTGACCTTCATTAAGGGTGCTGCGTCACTAAAACATGATAGCGTATTGGCCTTCATTAATGGTACTGCGTCACTAAAACATGATAGCATATTGGCCTTCATTAAGGGTGCTGCGTCGCTAAATCATGATAGCGTATTGACCTTCATTAAGGGTGCTGCGTCACTAAAACATGATAACGTATTGACCTTCATTAAGGGTGCTGCGTCGCTAAATCATGATAGCGTATTGGCCTTCATTAATGGTACTGCGTCACTAAAACATGATAGCGTATTGGCCTTCATTAAGGGTGCTGCGTCACTAAAACATGATAACGTATTGACCTTCATTAATGGTACTGCGTCACTAAAACATGATAGCGTATTGGCCTTCATTAAGGGTGCTGCGTCACTAAATCATGATAGCGTATTGGCCTTTATTGAGTGCAATGTGATCATCACTTGTTTAGAAGATGATCTGACGCTGGTAATTGATGGGTTTTCCATGGATCCAGTGGTTTCCGCGTTCATGTTTTTTTAGCAGAAACAGAAGCTAACCACAAAGTGATGTCTGCTATGAATATCCGGAGTGTTTTATTTATCGTGAGTTATTAATTCATAAAAGGGGGAGTGAGGAATAGGTGTATATACGAATTTCATATTTATGTGCATTTTATTATGAAGCAAATCATTTTGATGTATCCATAGTTTTTGAAATTAATTATCTTTCTTTTTTATATTTTATAGATCGAAATCATTCGCCTGTCATAGACGCATATTTCATACTATATTAATAAAGCGCTATGTTTGAAAATATAATATTTAATAAGTGCTATGTTAAATATTAATTATTGGTGGTAAGTTTGTTGAGCAGACTAAGTGGACTATGTGATATTACAGTGTAATACGGATAATTTATTTTAAGTTATAATGGTGGTGGTTTTACAGGTGCTAAATGTGAAATCTCGGATGTAAGTGGTCACACTGAAGAGTTGAATATAGGCGACATCAACACACATAACAGGAATGGAGGTGACTATATATCCCACGTGATTGCACGGGGTAAATGATGTGTTAATGATAGTGTCAACAGAACTCGTGTAATCAAAGACTGTACTCCTTTCTACGTATATCTGTAACACGGCGCGTGGAAATAAAAACTAAGAGTGAACTTCTGTTACGTAAAGAAGTATATAAATAAAGTGCGGACTTAGTATATACAAAACAACAAAGGGTGGATCACATTTACCGGTACCATGGCGTTCATGCACGAGTGGATCGTGATATCCAAGCATAATCTGACGATAGAAGATAGTCAACCGATCACAAGGCGAAGGAAAACAAACACAAGAAAGGTAAGGTTTGAGGTTTGAATCTGAACATTACATAACAAGTGTAAAGTCTGCCTCCGTGGTCGAGTGGTTACGGTCGCTGACTTGTATACCACTGTAACCTATCATCACTGATGGTCACGGGTTCGAGCCCCGCTCAAACCGTGTCTCATTTATATGAAAAAGTTGGCAGATTCTTACGGAGGTTGGTGCACCCAAGTACTGGTTAACCGCTGGAGCCTGCCCAGGAAAGGTGTTGTTAGGTAAACTTCCCGCCGGCGATATAGCCCAAAATGGTGCTGATGCAGGAGTAAAACCCGAAATATAACATAACACGTGTAACACTGAGCTTTCATTCTACATCTCTATTGTGTTAATTATTCACGTACACTTGGTTTACATACAGCGGTTCAGTGGTTCTGTGGTTAGCACGCTGGATTTGTAATCCAGGGGTCGCAGGTTCGACCCTACGAAATTCCATACTAACATGAGTCATACGATAGACATCAAAGATAGCTCTCGTGTCGGTACTTTAAACCGTGCACGTAAAAGAAGCAGAGGAGACTCTGGAATAGGTTACTGTCTGTATAATTGCACTATCCTCCTAAATCTAAAATGACTATTATCTGAACGAGGCGACGCTCATATCGGCAACCTATAGCGACGATAAATAAACGTAAGCAACAACAACAGGTCCATATGACTATGATTATCATAACATACTATGTACGGGGGCGTAGCTAGCCGTTGTGAATGTGCAGGCCAGACTAATACATTGAGCAGCGATGGTACGGCGGAGCTGGGGGCATGCTCCACCACTACAATGCTGAATCCTAGAACATCGAGTGTGTACACGCATGCACGCATAGTCCCGTTATCCTTTTATATTCATATGCGCTTCATTGCACTTGTCTATATAGCACCAACATACACGTGCATTATGCGCTTCATTGCACTTGTCGATATAGCACCAACATACACGTGCATTTTGCGCTTCATTGCACGGTCGATATAGCACCAACATACACGTGCGCTTCATTGCACTTGTCGATATAGCACCAACATACACGTGCATTATGCGCTTCATTGCACGTGTCTATATAGCACCAACATACACGTGCGCTTCATTGCACGTGTCGATATAGTACCAACATACACGTGCATTATGCGCTTCATTGCATGTGTCGATATAGCACCAACATACACGTGCATTATGCATTTCTGTGTAGTATCCCCCATTTTGTTTTAATTAATATTTAAATTGAAATTAGCAACTGTTTCCTGGCTTTATGTGTGTTTTACGTTTAGTTATCGTCGCTACCGGTTGCACATATGAGCGACGCCTCCTGGAGAGATTAGTTATTTTAGATTTTGGAGGATAGTGCAATGATACAGACAGATACCCATTCCAGAGTCACCTCTGGTTCTTTTACGTGCACGGTGTAAAGCACCGACACGAGACCTCGGTTTAACGTCCCATCTGAAAGACTGTTAATTTTATTAGGGTCAGACAGGAGATCGAACCTGCGATCCCTGGATTACCAGTCCAGCGTGTTAACCACTGGATTACAGATCCGTCTGTGCCACACACACACACATGCACGTACATACGAACGCACGCACGCACATACACAGTCCCGTTATCCTTTCATATATCTATGCGCTTCATTGCAACATACACGTGCATTTTTCATTTCAGAGTTTTATCCCCGATTTTTATTTTAATTAAGATTTAAATTGAAATTAGCAACTGTTTCCTGGCTTTATGATGTAAATAGGTAGTTAAACACACATGGTTTAGTGAAATGATACAACTTGGTTCGTGTTTGCAAACACACCATAGGTCAGTGTGTCCTGTGATCTTGTTGATGCATTCATTCAAGTAATTACCTGTGTGTGTTTTCGAAATTTCCGTTAAACCTATAGTCCTGTTAAACAAAACAGAACTTTCATTGTATGCGAGTGTCCTGACTTTTATGCCAACAATGTTAATAAAAACATGGTAAATGTGGTGTACGCGCATTAATTTCATTGCTGTTGGTATTGGTTACCGGGGAATGGAGCTACGAAACAGACTGTAGTCCAGTGGTAACACGCTGGACTGGTAATCCAGGGATCGCAGGTTCGATCCCACAGTCTTTCAGATGGGAAGTTAAACCGAGGTCTCGTGTCGGTGCTTTACACCGTGCACGTAAAAGAACCAGAGGAGACTCTGGAATGGGTCTCTGTCTGTATCATGCACTATCCTCCAAAATCTAAAATAACTAATCTCTTCAGGAGGCGTCGCTCATATGGGCAACCGGTAGCGACGATAAATAAACGTAAAAACATACGGAGCTACGAAGGGTCTAATGAAAAAGTCAAAATAAGGCTATATATTTCCCCACAATGTTCAACTATATTAACACTATTAAAAGTGATGGATTTATTTACTGCAAAACTTACGTAATACTGATTTTGTAATTGTATGATAGGTCCGCCTCCGTGGTCGAGTGGTTAAGGTCGCTGACTTGTGTACCACTGTAACCTATCATCACTGATGGCCACGGGTTCGAGCCCCGCTCATTTATATGAAAAAGTTGGCAGTTTCTTACGGAGGTTGGTGCACCCAAGTACTGGTTAACCGTTGGAGCCTGCCCAGGAAAGGTGTTGTTAGGTAAACTGCCCGCCGGCGATATAGCCCGAAATGGTGCTGATGCAGGCGTAAAACCCGAAATATAACATAATATAATTGTATGATAGCAATTATTTTAGAAATTGTGACCGTCAGTTTTGAACAGGATTACATCTTTAGTAAATGTTTTTAGCACATTTTGCGTTTACTTACACTAGCGTAACAGATCCAGGGCTCTACTTCAATGCATTGGCAACATCAGTGCGAACATTTGAAATCGTACACCAATGTGTCTAGACATAGGGTTGATGCCATTTAACACATGATTGCATTGAAATACACCCAGTCATTTAGTGTATTTAAAATCATATTCGTGGCTGAGTGGCTAAAGTAGCTGACATAACGTCACTTACCCCTCACCGCTGTAGGTTCGAACCCCGCTGTGGGTGTCGAATTATTAGGAAGCTATACAGCTGGCTTACGGAAGAACGTTGTTTCTACCCGAGTGGCTGTCCGTGTTTGGAATACTGTTCGAAGGGGCACCCGTTATTTTCCTTAATAGCTCGAAAGTCGCCATATGACCTAAGCTTTTGGTTCGACTTTGAACTCCAAAACCAATCAAAGAAAACAAAACAAAAAGATTTTCAGTTTCATTATTTCTCGTAAAGCTCAATACAAGAATCGGTGTTTCAAACCATTCTGTGTTTCAAAGCATTCGGTGTTTCTGCAAACTGTTTGTCTTTGGATGGCTTCATCCCTATACTGTAGAAGTTTCTGGAAATAGTTTTATGTCATAGTGTATAGCGGGGGGTCTTCCTTTATTCGGCTATCAATCACTCATTCACTGTCTAATGTTTCAATCGATACCGTTTACAAATACATTTAAAAGAGATGGTACTATCATGTATTTACGGATCTGTAGTCCAGTGGTTACTACGCTGGACTGGTAGTCCAGAGATCGCAGGTTCGACCCCGTCTGACCCTAATAAAATTAACAGTCTTTCAGATGGGACGTTAAACCGAGGTCTCGTGTCGGTGATTTACACCGTGCACGTAAAAGAACCGGAGGATACCCTGGAATGGGTATCTGTCTGTATCATTGCCCTATCCTCCAAAATCTAAAATGACTAATCTCTTCAGGAGGCGTCGCTCATATGGGCAACCGGTAGCGACGATAAATAAACGTAAAACACACACATGTATATAGTATTTGTATAGGCGGTGAATTAGTGAAGGGCTAACATCTTAATGAATCAACAGATCACAGATTCGATCCACACGTTTGATCCTATTAATAGTCACTGCTTGAGTTTCGTATTCCTCCGCCGTTGTGTATAATGTAATTATTTCTTTTTTGTTTTCCAATGAATGATCGAGTTTTCAAGCAGTGAAATGTGGCATTTTCTTTACCACCGGTTGTGTTTCGTGTTCCTGCGCGGTTGGATGTACTTTTGTATTTCAGCTATTTTCTGACAATCATGAACAGTTAATTATAAAGCAATAAATTCTAATGATTTGTGTTGTCTGTAGTTTTTAATTTTGACAGCAAACAGAAACTAACTTGAAAATTATACCGGAACTATTTCTTATTACGGACGTTCGCACTAACATATAGTATTAAGTGGTTGTGCGGTTGTGTATTGTAGAGAAATGAGACTCCAGACATGTGTAGTTAAAATAAAATAAATTTGATAACAACTATTATATTAGCCAAAACCATTGGCTGTCCGATTAGCGCAGTGGTTAGCGCACTCGCTTCTCACCAATGCAACCTGGGTTCGATCCTCGGACCAGGAAGTATGTGAGATGGTACGGTGTTCGCCAGATCGGGCATGTGGGTTTTCTCCGGGTACTCCGGTTCCCCTCCCCCCCCCCACCCACACACACACGAATGACCACATATACTTTCATCCGCGCCAACGAAAGTGATTAATATAAATTGTTAGAACTTGTTTCGCAATCGTTGTAAAATAAATAAAGTTTAAACTTTAAAATCATTGGAAATTATAAAATAAAAAGAAGATTGTGTTTATCACAAGATCACCGAAATATGACCACTCGATAAATTAAAATCATATCCTACACAAGTAAACACAAATAACCTCTATTTCTGTCACACATACTGCCCAATACACATACTTGTGTTTGGTGGAATTCTGGCCAATTTAAATATCACACGTAAGACAAGATAAGATATGTTTAGTATAGTCTCACTTTACATGATACATATAATTACATAATATAGAAACTTTCATCATGCCTTTCTAAGAGGAAATATGAGAGACTTAAAACTTAGCAACATAATGAAGACAATTTTCTAAGACACAATAAGTACAGTAAAAGCCTTCGCACAGCACTAGTAAAATACTGAACAATTATATAACATCTTAATACTCAGTGATGTATTTACAACATTGCTATATATACAATATGTTAAATTCTTCAGTTATACAACAATGTTTTTCTTCTATTTAAAATATTAAAACAGGTGTTGGCACTTAAAAATACAATATCTGGATTAGAAAGTAGATAAGCAATTTTTTCACATCACGTATCGAAACAATGAATGTATAGGATATAAGCCGACAATATAATAATAATAACTTTTATTTCCTCCAATTATTGGAGAGCACAAACTTATATAACAAGATGTTACTAATTAAAAGTGTTAATTTCGTACATTTACTCATAGTATTTGATAAAATACATTGGCCTTTTGAAATCAGTCCCACACTAATAATGGATTGAAAGTATAGACGTCACATCAGTGTTTTAAATACTATTAAACCATCACATTAGAAAATACGCTAAGTTATCTTCACAGCAGATCAATTATTACTTCATGATTTCCCTATTCTTTCTGGTTTCTTATGCCACTATGATCACCACTCAAATAGTTGCTACCTCTTTGTAACTGGTTGTGTCCCATGTGTCATATTGACCATATTTAAAACAGTTAATCGCCATATACCCTACATACATTTAATACGCTTGTATTTTTATTATATTTAAGGTGACTTATAGACCCACTGGGTCGGGTGCTATTTTTCTTGTTATTTATGTACTTGTTCTATATTACGTATATGCACATGTCACTATAATAAACAATTACTTATTTACTTACATACTTATTTACTTACTAATTTACTTACTTACTTACTTGCTTGTTTGCTTACTTGCTTACTTACTTATTTACTCGTGACAGCTATCTTTCACTCTCACGTAACCATCACATGGTGTAGTGATATTCGTGTTTTTAATAATGATGGCGTCTCGGAATTATTCGTTTTGCTAAAGACTAAGGCAGACATTTAATTAGTATGTAAATCCGAAAAAAATTTGAATCGAGAACATAATTATTGTCTATTTTCAACATTATGCAATTTCGCTAGACTATTGAACAATTTATTCAGGTAGGTACATAGTCTAAGCGTAGCAGTTCATTCGATCCCCCGTCTGACCCTAATAAAATGAACAGTCTTTCAGATGGAACTTTAAAACGAGGTCTCGTGTCAGTGCTTTACACTGTCCGTGCAAGTAAAAGAACCAGAGGAGACTCTGGAATGGGTCTCTGTCTGTATCATTGCACCGCTCATCCTCTACGATTCCTCTTCTACTTCATTAAACTATTCGGGGGCCTCCGTAGCTGAGTGGTTAATGTCTTCGACTTCAATCGCCCCTCACCGCTGTAGGTTCGAATTGCACTGTGGGTGTCGGATTATTGCATGTGAGGAAGCTATCCAGCTGACTTGCGAAAGGTCGGTGATTCTACCCGGGTACTCGTCCGTATCTGAAATGCTGCTCGGTGGGCACCACGGGTTTTCCTCCACCAATAATAACTGCAGAGTCTCCTAAGCTGTTGATGCGACTTTAAACCTCTAAAATACAAACAAATGTTTTGAATAAATGTGGTCTTATCAAACACGATGGTACATATGTCTTTTTTTATCTACACTCTAGATCTGTAACAATATAACAGTGCTTTATCCGCCTCCGTGGTCGCTGACTTGTATACCACTGTAACCTATCCATCACTGATGGTCACGGGTTCGAGCCCCGCTCAGACCGTGTCTCATTTATATGAAACAAGTTGGCAGTTTCTTGCGGAGGTTGGTTCACCCAAGTACTGGTTAACCGCTGGAGCCTGCCCAGGAAAGGTGTTGTTAGGTAAACTGCCCGCCGACGATATAGCCCAACATGGCGTAACACCCGAAATATAACATAGCAGTGCTTTAATGAATAAGTTTCCCAGGATACAATAGCTTACGATGGCGTATATTCAATGGCGATAAATGTCACGTGTGTGTGTGTGTTTTACGTTTATTTATCGTCGCTACGGGTTGCCGATATGAGCGATGCGTCCTCCTGAAGAGATTAGTCATTTTAGATTTTGGAGGATATAATGATACAGAGAGAGATCCATTCCAGAGTCTCCTCTGGTTATTTTACGTGCACGGTGTAAAGCACTGACACGAAACCTCGGTTTAACGTCCCATCTGAAAGACTGTTAATTTTATTAGGGTCAGACGGGGGATCGAACCTGCGATCCCTGGATTACCAGTCCAGCGTATTACCACTGGGCTACAGATCCGTCTGTAAAATATGTCACGTACATCATAATTATTGCCGTTCAAATAGTTCAAGATTCTTAACAACACAGCACATTGTAAGTGACTAGTTCCAGATGACGTAATATGCCAATTAATGTAAACGTCACAGACTTTGGCAATGCAATACGTTTCACACATTTACGC
Source organism: Archivesica marissinica (assembly GCA_014843695.1). Classification (NCBI taxonomy): domain Eukaryota; kingdom Metazoa; phylum Mollusca; class Bivalvia; order Venerida; family Vesicomyidae; genus Archivesica; species Archivesica marissinica. Next base: position 44,235,889 of record CM026403.1, read on the forward strand.
TCAATAGGAAGCCATTAGCTCTTAGAAGTGTTCCAAGCTACGAACTGGTGTTCCGTTACTCCGCACAATTAAGTTTGACAGGTACTTTAATCATGGTCGCTATGGGTGGTTTTCTAATCGAGAGTTTAGAAGCAGTATATTATAATTACATTTCCATGCCGTGCTTTCTCTACTGAGCAACTCAATCCAGTCTGAAATCAAATAAGTTTACGGTGGTTTCGGAACATCAAATGTGACTGCATATTTCATTTATCCACGCTGTATCTATGTATATTACATGTATCCACGCAGTATCTATGTATATTTCATGTATCCACGCAGTATCTATGTATATTTCATTTATCCACGCTGTATCTATGTATATTTCATTTATCCACGCTGTATCTATGTATATTACATGTATCCACGCAGTATCTATGTATATTTCATTTATCCATGCAGTATCTATGTATATTACATGTATCCATGCATTATCTATGTATATTACATTTATCCACGCTGTATCTATGTATAGTTCATGTATCCACGCTGTATCTATGTATATTTCATGTATCCACGCTGTATCTATGTATATTACATGTACCCATGCAGTATCTATGTATATTACATTTATCCATGCTGTGTCTATGTACATGTCATTTATCCATGCTGTATCTATGTACATGTCATTTATCCACGCTGTATCTATGTACATGTCATTTATCCATGCTGTATCTATGTACATGTCATGTATCCATGCTGTATCTATGTACATGTCATGTATCCATGCTGTATATATGTACATGTCATTTATCCACGCAGTATCTATGTACATGTCATGTATCTATGCAGTATCTATGTACATGTCATTTATCCATGCAGTATCTATGTACATGTCATTTATCCATGCAGTATCTATGTACATGTCATTTATCCATGTTGTATCTATGTGCATGTCATTTATCCATGCTGTATCTATGTACATGTCATGTATCCATGCTGTATCTATGTACATGTCATTTATCCATGCTGTATCTATGTACATGTCATATATTCATGCAGTATCTATGTACATGTCATTTATCCATGCTGTATCTATGTACATGTCATTTATCCACGCAGTATCTATGTACATGTCATGTATATATGCAGTATATATACATGTCATTTATCCATGCAGTATCTATATACATGTCATTTATTCATGCAGTATCTATGTACATGTCATTTATCCATGCAGTATATATATACATGTCATATATTCATGCAGTATCTATGTACATGTCATTTATCCATTCAGTATATATATACATGTCATATATTCATGCAGTATATATGTACATGTCATTTATCCATGCTGTATCTATGTATCACACGGAGATATATGCAAAGAATATGTGTTTATTTTTTACAAGGGCGGCGGTGGCGTCAAACGCATGAATTTACACGGTCACGTGTCAATCATGTGACAATACCGGAAACACATTTAAGGTACATGAAATCTGATTTGTGTCCGAAACTTAGGTCCTGTTTTTTACGCCATGTTGAATTCACGGGTGAGCGAAATTGTTGTTTTATTTTAAAATATGTTATGCAATTTGAGTTTAGTCAAGCTTATTAAATGCAAGAATGATTACTTTGCATAGTAATGTTAGTCCATCTACTTGTCGCTACCGGTTGCCCATATGAGCGACGCCTCCTGAAGAGACTAGTCATTTTATATTTTTGGAGGATAGTACAATGATACAGACAGAGAATAAGTCCAATGTCTTCTCTGGATTTTTTACGTGCACGGTGTATAGCACCGACACGAGACCTCGGTTTAACGTCCCATCTGAAAGCCTGTTAATTGTATTAGGGTCAGACGGTAGATCGAACCTGCGATCCCTGGATTACCAGTCCAACGTGTTAACCACTGGACTACAGATCCGTCTGTTTTACTCGTGTAGATTGACCTATTGCAATGCCGTACTCATCTTCAATTAGCACCTCTTCTGCGTGTCTGTGTGTCGCACAATCCATGGGCATCAGTGGCAGTGTGGTTACGGTCGCTTACCTCAAAGCACTTGCCCCTCGCCGTTGCATGCAGGTTCGATCCCCCGTCTGACCCTAATACAATTAACAGTCTTTCAGATGGGATGTTAAACCGAGGTCTCGTGTCGGTGCTTTACACCGTGCACGTAAACGAACCAGAGGAGACTCTGGAATGGGTCTCTGTCTGTATCATTGCACTATCCTCCAACATCTAAAATGACTAATCCCTTCAGGAGGCGTCGCTCACCGGTAGCGACGATAAATAAACGTAAAACACACGTTGCATGCTCGCATTCCATTGGGAGCAATAAATGTTGTTGTTGTTATTGTTGTTGTTGTTGTTGTTGTTGTTGTCGTTGTCGACGACGACGACGACTAAATAGTCGTCGTCGTCTTAGTCGTCGTCTTAGTCGTCGAATTATTTCATATGATGAATCATAACCTGCTGACTTGGGGTCAGGATTCGGGTGTTTTTATCCGGGTGCCGGAAATACTGCTCGAAGTTGCATCCGGGGTCTTCCTCCGCCAATGACATTCGGTGAGTCGCCATATGACCTAAGCAATTGGTGCCATTAATCTCCCATACAGACATATCACTAATACGCACGGCATCATTTTATAACACAATTCAAAAGTTCTATGATGCAATATATTGCTTTGTAAAAACAGCATGGCGCTGAAACATTCGCAACCACTAAAAGTATGCTGTATTATGAGGCTTATAGTTTAGACATAACCTATGGAAACACTTGTCAAACATGATGTGATATGTGGTTACTTTGACGTATCTGGAACATTACACCAATAAGCCTGTATGTGTTGGCTGTTATCATAGAGGATGCTTGTCTGCGAAACATCTTATTGTTCTTAGCACGTGTTAGTATCATTAGGCCCGCTGCGTTGTACAGTACCGTTCTCGTTACGAGCACGTGATACCGTGCGAATTGATCAAAGACCACCTGTGTTAAGATATTGTTTCCGAGGTAGGTTCTCACAATAACGCTATAATGGCGCTGCGAGCTAAATATTCAATATCCAGGATCGTAGCTGGAGCTTGACTTTGTGTAAGAAACATTTATGATTATGATAGGGAGTTCCGGGTATCTACCCCCTCTCTCGGAACATTATGTTTTAATTAGTTAATAATTTTAGCTCGATTGAGAAACAAGTTCTTACAACTTATATTAATCACTCCCGAGTCCTCATTCCTCCTGGTGGAATTCATCGCCACGAGGGAGAGAGAAGAGGCAACGTGCATTGCCTAATAGCACAATCGTAACGACTTCAGCGGGGCTCGAACTCCGGGCCTTGCGCACCTGAACGCCATACCACTACGCTATCACTACTGAGTATTTATTGAATGTCTATATAGACGTAGCTGCATTGGTTTAAACATATTTATTGAATGTCTCTATAGCCGTAGCTGCATTGGTTTAAACATATTTATTCGTTCTTAAAACACTGTCGTGACGTCATACCTCAGCACGTGCAGTCCATTATTATTATTATTGGACTGTTTGTCAAAAGGCCAGAGTATTATATTAAATCGTGGGCGTACCGGTACGAAATTAACAATTTTAATTAGTAGGATCTTGCTATATAAGTGTGTTTGTCTGACTAATAAGTTTATTAAAGTCGCCACCGCATAAATGCATTTGGGCGACTGGGGTGTGTTTGTTTAAATATGATACTGTCTTTAAGTAAGATACTGTCTCTACGCGCCTCACACTGTCCAATATGTTGCATATTGGATCGTTTTCGTTTATATCCTATGCATAATGTTATTATATGCAGTACATATATATATTGCATACAAAACTAAATGGATGCAATCGAAAGCGTATTGAGATTATATCCATTAAACATAAACGTGTCAGTGTGTGCACTATCGACGATTAGGAGATAAACGTATTCGGTAGTAATACCAAAATATATAATAAGTGTATGAACATATAGTTTTTATCATATAAAAACTAACAAAATGGGGATTGGGAGGGGCTAGAAAACGATGAAATAACAAACAAAGTTTAAAGTGAATCACTCTGCTAGTGCGTCAGTCCCTGTTTACAGATTGTTAAAAACGTTTTATACTTTTCTATGAATTTATGGACAGCTAAGACTATTATTTCATTATGTTGAGATTACAAGGAAATATCAGCAAACAGGATCACATTTAGGGATATTGGACATACTTGAGAAATCGTGTTAACTAGTTCAGGGAGTATGCTGTAATATTTGTAGCATTCAAGGCAATAAATGGGGAAAAACGTTGTCTCTGTTTGTAGCATTCAAAGCAATTGTAGCATTCAAAGCAATAAATGGTAAACGTTGTCTCTGTTTGTAGCATTCAAAGCAATAAATGGTAAACGTTGTCTCTGTTTGTAGCATTCAAAGCAATAAATGGTAAACGTTGTCTCTGTTTGTAGCATTCAATGCAATAAATGGTAAACGTTGTCTCTGTTTGTAGCATTCAAAGCAATAAATGGTAAACGTTGTCTCTGTTTGTAGCATTCAAGGCAATAAATGGTAAACGTTGTCTCTGTTTGTAGCATTCAAGGCAATACATGGTAAACGTTGTCTCTGTTTGTAGCATTCAAGGCAATAAATGGTAAACGTTGTCTCTGTTTGAAGCATTCAAAGCAATAAATGGTAAACGTTGTCTCTGTTTTTAGCATTCAAAGCAATAAATGGTAAACGTTGTCTCTGTTTGTAGCATTCAAAGCAATAAATGGTAAACGTTGTCTCTGTTTGTAGCATTCAAAGCAATAAATGGTAAACGTTGTCTCTGTTTGTAGCATTCAAGGCAATAAATTGTAAACGTTATCTCTGTTTGGCCGCAGCTGTATTCAAGCACATTGTAAAGCACGTCAGTATTGACGAAACATAAAGAACATATTTGTACAGTTGTAAAAATCTTCCTATTTCTAAATTCAATCAAAAGGTAATGACATATCGACGAGGTTTCATATTGGATCGGTTCACGCCTAATCACCCCACCCACTTTCATATGTATTGCATAGTTCGCATGTTCAACTGTCAAACGGGAAGGGCCGTAACTAATGTTGCTAGAACTTGTCGCCCGACCCGTTTGTCTTTCTTTAATTTATCATGTTGTGTATTCAAATGTATAAAAGTAAAGTGCTATTTAAAGGGTCAGCCATTTGTGATTATGAGACATCAGTACTTCCCGAATCCCATGCTTGTATGCCAGGCTGGTAAGCAATCGGTAGCCATTATTTAACTAGCCGGCGGCTCACAAACCGGGCATATCAGAACGAACACCTGACGAGTTCCGAACTTTCGGAACATTCGACCTTCCGCGGTATTCCGCGTACGCCTTAATCACTAGGCCACGGATGTAAATATGTAAATCGAATCGTGCAATAAAATATGACACTAAAAATCGACTTTTGAAGAAAATGTGAGGAAATTCCAGAAAACATGCCTACAGTGCCAATATGAAGCTACGCCCCTGCTATTTGGAGTGCTCGAAGCACTTATTAACTCTTATAGCAGACAGTGCAGTACTCGACGAAACTCTGGGGGACGAGTGTTCCACAACCATCATTCGGTTATCAACATCTACTTGAGGCTGTAAACCATAATATACGTACGTAAATTAAAAAAGAGGTTGTTTTCTAGAAAGCAAAACAGGTGAATTGTTCCATTTTGTAAAGGTAACAGTTTGATTACGGCGTTGAATGTTTTGTACTCTGCGAACTCGTCTGGAACATGTTTGTGAAGTAGGAAACTGTTCCTGGCAGTGATTTTCGATCACAAAATAATGCAAAGAAAAATGTTGAAGGTTATCCAATGAGAACAAATGACGTAGCATATAGTGTTATATCTACATGTATACATATTTCGGTTATTATTATAATGTTCAATATATGGGTTCAAACCATTATTTGAGGTATTATGAAATATATTACAGCCAAACCTATGTTAGCGGTCACCTCCATTAAGCAGCCAACCTGTATTAAGCAGCCAATTTCCATAGTCCCAATATGTTGCTTTATTATACATTTGACCTCTATTAAGCAGCCACCTGTGCTAAGCAGCCACTTTCTGTGAATCCCTTGGCTGGCTGCTTAAGACAGGTTTGACTGTATATTATATATATTATGAATACATAATACAGACGGGTCAGTAGTTCACGGATCGCTGGTTTGAACCCATATCTGACCCTAATAATATATTAATAATCTGTCAGAGGGGACTTTAAGCCATATTTTATTTTAGCTCGATTGCGAAACAAGTTATTACAACTTACATTAATCACTCTCGATACTTCATTCCTGATGGAATCCATCCACACGAGGGAGTGAGAAGGTGCAACGTGGAATTTAAATACCTTGCCTAAGGGCACAATCGTAACGGCTCCAACGGGGCTCGAACTCCAGGTATTTCGCACCTGAAGCGAACGCGCTACTACTGCGCTATCACGACTTATTTTTGTTCTTTTAAAAATATTTAAAATACAGCCCTGACGGCATACCTTTGTACTTGTAGTCCAATATTATTAAAATTGGACTGCTTTCAAGGGGCCAGTATTATATTAAACTGATCCATTATGTGACGCCTCACACGTTCAACATTTTACATATTGTATTGTTTTCGGCTTATATCCTATACATTTGTACAGCACCGATACATGAACCCTCGGTTTATATCCTATACATTTGTACAGCACCGATACATGAACCCTCGGTGTATATCCTATACATGTGTATAGCACCGATACATGATCCCTCGGTTTATATCCTATGCATATGTACAGCGCCGATACATGAACCCTCGGTTTATATCCTATACATTTGTACAGTGCCGATACATGAACCCTCGGTTTATATCCTATACATTTGTACAGCACCGATACATGAACCCTCGGTGTATATCCTATACATTTGTACAGCACCGATACATGAACCCTCGGTTTATATCCTATACATTTGTACAGCACCGATACATGAACCCTCGGTTTATATCCTATACATTTGTACAGTACCGATACATGAACCCTCGGTTTATATCCTATACATTTGTACAGCACCGATACATGAACCCTCGGTTTATATCCTATACATTTGTACAGCACCGATACATGAACCCTCGGTTTATATCCTATACATTTGTACAGCACCGATACATGAACCCTCGGTTTATATCATATACATATGTACAGCACCGATACATGAACCCTCGGTTTATATCCAATACATATGTACAGCACCCATACATGAACCCTCGGTTTATATCCTATGCATATGTACAGCACCGATACATGAACCCTCGGTTTATATCCTATACATTTGTACAGTACCGATACATGAACCCTCGGTTTATATCCTATACATTTGTACAGCACCGATACATGAACCCTCGGTTTATATCATATACATATGTACAGCACCGATACATGAACCCTCGGTTTATATCCAATACATATGTACAGCACCGATACATGAACCCCTCGGTTTATATCCTATACATTTGTACAGCACCGATACATGAACCCTCGGTTTATATCATATACATATGTACAGCACCGATACATGAACCCTCGGTTTATATCCAATACATATGTACAGCACCGATACATGAACCCCCGGTTTATAGTCCCATCGAAAATACTGTTAATTATGTACAGCACCGATACATGAACCCTCGGTTTAAAGTCCCATCTGAAATACTGTTAATATTACTATGGTCAGACGTGGGATCGAACCTGCGATCACTGGATTCGCAGTCCAATATACTGGATATCTAAACAATACTCTCGCCTTTTGTAAGATAGATAACTGACCCATTCATATTGATACGGTCATATTCGGTTATAATTCTTCTAAGTGTATTTACTAATTTACTCTTTCCTGCAGCATCACTACTTTCTCAAACCGATGTATCCAATCTGTATACAGTTCAAATGCATGTTTCTTCTTTACGTTTATTTACCCCGTCGCTACCGGTTGTCCATATGAGCGACGCCTCCTGAAGAGATTTGGCATTTTAGATTTTGGAGGATAGTGCAATGATACAGACAGAGACCCATTCCAGAGTCTACTCTGGGTTCTTTTAGGTGCACGATGTAAAGCACCGACACGAGATTTCGGTTTAAAGTTCCATCTGAAAGACTGTTAATTTGATTATGGTCAGACGGGGGATTGAACCTGCTATCCCTGTGTTACTAGTCCAACGTGTTACCACTGGACACAGATCCGTCTTTATAAAAATGCATGTAAAATAGATATCCATTGTATGCATAGGATATAAGCCGAAAACGATCCATTATGTAAAATAGTGGACTGCGTGAGGGTTATATCTTACTTAGAACACAGACTTATATAACAAGATCCAACTAATTAAAATTATATATTACGTATATTTAGGCATAGGATTTTGACAGCAGTCCAACATTAATAATAATTAACTACGCGTACGAAAGTATGACGTCACGACAGTGTTTTAAGAGCAGATATAGGACGCATATTTCTGTGCAGATAAAACCGTTACAGCAGACGATAACTTCAGCACGCTGTATCACAAACCTTTACTACAACCACATTTCCCCGTAGGTAAATCTCAGGTATTACTATTAATTACAAATATAATCTGCAAAGTATTAGGGCGTTTCCGGTTGGCATAAATTAATGCATGCTCTTAATAGCTATTTACACGCGGATACTGCATCACCTTGCTCGATCTGACCATACCATACCATAGCTTAAACCAGTATACATAATAACTCAACACGCAAATAACAGTTCAGACAATGCACGACAAGATAGTTGTGTATGTATGTTTTACGTTTATTTATCGTCGCTACCTGTTACCCATATGAGCGACGCCTCCGGAAGAGATTAGTCATTTTAGATTGTTGGAGGATAGTACAATGATACAGACAGACACCCATTCCAGGGTCTCCTCTGGTTCTTTTACGTGCACGGTGTACAACACCGACACGAGACCTCGGTTTAATGTCCCATCTGAAAGACTGTTAGGATCAGACGGGGGATCGAACCTGCGATCCCTGGATTACCAGTCCAGCGTGTACATACAACGTCACGAGCGAGAGAGAGAGAGAGAGAGAGAGAGAGAGAGAGAGAGAGAGAGAGAAGAGGCAACGTGGAATTTAAATGCCTTGCCTACGTGCACAATCATAACGGCTCCAGTGGGGCTCGAACTCCGGACCGTTCGCCCCTGAAGCGAACGCTTATCCACTGCGCTATCAAATTAAGTTCAATTATAATATGTATGTGCTTTAAGTAAGATATAAACCTCAAACTGATCCAATATGTAAACTACAGGTACTGTGGTCGGCGCTCCGAGCCTATCACAAACAATCCAATATTACATATTAGATTGTTTTCGGCTTATTCATACAGTCCCGTCTCAAGCTGAATGACAACAATTTTCAAATAATATCATAATCCTCGAGAAACGTATAAACCTACTCCACGAACGCCACTATAGGTGATTACACCACTCAAGAGAAAATAATTATCTTTTAATTCGTGAACCCGTCTCCATGGCCTAGTGGTAAATGCGTCCGCCTACGGAGGGGGAGGACGAAGGTATGAAAAGCGCCATGGGTTCATTATGATATGGTCGGGTGGTGAGCCGCCAGGTAGTTAAATAAAGGCTACCGAGCGCCATTCAAGGATCGGATTCGGGAAGTATTGATGTCCATACAAAAAGGTCTCATAAGTCAGTAGGCCTGATGGCTGGCCCTTTCACTATAATAAACAAACACACTACTTTTACATTTATATTGATCGAATGCACGAATGGTACGTGCGAACAGACACACCGGTAACAAACGTATGTATTCGTATTCACGCACGTGCGAACAGACACACCGGTAACAAACGTATGTATTCGTATTCACGCAAATATAATAGGAGGCATGCTACCCCGTTCACTTAGATGTGCCCCTGGAATGGGGCTCTGTCCTGTATCACCCCCATAGCCCATCACAACCTACACCATCTTCTATGGGCCTTCGTGACAGAGTGTTTGCGGTCGTTGACTTCAAATCAAATCACTTGCCCCTCACCGCTGTAGGTTTGAATCCCCGTGTCAAATTATTTCCAGCGTAGAAGCTACCCGACTGACTTGCGGTAAGTCAGTGGTTCTAGCCGTGTGTCCTTCCGTGCGTGAAATACTGCTAGGAGGGGCACCCTGGATCTTCCTCCGCCACTAACAGCTGCATACATGTGACCTAAGCTGTTGGTGCGACGTTAAGACCCAAAAGGAAACAAACTGACAACCTCTTCAATGGGTGTGCCCTTTATGCGTCAAACCAGTAGCGAGGAGAAATAAACCTAAATCTCACACAGTATAACAATCTAACTGTATCAAAGGGAATCGTATGTTCAACAATGTACTGTTGTCTAACCACAACTATTTATTGTTTTATTGTCGTTCAAGTGAGATATAAACAAACTATCTCATTACTCTGGTTCAGAAACCGTTACGGATAGCGTCCATCATTTCATTAATTTGATTTAATCTTAGGCTTCACAGATTGATAAATTAATAAATGACTGCTAACTATTTAATTCTATCAGACTTTTATAGAACAGAATAGAATAGAACATAAAGTATATTTAGATTTGAGCAATATGTTCCTCATCCATAACACATATACAACTGTATCAATGTTAACATACATGTATAGCATAGAAGATAATTCAATATATATTTATAATGTGACGAGAATGAAGAACTATTTTGAATATTTTTCAAATTATGCAAGCCATAAACACAAACCCACCCACCCATCACCCACACAGAAAATACAAACACAAACCCACCCACCCATCACCCACACCCAACACCCACACCCATCACCCATCACCCACACCCATCACCCACACCCAACACCCACACCCATCACCCACACCCAACACCCACACCCATCACCCACACCCATCATCCACACCCATCACCCACACCCACACCCATCACCCACACCCAACACCCACACCCATCACCCACACCCATCACCCACACCCATCACCCACACCCATCACCCACACCCATCACCAACACCCACACCCATCACCCACACCCAACACCCACACCCATCACCCACACCCATCATCCACACCCATCACCCACACCCATCACCCACACCCATCATCCACACCCATCACCCACACCCATCACCCACACCCATCATCCACACCCATCACCCACACCCATCACCCACACCCATCACCCACACCATCACCCACACCCATCACCCACACCCATCATCCACACCCATCACCCACACCCATCACCCATCACCCATACCCATCACCCACACCCATAATCCACACCCATCACCCATACCCATCACCCATCATCCACACCCATCACCCACACCCATCACCCACACCCATCACCCACACCCATCATCCACACCCATCACCCACACCCATCACCCACACCCATCACCCACACCCATCACCCACACCCATCACCCACACCCATCACCCACACCCATCACCCACACCCATCACCCATCATCCACACCCACCATTCACACCCATCACCCGCACCCATCATCCACACCCATCACCCACACCATCACCCACACCCATCATCCACACCCATCACCCACCATCCACACCCATCACCCACACCCACACCCATCACCCACACCCATCATCCACACCCATCACCCACACCCAGCACCCACACCCATCACCCACACCCATCATCCACATCCATCACCCACACCCATCACCCACACCCATAACCCACACCCATCACCCACACCCATCACCCACACCCATCACCCACAGCCATCACCCACACCCATCATCCACACCCATCACCCACACCCATCACCCACACCCATCACCCACACCCATCACCCACACCAAACCCACACCCATCACCCACACCCATCATCCACACCCATCACCCACACCCATCACCCACACCCATCACCCACACCCATCACCCACACCCATCACCCACACCCATCATCCACACCCATCATCCACACCCATCACCCACACCCATCACCCACACAGAAAATACAAACACGGTACATCAATAAAATAAGCACAATTCGTGTCCTGTGACTTTGTAATAACGCTATTGAAGCAGAATACCATCTTATCTCGATATGTCCAATGTACAATGAAATAAGATTAACATTGTTAGGCAGAACAAGTTGGCCTACCAAATATGTTACTCTTGTGAAAAGTAAGAATAGTAAAATATTAATAAATACAGCTAAATATATTAAGAATGCCTTTAAACTAAGAACAAATCGTATGAAAACATTACGTGACCTACATTAATGAATGTATATGTATGCTATCATATTAATATGTATTAGCACAAAAAGACAAATTGGTTTCGCTGTTTGCCAATATAACTTCTTAGCTGGTTTATCGTTGCTTTAAATAACACGATGTCAACCTATTATTAATGTAATTTGTGTATATTACATTTTGTTTGTCATGCCATGTATACTATTATGTATGTATTGCCAAGGGCAAAGTTATTTCCGATTTTGCAATAAAACATATTGTCTATATTCTCTGTTAATCAATATGATTAACCTGTCCTAACTTGCAGCTCCATATTCAATATGATGTCCTGTCCTAACTTACAGCTCCATAATCAATATGATTAACCTGTCCTAACTTGCAGCTCCATATTCAATATGATGTCCTGTCCTAACTTGCAGCTCCATATTCAATATGATTAACCTGTCCTAACTTGCAGCTCCATATTCAATATGATGTCCTGTCCTAACTTGCAGCTCCATAATCAATATGATGTCCTGTCCTAACTTGCAGCTCCATATTCAATATGATGTCCTGTCCTAACTTGCAGCTCCATATTCAATATGATGTCCTGTCCTAACTTGCAGCTCCATATTCAATATGATGTCCTGTCCTAACTTGCAGCTCCATAATCAATATGATTAACCTGTCCTAACTTGCAGCTCCATATTCAATATGATGTCCTGTCCTAACTTGCAGCTCCATATTCAATATGATTAACCTGTCCTAACTTGCAGCTCCATATTCAATATGATGTCCTGTCCTAACTTGCAGCTCCATATTCAATATGATGTCCTGTCCTAACTTGCAGCTCCATATTCAATATGATTAACCTGTCCTAACTTGCAGCTCCATATTCAATATGATTCCTGTCCTAACTTGCAGCTCCATATTCAATATGATGTCCTGTCCTAACTTGCAGTTCCATATTCAATATGATGTCCTGTCCTAACTTGCAGCTCCATATTCAATATGATGTCATGTCCTAACTTGCAGCTCCATATTCAATATGATTATGTCCTAACTTGCAGCTCCATATTCAATATGATTAACCTGTCCTAACTTGCAGCTCCATATTCAATATGATGTCCTGTCCTAACTTGCAGTTCCATATTCAATATGATGTCCTGTCCTAACTTGCAGCTCCATATTCAATATGATGTCATGTCCTAACTTGCAGCTCCATATTCAATATGATTAACCTGTCCTAACTTGCAGCTCCATATTCAATATTATGTCCTGTCCTAACTTGCAGTTCCATATTCAATATGATGTCCTGTCCTAACTTGCAGCTCCATATTCAATATAGTGTCCTGTCCTAACTTGCAGTTCCATATTCAATATGATGTCCTGTCCTAACTTGCAGTTCCATATTCAATATGATGTCCTGTCATAACTTGCAGTTCCATATTCAATATGATGTCCTGTCCTAACTTGGAGCTCCATATTCAATATGATGACATTTTTTACACCTTCGTCACACACTCAATGTATATACCGTGACATTTTATGCACATTCGTCACACACTCATTGTATATACCGTGACATTTTCTGCACCTTCGTCACACACTCATTGTATATACCGTGACTAGATTTAGTCACAGACATTGTTTATATATATATGACAGTTTCTACACTTAAGTCATACGCCCAATGTTTATACCGTGACATTTTCTACACATTAGTCAAGACTCTTTGTTTTTGTCGTGACATTTCCTTCCCTATTGAAAATAAATTCAACCACACTGAACCCCAAAAAGTGTGGTTATGAACTACTTTTATTTAGTTCAATGCGATACTTATAAATTAATCGCCACCATGCTGCTTGTGGTTTACTTTGAGCTGTGTATTTCCTTCCAACAAGTGTAATCCCATTAGGCAGCAGTCAGGTGGAAACCGACAGGTGTGGGGGTCTCTTCCCGCCCAGATACACAGGTAGCATATGAACAGAAAGTTATTTACAGTTGTAAACACGGCAGTTTTGTGTCAGCTGACACAATTTACTAGCTAAATAAAACCGACGTCACTGCTGTATGTTCGAATCCCACTGGGGGTGAGGGTGTAGAATTCTTGGAATTTACATTTACAATTTTATGGGAATTTAAGATTTAGACTGAGCCTCTTGTGTCCCATATGTGTTTGTTACTTTCCAGTTGAGGTTTAAATCTGGCTTTGAATGAGTCGGCACTGTTTGCAGAAACTACCCTCTCTGGGGGGGGGGGGGCATTCGAGGAATTCATGATTCTAATGCTGAAATAGTTTTCACGTAACAGTAGTCCTTTGTGGAGAGTTTGTTTATACACTTTCACGGACTTTCCTATTGTTACTGACATATTAAGTTTATACAAATTTATTATTTTACCTCGATTGCGAAACAAGTTCTTACAACTTATATTAATCACTCTCGATACCTTATTCCTGATGGAATCCATCGCCACGAGGGAGCGAGATTAGGCAACGTAGAATTTCAATGACTTGCCAATGGACATAATCGTAACAGTTACATCTGGACGCGAACTCCGGGCATTTCGCACTATGTTATGATGACTACCTCGTATTGACCTGAACATGATTATATGTACCGACAACCCCCTCCTAAACGTGCGTTTTGTCCTCATAAGGTTAAGTGGCAGGGATAAGGTCCGGATTCAAGTCATTACATAACGATAGTATCACTACTATGGTGTCACATTCGCTATATCATCATTTCACCATTTCAACTTTACGAATTCACGATTTCAACTTTACGAATTCACGATTTCAACTTTACGATTTCACGATTTCAACTTTACGAATTCACGATTTCAACTTTACGATTTCACGATTTCAACTTTACGAATTGCCGATTTCAACTTTACCAATTGCCGATTTCAATTTTAGTATTTCATGATTTCAACCTTACCAATCACCTTTCAACTTCATGAATTCACAATTTCACGATTTAAACTTTAGGAATTCGCGATTGGTAAATTCCTGAAGCTGAAAACCTAAATTCGTGAAGTTGTTTTGGAAGTAGCACCGACAGCTATGCCGACTCTCCAGTTATTATTGGTGGAGGAAGATCCCTGTACGATACCTTCGAGCGGTATGTCCGACCCAGGTTGAACCACCAACTTTTCCCCAAGCCAGATGGAAAGCTTCATCACATGAAGTAGTTCGACACTCCCAGTGAGAGTCGAACCTGCAGGGTGAGTGGCAAGCGATTTGAAATCAACGACCGTAACCACTCAGCCGCGGAGATGAAATCGTGAATTCGTAATGTTGAAATCGTGAAATACTGAAAGGGCGATGTCAGTCCCTGTCCTTCGTATATCGCCAATAGTAAAGTGTTGCTTCAGCCGTTAATACACTTGTCAATGATCTATACGTAGCACAGGATTGCAATGTTACTTCTACCACACATAGCGTGTCAATGATTTAATAAAAGATAGGGATTAATGTACATGTGTTTTAGGATATGAATGCAGATAAAAAAATCTTCTTTTTTTTAAAAATGACGTACACACCTATTGTTGATTAGAACTGTTAGCCGTGCGGAATTTGAATATTTGAGAACTGGAATTCTTAAAGTATTCCGTAAGGTCGAAGCGACCAATGAGGTTACTTATACATACAGTGTGCACATTAATTCGGATACGGGTTGCCTATATATTGTTTTATATTTCTAAGCAAAACTAAGCTTAACTCTTTTTAATAATTATTAAGCTGTGAACAAATGAAGTATCTGATTGGATTAGTGTACAGTTTAGCTGCGGATATTTCATCGTTTCAAGGGGATTTGGACAGGAAACTTAATGGGTTCCAGACATATTCTGCGGCGATATGGCTTAGATAATGTCTATACAGGAAACAGAGTTCAAATATGCTGACAGTAATTCATTGACTAGATTGATTGATAAGACGCTAGAATTAAAGAATGGACACCGGTTCTCAGGAAAGGTACATATAGACTCAATAAATTATGCTTTGTAAATTTTCCAATTAAGGAATCGCGGGTTAGTAGTTTCCATCGGGGTATGAACTACATTGTGCGTGTTTAAAGTTAGCGTGGATGCCTTCGGCCTCAACATACTTTAGCCACGTCCACCAATGTAGTTCATACCCCGATGGAAACTATTAATCCTAGATTGATTACTTATAATTACATTAATTATTCTGTTCAATGTCACAAAGTAAAATATAGCACACTTCGTATTTAAAATGTATTTAGTCCAGATGTGCGACTTGTCGTGTGTCGGATCTGGTAAACAGACCATCCTTGTAACAGCGTAAACTGTTATACACGCTTGTTCTTGCGAATAACGCTGCACAACACTGCGAATGCGCATGCCCGTAAAGTAACTTCAAGTACGCATGTCAGCTGCATATCGTTAGTGAGGAAATTCATCCGAAAATGGATCTAAAAATGTCAATTATGTTCATAAAAGGAAATACAATAGGGGTGTCGTATTCGATCAAGTGGGGAAGTTACCCAGCTGACTTTCAGAAGATCGCTGGTTCTACCCGTGTGTCCGCCCTGGGCATTAAATACTGCTTAGAGGCACACCTGGGGGTCTTCCACTACTAATAACTGGGGAGTCGCCATATGAGCAACGCTGTTTGTGCTACTGTAAACTCGAACCTACAGCGGTGAGGGGTACGTGATTTGAAGCCAGCGCCTTTAACCACTGCGCCACTGAAGCGTCGATGGATAGAATACATAAAACGATTTAGTTTTTAAAAAATACATAAATATTTCATGAGATTTCCATATTTTGTCACGTGTAATGTATGTAGATTACAATGACATTACCATAAATGGTATCCATGCAAAGTATTGATGCATTAATATTAGCAACCACATAACTGGAAGGAATTTAACACCATTTAGTAAACAACTACAAAATCCATATATCACCTCAGTGCATAAATGGTTTCATATTTCTATGATATTATTAAAGCCCCAATATGCCCTTACTTAGAGTGTGCTGCACACCAAGATATTGTAAGGAGCGGATTATTAGATAGTGTGAATATTGTCTTATATATTCATTAGTCCGCCTCCGGGGTCGAGTGTTAAGGTCGCTGATTTGTATGCCACTGTAACCCATCATCACCGATACCCACGGGTTCGAGCCCGCTCAGACCATGTCTCTTTATATGAAAAGGTTGGCAGTTTCTTACGGAGGTTGGTGCACCAAGTACTGGTTAACCGCTGAAGCGTTTCCAGGAAAGGTGTTAGGTAAACTGCCCGTCGCTCAAATGGGCA
This sequence comes from Archivesica marissinica, assembly GCA_014843695.1. NCBI lineage: Eukaryota > Metazoa > Mollusca > Bivalvia > Venerida > Vesicomyidae > Archivesica > Archivesica marissinica. Next base: position 44,253,443 of record CM026403.1, read on the forward strand.
ACCAGTAGTGACGTTAAAGAAACTGCAATACATAAAACCAGTTTAGAATATACAAATGTCTGTAACACTTTTGTTTGGTTTAAACCTATTTATTCGATAATACATTACATATACATTGTATACAAAACGAAAATGGATTAAATCGGAAGCTTAAACACTTTTGTTTGCATCATTACACAACTACTTTTCCATTAAGGAAATGAACTGACATTAAACATGGCTTGGATTCCATAAACAGCTTGATTTCTTAGAAACAGTATCATGTACGTGACAACAAAATAACTCCCTTAAATCAAACAACCATTTTAATTACTGAAGCATGGTGCGAAAGGTCCGGAGTTCGAGCCCCGCTGGAGCCATTACGATTGTGCCCTTAGGCAAGGCATTTTAATTCCACATTTCCTCTTCTCTCTCCTTCGTGGCGATGGATTCCATCAGGAATGAGGTCTCGGGAGTGATTAATATAAGTTGAAAGAACTTGTTTCACAATCGAGCTAAAATAAATGTGTACATGTATACACCACTAGCGGGTACAGGGAGGCGCACCGGCACCCCCCCCCCCCCTAAAATCGCCGGAGCATAGGTAATTAATGTGCCGTAGTTTGCGTTAAGAATGGAATATGCAGTATACACTATAATTACTGAAGCCCAATTGCCTGTAGATCCCATAAATTGCAAAATAATGAAATGCTTTCCAAAAAATAACACCAACTATTTTTACTCATTTTAGATATATGTTTTTGTCATTTTAGAATATAAATACTATTTGTCTATTTGCGTTATTTATTTCGAATAAAACATGGTTTGTCATCCTGAGCGCTGGAACTAACCACTTAGGCATACTGCGTCAGAACTCCAAACCATGTTTTATTCGCCAATACATAACTGATACACAAATATTTCATTAGTATACACATATTCTAAAATAATTCACAGCCATTGAAAACATAAACTTCTTTACTTCATAAACATTCCGATAGAGACATTTCACGTTAACTCAATTGTGCCTGAAATATGATAATTTAACATTTTGTATGTAAACGTGTGTTTATCTGACACGCGGATTAATTCGAACATAAAAAAAGATATATACATACATGCATACCTCACTAACATCACCTATACCACCCACTCTGGCGGATATGTAAAGGATGTATATAACTTAAGCCACCATGACGTTATATGGTCACTCACTACTTACATACCATAGTGTTGATGCGTTAATAAGGACACGATACTCGGGCGGCTCTAAGGACATGGCGTCCGGTTACAACGATTCATTTTTACATTAATACTATAACCCACATGCAAAACTGATACCACGGGCCAATGTTATGAAGACGTTTATTTATCGTCGCTACCGGTTGCTCATATGAAGAGATTAATCATTTTATATTTTGGAGGATATGCATGATACAGACAGAGACACATTCCAGAGTCTCCTCTTGTTCTTTTACCCGCACGGTGTACAGCACCGACACGAGACCTCGGTTTAACGTCCCATCTGAAAGACTGTTAATTTTATTATGGTCAGACGGGGGATCGAATCTGCGAATCCTGGGTCACAAGGTCCAACGTGATGACCACTGGACTACTGATCCGTCTGTACTGATTTTATCAAACTTTGATAAAGATACAGTTTATTATCATTATGAAATACTGCTCGGGGAAGCTACGGGTGTATTTCATCACCAATAATAGCTGCGGGGTCGCCATACCAGATAAGCTGTAGGTGCGACTTGGGACTGCTCTACCCTGGTGCCCGCAAGAGCCTGATATACTGCCCGGGGGAGCTACGGGTGTCTTTCATCACCAATAATAACTGAGGAGTTGCTATACCACCTAAGCTGTAGGTGCGACTTGGGACTGCTCTACCCTGGTGCCCGCAAGCGCCTGAAATACTGCCCGGGGGAACTACGGGTGTCTTTCATCACCAATAATAGCTGCGGAGTCGCTATACCACCTAAGCTGTTGGTGCGACTTTGAACCTCAAAACCACAAATAACACTAACATCAGTTACATGTTACCTTCATCATTTTGCCATCGGACATTCCGTGCTAATCTTAATATGTAAATAAAGAGCCTTCGTGGACGACTGTCGTTATATCTTGTCTTCATCATTATCCTTAAATATATAGGGGGGGGGATACTTGTGTTTATTAATGTAAGATAGGATTTTATTTCATGTGTTTTACGTTTATTTATCGGCGCTACCGGTTGCCCATATGAGCGACGCCTCCAGAAGAGTTATTTTAGATTTTGGAGGATAGTGCATGATACAGACAGAGACCAATTCCAGAATCTCCTCTGGTTCTTTTACGTGCACGGTGTAAAGCACCGACACGAGACCTCGGTTTAACGTCCCATCTGAAAGACTGTTAATTGTATTAGGGTCAGACGGGGGATCGAACCTGCGATCCCTGGATTACCAGTCCAGCGTGTTACCACAGGACTACAGATCCCTGGATTACCAGTCCAGCGTGTTACCACTGGACTACAGATCCCTGGATTACCAGTCCAGCGTGTTACCACTGGACTACAGATCCCTGGATTACCAGTCCAGCGTGTTACCACTGGACTACAGATCCCTGGATTACCAGTCCAGCGTGTTACCACAGGACTACAGATCCCTGGATTACCAGTCCAGCGTGTTACCACTGGACTACAGATCCCTGGATTACCAGTCCAGCGTGTTACCACTGGACTACAGATCCCTGGATTACCAGTCCAGCGTGTTACCACTGGGCTACAGATCCCTGGATTACCAGTCCAGCGTGTTACCACTGTACTACAGATCCCTGGATTACCAGTCCAGCGTGTTACCACAGGACTACAGATCCCTGGATTACCAGTCCAGCGTGTTACCACTGGACTACAGATCCCTGGATTACCAGTCCAGCGTGTTACCACAGGACTACAGATCCCTGGATTACCAGTCCAGCGTGTTACCACTGGACTACAGATCCCTGGATTACCAGTCCAGCGTGTTACCACAGGACTACAGATCCCTGGATTACCAGTCCAGCGTGTTACCACTGGACTACAGATCCCTGGATTACCAGTCCAGCGTGTTACCACTGGACTACAGATCCCTGGATTACCAGTCCAGCGTGTTACCACTGGACTACAGATCCCTGGATTACCAGTCCAGCGTGTTACCACTGGACTACAGATCCCTGGATTACCAGTCCAGCGTGTTACCACTGGCTACAGATCCCTGGATTACCAGTCCAGCGTGTTACCACTGGACTACAGATCCCTGGATTACCAGTCCAGCGTGTTACCACTGGACTACAGATCCCTGGATTACCAGTCCAGCGTGTTACCACTGGGCTACAGATCCCTGGATTACCAGTCCAGCGTGTTACCACTGGACTACAGATCCCTGGATTACCAGTCCAGCGTGTTACCAAGGACTACAGATCCCTGGATTACCAGTCCAGCGTGTTACCACTGTACTACAGATCCCTGGATTACCAGTCCAGCGTGTTACCACTGGACTACAGATCCCTGGATTACCAGTCCAGCGTGTTACCACTGGACTACAGATCCCTGGATTACCAGTCCAGCGTGTTACCACTGGACTACAGATCCCTGGATTACCAGTCCAGCGTGTTACCACTGGGCTACAGATCCCTGGATTACCAGTCCAGCGTGTTACCACTGTACTACAGATCCCTGGATTACCAGTCCAGCGTGTTACCACTGTACTACAGATCCCTGGATTACCAGTCCAGCGTGTTACCACTGTACTACAGATCCCTGGATTACCAGTCCAGCGTGTTACCACAGGACTACAGATCCCTGGATTACCAGTCCAGCGTGTTACCACTGTACTACAGATCCCTGGATTACCAGTCCAGCGTGTTACCACAGGACTACAGATCCCTGGATTACCAGTCCAGCGTGTTACCACTGTACTACAGATCCCTGGATTACCAGTCCAGCGTGTTACCACTGGACTACAGATCCCTGGATTACCAGTCCAGCGTGTTACCACAGGACTACAGATCCCTGGATTACCAGTCCAGCGTGTTACCACTGACTACAGATCCCTGGATTACCAGTCCAGCGTGTTACCACTGGACTACAGATCCCTGGATTACCAGTCCAGCGTGTTACCACTGGACTACAGATCCCTGGATTACCAGTCCAGCGTGTTACCACTGGACTACAGATCCCTGGATTACCAGTCCAGCGTGTTACCACTGTACTACAGATCCCTGGATTACCAGTCCAGCGTGTTACCACTGGACTACAGATCCCTGGATTACCAGTCCAGCGTGTTACCACTGGACTACAGATCCCTGGATTACCAGTCCAGCGTGTTACCACTGTACTACAGATCCCTGGATTACCAGTCCAGCGTGTTACCACTGGACACAGATCCCTGGATTACCAGTCCAGCGTGTTACCACTGGACTACAGATCCCTGGATTACCAGTCCAGCGTGTTACCACTGGACTACAGATCCCTGGATAACCAGTCCAGCGTGTTACCACTGGACTACAGATCCCTGGATTACCAGTCCAGCGTGTTACCACTGGACTACAGATCCTGGATTACCAGTCCAGCGTGTTACCACTGGACTACAGATCCCTGGATTACCAGTCCAGCGTGTTACCACTGGACTACAGATCCCTGGATTACCAGTCCAGCGTGTTACCACTGGACTACAGATCCCTGGATTACCCAGTCCAGCGTGTTACCACTGGAACCAGATCCCTGGATTACCAGTCCAGCGTGTTACCACTGGACTACAGATCCCTGGATTACCAGTCCAGCGTGTTACCACTGGACTACAGATCCCTGGATTACCAGTCCAGCGTGTTACCACTGGACTACAGATCCCTGGATTACCAGTCCAGCGTGTTACCACTGGACTACAGATCCCTGGATTACCAGTCCAGCGTGTTACCACTGGACTACAGATCCCTGGATTACCAGTCCAGCGTGTTACCACTGGACTACAGATCCCTGGATTACCAGTCCAGCGTGTTACCACTGGACTACAGATCCCTGGATTACCAGTCCAGCGTGTTACCACAGGACTACAGATCCCTGGATTACCAGTCCAGCGTGTTACCACAGGACCACAGATCCCTGGATTACCAGTCCAGCGTGTTACCACAGGACCACAGATCCCTGGATTACCAGTCCAGCGTGTTACCACTGGACCACAGATCCCTGGATTACCAGTCCAGCGTGTTACCACTGGACCACAGATCCCTGGATTACCAGTCCAGCGTGTTACCACTGGACTACAGATCCCTGGATTACCAGTCCAGCGTGTTACCACTGGACTACAGATCCCTGGATTACCAGTCCAGCGTGTTACCACTGGACCACAGATCCCTGGATTACCAGTCCAGCGTGTTACCACTGGACCACAGATCCCTGGATTAC
>CM026403.1:44259849-44291344 GCA_014843695.1 Archivesica marissinica
TCGGGTTTGACATACAGCTAATGCTTTCAACAAATTTATTTTAACTCGATCGCGAAACAAGTTCTTTCAACTTATATTAATCGCTCTCGAGACCTCATTCCTGATGGAATTCATCGCCACGAGGGAGAGAGAAGAGGCTACGTGAAATTGAAATGCCTTGCCTAAGGGCACAATCATAGGGCTCGAATTCCGGACCTGAAGCGAACGCGCATCTACTGCGCTATCACGACTTCAGTGTGTCAGAGGCGGTAAAACCATAAACCTTAAATAGCCTATTCAGATGAAGGTCGGATATAAACTGTGGAATGTGTCCTTTAAGACGTAACTCGTGTATGTCGTACATTATACTAGGCTCTAATGGGTTTAGATAGAACAACTACTTGTTGTTTCTTCATAACATTCTCACTGATTAATGCCTACAACCTTACTAGTTGGTCATTTGTACTTCGTTCTCTCCGAAATTCGCTTTGATATTCGGAAATTAAGCCGTTAGACTCTGGATACCAAATGAGTCTAGAGTTAATGATGCGTTCTAGAGTTTTACAAATACAGCTCGTTAATGCGATAGGCCGACAATTAGTTGGATTAACGTTATCTTTTTATAGTTTAGATATTAGGATAAATGTGGATGCCGTCATTCCAGGAATCTGGAACATTTCCTGATTCCCATATTGTACGAATCAATTCTAAATGCGCGCAAATGTTTTAATAACGGATAAATTTGATATATATCATCAAGACAAACGGCTGTATCGCGTAATTTATTAATTGCCCCAATGCATATTTGGACTTATTGTAATTTTATACACTACCTGAATCGAAAGGTTAGTTTTATATTTTCCTTTGTATATTTAATCTTTAGAAATCGTTTATCGTCAGTTACAGAGATATAGAATCAGTTCTCCTCTATAGCGTTAATGTTTTTACATTCCCATTCATCTTTTAACATTACCTAAGATAATAAAGACTAAGTACATAATATCCTTATTTAAATGACAGAAGAATGTCTTTATGATGAGTTCTGAAATCCTGGCAATTCCACTGAATAATATTTTTCGTTTTAAATGTTGCATTTCATCCTGAGGGTCCAGTGTTGACAGAGATGGTCAGTTTCCGTATCTAACGTTTCAATTTTTTGACAGTAGCGTTTCAGTTTTTGACAATAGCGTTTCAGTTTTTAACAGTAGCGTTTCAGTTTTTACACTTTAACATGTAATTCTCCATAGAGTCCGTTTCAGTTTTTGACACAAGCGTTTCAGTTTCTGACACAAGCGTTTCAGTTTTTGTCATTGCTATTTCAGTTTTTGTCTCCGTCGTTTCGATATGTGACGCTACAATCGCATTTTTGTGTTGTTAATCTGATAAAAAAAATTGATGTGTCCCTTTAAAACAATGTTTTTATGACAATGTCCCTTTAATGCAAAATCTTCAAACATCAATATCTGGAAAAGTATACGTAGTACATATATAAAAGTTTATATTTTCTTAATTGAAATAATGAGAGCTATACTTTGGTAATTATTTCGTGTAGATCCGTAAATGTTTGACAAATTTTTATTTGTTATACCTCTATGTACAATAATAAAGTATATATGTTTCAGTGTTCTGGTGGTGAGGTTGTATTGTGTATGGTTCAGTGCGTTGGTGGTGGTTTAGATATTTTCTTATCAACTGGAGCGTAATATGATTCACTATATAATGTCTTCGTATAGTATCTAGTCTCCAAAACAATATTGGAATACCATACCATCATTTTGTGCGTTTTTAACTTATTACGCATCGTCTTATAAACTGTAGGATAGTTGATTGTGTTTTGGTCATAGTTTACTACTATTACCCCGATTGTTTTTGTCATTGTTATTTCAGTTTTTGTCATTGTCGTTTCAGTTTTTGTCTTTGTCATTTAAGTTTTTGTCTCCGTCGTTTCGATATGTGACGCTACAATCGCATGTTTGTGTTGTTAATCTGATAAAAAAAATTGGATGTGTCCCTTTAAAACAATGTTTTTATGACAATGTCCCTTTAATGCAAAATCTTCAAACATCAATATCTGGAAAAGTATACGTAGTACATATATAAAAGTTTATATTTTCTAATTGAAATAATGAGAGCTATACTTTGGTAATTATTTCGTGTAGATCCGTAAATGTTTGAATTTTTTTTATTTGTTTTACCTCTATGTACAATAATAAAGTATATATGTTTGAGTGTTCTGGTGGGGATGTTGTATTGTGTATGTTTCAGTGTTCTGGTGGGGATGTTGTATTGTGTATGTTTGAGTGTTCTGGTGGGGATGTTGTATTGTGTATGTTTCAGTGTTCTGGTGGGGATGTTGTATTGTGTATGTTTGAGTGTTCTGGTGGGGATGTTGTATTGTGTATGTTTGAGTGTTCTGGTGGGGATGTTGTATTGTGTATGTTTGAGTGTTCTGGTGGGGATGTTGTATTGTGTATGTTTGAGTGTTCTGGTGGGGATGTTGTATTGTGTATGTTTGAGTGTTCTGGTGGGGATGTTATTGTGTATGTTTGAGTGTTCTGGTGGGATGTTGTATTGTGTATGTTTGAGTGTTCTGGTGGGGATGTTGTATTGTGTATGTTTGAGTGTTCTGGTGGGGATGTTGTATTGTGTATGTTTGAGTGTTCTGGTGGGGATGTTGTATTGTGTATGTTTGAGTGTTCTGGTGGGGATGTTGTATTGTGTATGTTTGAGTGTTCTGGTGGGGATGTTGTATTGTGTATGTTTGAGTGTTCTGGTGGGGATGTTGTATTGTGTATGTTTGAGTGTTCTGGTGGGGATGTTGTATTGTGTATGTTTGAGTGTTCTGGTGGGGATGTTGTATTGTGTATGTTTGAGTGTTCTGGTGGGGATGTTGTATTGTGTATGTTTGAGTGTTCTGGTGGGGATGTTGTATTGTGTATGTTTGAGTGTTCTGGTGGGGATGTTGTATTGTGTATGTTTGAGTGTTCTGGTGGGGATGTTGTATTGTGTATGTTTGAGTGTTCTGGTGGGGATGTTGTATTGTGTATGTTTGAGTGTTCTGGTGGGGATGTTGTATTGTGTATGTTTGAGTGTTCTGGTGGGGATGTTGTATTGTGTATGTTTGAGTGTTCTGGTGGGGATGTTGTATTGTGTATGTTTGAGTGTTCTGGTGGGGATGTTGTATTGTGTATGTTTGAGTGTTCTGGTGGGGATGTTGTATTGTGTATGTTTGAGTGTTCTGGTGGGGATGTTGTATTGTGTATGTTTGAGTGTTCTGGTGGGGATGTTGTATTGTGTATGTTTGAGTGTTCTGGTGGGGATGTTGTATTGTGTATGTTTGAGTGTTCTGGTGGGGATGTTGTATTGTGTATGTTTGAGTGTTCTGGTGGGGATGTTGTATTGTGTATGTTTGAGTGTTCTGGTGGGGATGTTGTATTGTGTATGTTTGAGTGTTCTGGTGGGGATGTTGTATTGTGTATGTTTGAGTGTTCTGGTGGGGATGTTGTATTGTGTATGTTTGAGTGTTCTGGTGGGGATGTTGTATTGTGTATGTTTGAGTGTTCTGGTGGGGATGTTGTATTGTGTATGTTTGAGTGTTCTGGTGGGGATGTTGTATTGTGTATGTTTGAGTGTTCTGGTGGGGATGTTGTATTGTGTATGTTTGAGTGTTCTGGTGGGGATGTTGTATTGTGTATGTTTGAGTGTTCTGGTGGGGATGTTGTATTGTGTATGTTTGAGTGTTCTGGTGGGGATGTTGTATTGTGTATGTTTGAGTGTTCTGGTGGGGATGTTGTATTGTGTATGTTTGAGTGTTCTGGTGGGGATGTTGTATTGTGTATGTTTGAGTGTTCTGGTGGGGATGTTGTATTGTGTATGTTTGAGTGTTCTGGTGGGGATGTTGTATTGTGTATGTTTGAGTGTTCTGGTGGGGATGTTGTATTGTGTATGTTTGAGTGTTCTGGTGGGGATGTTGTATTGTGTATGTTTGAGTGTTCTGGTGGGGATGTTGTATTGTGTATGTTTGAGTGTTCTGGTGGGGATGTTGTATTGTGTATGTTTGAGTGTTCTGGTGGGGATGTTGTATTGTGTATGTTTGAGTGTTCTGGTGGGGATGTTGTATTGTGTATGTTTGAGTGTTCTGGTGGGGATGTTGTATTGTGTATGTTTGAGTGTTCTGGTGGGGATGTTGTATTGTGTATGTTTGAGTGTTCTGGTGGGGATGTTGTATTGTGTATGTTTGAGTGTTCTGGTGGGGATGTTGTATTGTGTATGTTTGAGTGTTCTGGTGGGGATGTTGTATTGTGTATGTTTGAGTGTTCTGGTGGGGATGTTGTATTGTGTATGTTTGAGTGTTCTGGTGGGGATGTTGTATTGTGTATGTTTGAGTGTTCTGGTGGGGATGTTGTATTGTGTATGTTTGAGTGTTCTGGTGGGGATGTTGTATTGTGTATGTTTCAGTGTTCTGGTGGGGATGTTGTATTGTGTATGTTTCAGTGTTCTGGTGGGGATGTTGTATTGTGTATGTTTGAGTGTTCTGGTGGGGATGTTGTATTGTGTATGTTTGAGTGTTCTGGTGGGGATGTTGTATTGTGTATGTTTGAGTGTTCTGGTGGGGATGTTGTATTGTGTATGTTTGAGTGTTCTGGTGGGGATGTTGTATTGTGTATGTTTGAGTGTTCTGGTGGGGATGTTGTATTGTGTATGTTTGAGTGTTCTGGTGGGGATGTTGTATTGTGTATGTTTGAGTGTTCTGGTGGGGATGTTGTATTGTGTATGTTTGAGTGTTCTGGTGGGGATGTTGTATTGTGTATGTTTGAGTGTTCTGGTGGGGATGTTGTATTGTGTATGTTTGAGTGTTCTGGTGGGGATGTTGTATTGTGTATGTTTGAGTGTTCTGGTGGGGATGTTGTATTGTGTATGTTTGAGTGTTCTGGTGGGGATGTTGTATTGTGTATGTTTGAGTGTTATGGTGATGGGGTTGTATTGTGTATGGTTCAGTGCGTTGGTGGTGGTTTAGATATTTTCTTATCAACTGGAGCGTATTATGATTCACTATATAATGTCTTCGTATATATGATATAAGTTATCTCCCCTCATCACGAGGGCATGGATTTTAGAGCTCGTGCATTTTCTGGAATTAAGTGCAAAATAATATATTAATTGGATAAAAAAAATGGATAATTAGCTCTATAAAGGTACTATCTTAATGCCACCTAAAACAAATACGGTAGACAATTTAAAGCTGCAAACAGAAAGGAGAAACGAAAACAAATATCTCCATTGTTTGACCATACATGCGGGCAAGATAAAAATAGCTATAGCGGTCAGTGTAAAACTGGTCCAGCAAGTGTATCGCCGCCGGAGAATATCGAGAGTAAACGTCAAAGGGGCATAAAAGCGGATTATTTTCTTTGCGATACACAAAGTGTTTCAAACATGAACAATATGAATTTTTCGCAGCCTTTTCCTGGGCAGTTTGTACAGTCTTTACAACAATCACCGCCAGGACAATTCCAGTTTTCTCAACAACCTCAACAATCTCAAACGCCACAGTGGGCAATGAGTATTATCAAGGATGTACAAATTATAAAAGAAAAGGTTGACACAATTGAGAAAACCGTGAATTCCATCAACCTAAGACTTTCTGATTTGGATTTGAAGGTCAAAGACATTGATAGCCGGGTGAGTGAAGTAGAAAATAATGCGTCATTTCTCAGCGGCAAGTATGAAGAACAATACAAGGATTTAAAACGTACTAAAGATGGTATAAAAGATCTGGAAAGTAATCGTAAATCACTTGAAAAAACTATGAATTCTATGCAGAGGCCAGGCTGAGCTCCGTTCTAAGCCTCTTGACAGTGAGTTTCGCAGTATGCGCGAACACCTAATATTTTATGGAATTCCAGAAACTCCCATGCAGGCACCTAAGCCCCTGAGCTCAAACACAGATCAGCAACAGAATGGCGCACCATCAGTTCCAATGGAACAGGAATCAGGAACTGATTCGGCAACTGAATCCTGCGAGACACTTGTAAAGGATTTTATCATCTCAAAACTCGAAATTGACGCCAGTCATATGATAGTCGATCGTGCTCATAGGCTCGGTAACAAATACAGGGCTAAACTACCTCGACCAATTATAGTCAAATTCCACTATTTTCAAGAAAGGGAACGTGTCCGAGAAGCCTCCTTTGCTAAACGGGAAGACCTCAAGAAGACCAACAGTGGTGTATCCATCCAGATTCCGAAGGAGTGGCGTGACGCGCCAAAGGTTATCGTCTGCTTTCAGACAAGAAAAAGATAAGGGTAACAAAGTGAAGTTTATAGGAGAAAATTTGTATGTTAACAACGAAATCTATTCTACAAAGGATAACAGTGCTTAGGGTAGTCGTGAAGAGTTAAATATCGTTAGCTGGAATATAAATGGACTTTCTCGAAAAATCTCTGATCCAGATTTTGTGGATTTTATTCAGTCACACTACATAACTATATTGTCAGAAACTTGGATATCGAAAAATACGTGTTACAACTTGGATATTAATGGATATAGTGCATTTCACTTATTTGGTAACAAATCACCGCATACTAGAAAAGGACGCTATTCGGGTGGAATTACGATATACTATAAAACTATACTTAAGACTAAAATATCCATTGTAGAAACAGAACAGTGTTGTATAGTTTGGGTTAAAATTTGTAAGACATGTTTTCACTTTGATACTGATGTTTATCTGTGTTGTGTATACATACCTCCATATAATTCTAATATACAAAAACGAAATGATAACGATATTTTCGAATTGATAGAATCTGGTATTGAAAAGTACAAGTTAGTAGGAACAGTAATTGTTAATGGAGATTTGAATTCTAGAACAGCTAATGACAGAGATTTTATTGTTTTTGATAAATATCTAGATTTAAACATAGAGTTAGAAAGAAATGTAAACATCCCCACTAGGGTAAACAAGGACCGAGTACTTGATATTCAGGGTAAACGTCTATTAAGCTTATGTAAATCTACTAATCTTCTCATATGTAATGGAAGATTGCAACACGATAAAGATACTGGCGAATTTACATATAAAAACTACAATGCTTCATCAGTCATAGATTACGTTTTAGCTAAACATGACGATTTTAAACATTTTTCATCATTTAAAATACTATTACCAGACGATTTATCCGACCATTGCGCGATACAATTTAGCCTTAATTGTATACGCCCAAATGAGTCACATGACCAAACGCATGCACGAGGCGAACCATTCATAGCATGGGATAGTTTACACGTCAATGATTTCCGCGACAGCCTGTTAAATCGGCATACTACGTTAGGCGATTTGACAACTAATTTGAATAACAATAGCGACTCAATTGACGATTCGATACAAGTATTTACTACACTATTGTGGGATAATGCATTTAGTCATTTTGGCAAATACAAAACACCAACAAATAGGATAAAAACTCACCCTAATAAAAAGCCATGGTTTAATGCAAAATGCTTCCAGGCGAAAAACGAACTACTCTTAGCATGCTAAGTAACCAATTGTGTTTACAGCCATTTCCCACCAAGTAATTAATTGCAAAATTAGCAATTTTATGTTACTGTATTCAATGCTGGAAATAAAACATACAAACTAATTGAATAGACTTTGTATTTTTCCTAATCAAATATGATGCAAAATATCATAATTGTTGAGAGAGAAAAAATTCTTCTAAAAATGTGGGCTTTTTGGGGTGAATAATGTTGTTTCTCTACTTTGGACCAGAAAATGTTATCCAATAAACAGTCAATGTTACTTTTCATCAGGAATTGATGACAACACTATACACTTATTTATGCAGGTTAGGTGTACAGTCACATTTATAGTTCTGGAGTGTATGATATCTCTCAAAGCATGAGCACAATAATATGTGGTTTGATGTCTCTTTTTCGATCTGTCCGAACAAACTTCACAATCTGGGCATGATCGTCTGCCCCCACCTATAACGTTTGGGTTCAGAGTGGGAAAATGCCTGCCAAGAAATCTGCGATCTGGATTGTTCACAGGACGTCGGAATGACTTGCTGGGCTTCTGGTAGCCTTCGAGGAGACCTTCAATGATGGATAGACGAAATTTATCTGTTTTTATGCGTTTGTTTTTATTTACAGGGAGTTCCTTGTAGATAATCTTAGCATTGACCATGCTAACTTCCAGTAAGTTGCAAATAAACAACTTCTTCCACCATTTCAACATTCTGTGGAGTAAGACACAATACTGTGTTTGCTGATCCGCAAGATCGACCCCACCCATGAAATAAGTGTAGAGTTGTATAGCATGTGGGTGGTCAACTTCACGAACATAGTTTGTGTCTGCATATAAGCGTGATCTCACTTTCTTCAAGTAGATTGATCCATTATGTATTGTGCTCAATAGGTGCACCAATCTCTTGTCTTGCCAGGCTATGAACAGCTTGCAGCCGTCTCGACGGATAAATGGCGGATCTCCCTTGGCCGGCTTGGCATTTTTCACCTGAAAATTCAACAAAAATATGCTTTACATTTATTTATGATGAAAATACAAGTGAATAGCAACAGTATATGCAAAAAACAAGAGTATCCTTCCAGTTATTGTATTTATTTTATGAATTTACAATTTTGAGATACCCTATTTTCGGACTGTCCATATTTTCGGACAGATAGTAAACAAATTGTAATTTATAATATTTTAAACTTTTACTCCAATGAATCAACCCCAGCAATTGTGTATAACTCCCATAATTGTTGTATTTTACAAAATGATAATGTGTAAGCAATTTTTCTATGTATTTATTTGAAAAAATATGTAAAATACACACCTCGGCAGGTATGCCAACCCTGTTGGAACGTAACGTGCCGCAGGCCCCAGTCTGATGCTCAGATAACTCGTCAAAGAGGGTGGGACTGCTGAAGAAATTGTCACAATAAACATGGTGACCCAGATCTAGTAGTGGCTGAACCAATGACATAACAACTCTGTGTGCTACACCTTTTCCATTTGGCTGATCAACCGTTTTACCAGTGTACAAATTCCAGTTCCAGACGTAGCCTGTCTTGGCATCCGCAAGGGTCCATACCTTTATGCCCCATTTATGAGGTTTATTTGGCATGTACTGTGTAAGTTTTGTCCTACCCTTGTATGGAATCAGAGTCTCATCCACAGAAATCTCCCTTTTAGGCCCATACGCTGCTTGCCATTTACGTAAAAGCACAGATGCCACTCGCGAAATTTTATATCCAGGATCGTATTGTGGACTGTCTCTCGGTGGTTCATGGGAATTGTCACTTGCATGAAAGAATGAAAGTAAATTCAAAAATCTGTCTCGGGTCATGTATGTTGCAAGATTCTTCAGTTGAATTAGATCATGTGTAGACCAATACATTTCATAAGTGGGCATTCTTATTAGACCCTGAAATAACACAATGGCAAGGAACACTTTCATTTCTGGTAGACTGACTGGGGTCCATGAACGTGCACGGGAGTATGTTGGTAGCCTATCAATGCCACCCTTGGACACAATGTACTGATCATAGTATAAATTTGTTTGTTCAACAAGTAAATTCAGTACTTCCTCATCAAAGAAACGACTAAAGATGTCATAAGGTGAACTATCATCTTCAAAGTTTTTCGGTCCAGTTTCACTTTCAAACTTTTTTATCCAGTTCATTTCGTAGGCATCGAAAAATGCATCCCGATCCTCTCTACCAATTTCATTTTCAATATCCAAAAGTTCCGCATCATTCAGCTGGATATCATTTGGGTCAATCTCCGGAATTTCATGCACTAATTCGCCGGGAATCGGGTCAAACCCATCAAATTCATCATCCTCGCTGTCACTAGCAACAATGTCTTGGAATAATTCCTCCGCCATTGTTGTAATTCGTTGGGAAAATAACGAAAAATTGACGAAAATCGCCGATAATCTTGTCAATTTGTTGTGAAAAATTTAGTTTTATCTATCCGGATGTGACTCATCCCGCATGCGCGATCAAACACCGAGCAATTGACAAGGTATTGGCTTCAATTGAAGGTACCCCTCTGCGGCGGATAAATCCGCCGCTCGTTGTCAGGTACGCAGGTTACATGGGCGGATCGATCCGCCGCTAGCATGCTAAGATATAGCAAGAAATATTTGTTTGCGAAATAAGAATCTTGAGAATAGAAACGAGTTTTTAATCAAAAAACGCATTTACATGAAAACAAAACGTAGATATAAATTGAAATTTAAGCGATCCGAGGGGGCACGGATAACAAATTTAGCGAAAACCAATCCAAGGTCATTTTGGAAAAATATCAAGTCCCAGTATGTACGTAAATCAACTGGCCCTGAACATATACAAATGGATGATTTATTTGATCATTTTAGTAATTTATATGGTAT
Organism: Archivesica marissinica; assembly: GCA_014843695.1. NCBI lineage: Eukaryota > Metazoa > Mollusca > Bivalvia > Venerida > Vesicomyidae > Archivesica > Archivesica marissinica. The sequence goes on from CM026403.1 coordinate 44,270,233, forward strand.
ACATGCGGACACACCTTCTGAAAGTGAAACAGATCCACCAGAACGTACTTGTTTTCTTCATGATGATGATTTAGATCAAGAATTCACGGAAATCGAAATAAAAAGTGCAGTTTTTTCTCAAAACAATAATAAAAGTCCGGGCACTGACCATTTAATTGCTGAAATCTTCAAATCAACATTTGACATTTATCCGCGCATTAAAGTCAATGTACATAACGGCTAAATCTTCTATTCGTTATCAAAATATACAATCAGACCCTATTAATTCATACGTAGGGGTAAAACAAGGGGACCCGTCAAGCAGCATGTTGTGCTTATTCTTCTTAAATGACGTCATAGAAAATGTAAGAAGTAATCTAGGAGTCATAAGCATAGATGATATACAAATATACATGCTTCTTTTTGCGGATGACGCTGCCATATTTGCACAAGATCCTAGAACATTACAATTAATGCTAAATGATATTGAAAACTATTGTCATAGATACAACCTTCGCCTGAACGTACACAAAACTAAAATAGTGATATTTGAGAATGGTCGCCATACAAACTATGATTTCTATCTAAGTAATGCAAACATTGAAATGGTCAAGTCATTCAAGTATCTAGGAGTACATCTCTTTAACCCTTTCCTGGTATTGGAAGTAAGCCAAATAGCCCCTGTATATCAATGCTAATCAGTTGAAATCAATAATCAATACTCCATAGATAAAGGTCCAATATACATACACTGTGTCCATGGACTGATTTAATCTTTTTCACTGAATACACACACACATTATTCAAGCCCAGTGTATGACACTTTCTACTGGAGGGGTAATAAAAGTGTCAATGTATAAATTATAGGGAATTGAAATACCTTTCCAGCCATGTAAAAATATATTTGTTTTGTTGAATATATATTTTTGTATAGCAGTTTAAAGTGAACAAAAACACTGTTTTTGCTGTTTTCAAAAGTTTCATGATTTATTTCAGCTTAAGTAGTCAATAATAAATTACTATTTTTGTATTATATACACAAACAAATTATCCCAAAATAATAATAGGTAAAAAGAATTTAAATTAAATTAAAAGAAATATCAAATTTATAACATTTATTAACCTTACAGAGAAACTGTTGACAGAAATTATTTCTATTTTAGAAAGATGTTTTCTATAGTGTTTCCAATTAAATAATACTATTACTGTAATAGTATTACTATATTTAGGTCAAAGTTCGTAATTATAATATATAAACAAACCGTAATGGGAGATAATCGATGAGTCCACTCGTCGTTTTGTAGATTTTCGTCTTCTGAGTCCGAATCGGAGACAGATGATACAGACGACACATCACTGACTTCAATGTCACTAGAATTCGGAAGCTCTATGTCCGATCCGATCTCTGATTCATTAAAACCATCGAAATCACTTTCATCCGCCATGTTAATTAAATGTTCTGACCCAGATTATAGCAAATAATTATGATAATTCAACGCGCACCTTGCGAGATTTTCAAATGCGCGCGTGATATACGACTGCATTGATTGGATCGCTATTTCTAGCGTAACTTTAAATAGTAATTATGTCATTTTCACGCGAGATCTAAAGATAATATATTCATGAAATGAATGGGCTAGTTTTTTTTAGATCAGGCTGTATGAAAACCACTTATTCAACGCGCACCTTGCGAGATTTTCAAATACGTGTGTGATATATGACTGCATTGATTGGATCGCTATTTACGGTGTAACTTTAAATAGTAACTATGTCATTTTTCGCGTGAGATCTGTAGATAATATATTCATGAAATGAATGGGAAAGTTTATAAACGCTGTATGAAAAACAATAATAAATGATGTTTAAATGCAATGGCGGCATATGGCGGGACCATGCATATCTTGCAAAGGCGTCGTATGGCGTTTACAAGCGGGACTCGATAATGGCGTTGTATGGCAGTAATAAGTGGGACTCGATATTGGCGTTGTATGGCAGTAATAAGTGGGACTCGATATTGGCGTTGTATGGCAGTAATAAGTGGGACTCGATATTGGCGTTGTATGGCAGTAATAAGTGGGACTCGATATTGGCGTTGTATGGCAGTAATAAGTGGGACTCGATATTGGCGTTGTATGGCAGTAATAAGTGGGACTCGATATTGGCGTTGTATGGCAGTAATAAGTGGGACTCGATATTGGCGTTGTATGGCAGTAATAAGTGGGACTCGATATTGGCGTTGTATGGCAGTAATAAGTGGGACTCGATATTGGCGTTGTATGGCAGTAATAAGTGGGACTCGATATTGGCGTTGTATGGCAGTAATAAGTGGGACTCGATATTGGCGTTGTATGGCAGTAATAAGTGGGACTCGATATTGGCGTTGTATGGCAGTAATAAGTGGGACTCGATATTGGCGTTGTATGGCAGTAATAAGTGGGACTCGATATTGGCGTTGTATGGCAGTACTAAGTGGGACTCGATATTGGCGTTGTATGGCAGTACTAAGTGGGACTCGATATTGGCGTTGTATGGCAGTACTAAGTGGGACTCGATATTGGCGTTGTATGGCAGTACTAAGTGGGACTCGATATTGGCGTTGTATGGCAGTACTAAGTGGGAAAGGGTTAAAAATGGTAATTGGAACCGAACGCAGATACGTATCGCACAGCACGCATCGTTTGCGCTTCATAATTTATTCATAATATATAATCAAGTTAATCTACCAGTCTCGCAACAAATTAAATTGTTTGATACACTCGTATCGTCTGTTCTTAATTATAGCGCACAAGTGTGGGGTACACATATAGCCCCGGATATAGAGGTCATACATACACAATTTTGTAGGAGGATATTAGGTTTAAAAAAATCTACGAATCGTGAAGCTTTATACGGTGAACTTGGTAGAATACCAATGAATATTTATAGAAAAATGCTAACGATAAAATATTCGATGAAAATAATTAAACTTAATGAAACTAGTCTACTTAAGAAAACGGGGTGTTCTCACTTTCCCCACTTTATAGATTCCAGGTAAAGAAGTAGGGATTTTGTAAGTGGGGAAAGTGAGACGTCTTTGTTATGGTTAACAATGGACTTAATTGGTGATAATTGACCAAATTTGGTATTCTGTACTGCGAAAAGTTTGTAACCACAAATTGAATGGTGTTTTAAATTGATAAAAGTAACATAGGATGGTGTTTTAATAAACTTTTATTACATACATTTGACCAATAAAGAGGATACACATGCTTATTGTTTTGTGTTCCTTCACCATATATTATTTATAAGCACATTTAGCGACTTAGTAGCACATATAAATGTCACATTTATTTTCATGGAGAAATAATGAGTGTTCAGCAGACAAAATCCTCATATTATTGGTCATACACAATATTGTTCATGGTCCTAGCTTGGTGAGGTGTGATGCTGCGTCGGCGTGCTCCATGACATCTACTTCCCCAGACTCGAGTCTCTGCTTCAGGTGGCCCAATCTCTCCTCGATGACCCGGTATAGCCGCTTCTTTGGTCGCCGCTTTTTCTGGAATAGTTCCATGACTTTGTAGACGTTGGGGTGCGGGTGGGTGAGAAGTCCGTTGACCTTGTTGTGCCAACCTTCAACATGATTTGTAGTATGTGGCCCGTCGTAGTGGTTCCACATCGGCTTGTCACCTTCTACCCATTGCTCAGTGACATAGTCTTTGAACCTGACAACAGGCGTTGAGTCATCGTCGTTGCTTTCCAGGGCATGGAACCAAACATCCTCCACCAATGGCATCGGTACAAGTGGCAACACACCGGCTCTACGAGCTAACGTGCGAAATGCATCATTATCGCGAAACTCAGTCGCAAGTCCACACGCTTGAACTTTTCTCCACACGCACTGAGAGTAGTGAAAGTAACACCCTTTCAAAGTTTACCTTAGTTGGAATATCATCCTTTAAGTTGATTTTCGCCGTACAATCTTTGTTCACGCACTTCCAGTAGCTACGATCTCCTTGTTATTCTTCAGGCTGAACAAGTAATCGTTGTGTATCAGGGTCTGACTGCCACGAATATTTTCTATAAAGCGAACTCCAACATGTGCGTTTGCCATTTTGAATGTGATGTAGTTGAATGTTATGGTTATATTTATAATTATGCTTAAGTCATGGTATGATTATTACATTGTTTGACTTCATTAAGTGAACAATTGTCATCTTCAAACACATTTTTGTGTTAATTAATTGGCATCTTTAACTGACTACATATTAATCCGATCACTTTAAGTGTCTTTAACTGTCTCTAATCAGCTAGCTAACATATTAGCTAGCTAACATATTAGAAAACAACAACAATAATTTATTGCATAAAACATAGTCATATGCTTATAGCAAATACACACTATATATGAGTAGACAGTCATGGATTTTCAGAGAAGTGCTTAACAAATACAAATAATTTTAATTGTGTAATGAAGTTACTTTCTTAGTAAATTTGCAAAGTAAATAAATTTGGACAGTTTTTTTTTTTTTTTTTTTTTTTTTTTTTGAGGCCCCAACAGTGGGTAACCCCGTTTATTTTTTTAATGTAGCATATACATAGTCATAGATATCACATTCAACACATAGTAATTATACACAATGACCTTGATTTAACATAGTAGTCTAAATTAATTTGAAAATGTAACGGGTTAATGAGTTGTCTCCCTTTACCAATAAAGAGATAAAAACCAAATCATTTGTAATATTTTGATTTAAAATTTATAGAATATTGAATTATTATATCCAAAACAAAGATACGTCTTCTAGAAAGAGAAGTCTTGTTCGAAAGAAAAGACAAGACTATAGTTTAGGTTTTATATTTTGTAGTACAATAGGCTAGCATAATTTTTTTTAAGAGACTCATGTAAATTAAATAATATATCAAACGCTGTAAGTTTTCATTTAAGAGCATGTATCAATAATACATATAAATGATTATTGAAATATACAATAACAGTATGATTCTGAGGTCAAAAGTTTACCTGGGTATAAATTATTCCTGCTCGGAAATAAAAACAGTATATTGATTGTAATGAATGTGAAATCAACAATAAGTCATGAATTGCTATTATACCGAAAAAACAACAAAAACAAGGTCATTCTCGAGAGACGAGGTCACTCTCGAAACAGTACAAATGTACTTTAGATAAACTGGAATGTGAAAAAAGAATAGAAGGGGGGGAAAAAGAAAAAAAAGAGTACATATACAAGGTAGAGAGATATATATAGAGACTGGTCCGCCTTCCACACAACACACCAACACACTAGTTTCCATCTCCGGACAATACTGCAAATTCCTTCCAATTTTGTTCGAATTTATTCATTGCATCATTTTTTCTAGCATTATATTTCTCAGTCTTTAAAAGAGATTTTATCTGAATTTTCAAAGTTTGGATATTTGGAACAGAATTGTTCATTTTACTGTGATATATATGGTATTTTGCTGTCAAAATTATATTGTTGGTTGCAATATATAAACTATTATTGCCTAAAATAATATCATTTTTAGACCAGTTTGTAATTGTGTTTGGGCATTTTTCATTAATCCATCTCTTCACATTTCCCCAAAAATTCTCAACAACATGACATTCCAAAAACAAATGCAGTAATGTTTCTGGGTGTAGATTACAGAATGTGCACTTATTGTCATTTCTAAGTCCCATTTTCTGTAAAAGATAGTTTGTACCAATAATCCTATGATTGATTCTAAATTGGAACCATTGTAATTTTGGATCTTGTGTTAGTTTAAAGGGTAGTCTGTACACATTTCTCCAGTTAAAGTTATTTCCCAGGTTAAGTTCTGTTACCCATTTTCTATTAGAAATTGGTAACGTTCCAGGGTTTTGGATGGAGTCATAGATCACTCTGCATCCCTTCTTGCATTTATTTATAATACTAACTGCTAGTGGCTGTATGGGATTTGGTTCATGATTTGGTTTGTGGGGAAATCTCATTCTGTTCAAAAAGTCTCTTATTGAATGTATTATATTATGATACTGCAAAAAATGTGTATGCACATTATATATTGTATTAAAATCATTATAGGAATAAAAATTACCATTTTTGTCAATCAAGTCATTTATTAGTATTACACCTTTCTTTACATAATTTAAGTTGAGAAAACTTGTTCCACCAATTTTGAACTTATTATTGTGCCATATTGGCAATGAGAGAAATTCTTTCCAAGTTTCTGGTGTTTTATTCTCATTTAAAATGATATACCTTTGGACAGTTTTAATAATAATTCTTTTGATTCGGCTGTTAAAAGGTTGGTCAATTTTTGTAACGTAGGCCAGGTATAGTAATATCTTTTAAAATACTTGTGTCTTAAGTCAGTATATTAACAAACGTGGTTCAGTTATTTCAGTTTCACAGTATACCTTACTTACAGGTAAATGAAAGGTGTGAACATTGAAAGTGGGGAAAGTGAGACAGTCTGCACTGGCCAAAAATCAAAAAGTGGGGAAAGTGAGATACAACCAAGAAAACATATAACATGTTGAGAATAGATGCAGAAAACATATAACATGTTGAGAATAGATGCAGAAAACATATAACATGTTGAGAATAGATGCAGAAAACATATAACATGTTGAGAATAGATGCAGAAAACATATAACATGTTGAGAATAGATGCAGAAAACATATAACATGTTGAGAATAGATGCAGAAAACATATAACATGTTGAGAATAGATGCAGAAAACATATAACATGTTGAGAATAGATGCAGAAAACATATAACATGTTGAGAATAGATGCAGAAAACATATAACATGTTGAGAATAGATGCAGAAAACATATAACATGTTGAGAATAGATGCAGAAAACATATAACATGTTGAGAATAGATGCAGAAAACATATAACATGTTGAGAATAGATGCAGAAAACATATAACATGTTGAGAATAGATGCAGAAAACATATAACATGTTGAGAATAGATGCAGAAAACATATAACATGTTGAGAATAGATGCAGAAAACATATAACATGTTGAGAATAGATGCAGAAAACATATAACATGTTGAGAATAGATGCTGAAAACATATAACATGTTGAGAATAGATGCAGAAAACATATAACATGTTGAGAATAGATGCAGAAAACATATAACATGTTGAGAATAGATGCAGAAAACATATAACATGTAGAGAATAGATGCAGAAAACATATAACATGTTGAGAATAGATGCAGAAAACATATAACATGTTGAGAATAGATGCAGAAAACATATAACATGTTGAGAATAGATGCAGAAAACATATAACATGTTGAGAATAGATGCAGAAAACGGAGATACATATAACAACAATAATTGGGCTTATACAATTAAACATATATTAAATGATTCAGGATTATTACTTATATGGGAAAATCAACTTAATATAGTGCCTTCAGACTATCATCTAATTAAGCATCGAATTCTTAATATATACTATGACAGTTGGTATTCAACAGTTATTAATTCTTCTCGATTAGAATCGTACTGTTTGTTTAAACATTCCTTCATTGTAGAGAAATACTTAGAAATCGTGAGAGCCAAAATATAGATTTGCGCTGTCTAGACTTAGAACATCATCGCATAACTTATCCATAGAAAGGGGTAGATATACGAACATACCTAGAAATATTAGATATTGTGAAAATTGCCAGCTTAACCAAATTGAAAATGAATATCACTTCTTACTCATTTGTCCAAAATACTCAGATTTACGAAAGAAATTTTTGAAACACTATTATTACACTTGGCCGACTAAGCAAAAATTTAATAATCTTTTATCAGAAACATCAGTTGTTGTTATAAATGGTCTTAGTAAATTTATATATCACGCAAATTTGTTGAGAAATTGAAACGAAAATATAATTATTAATTAATCCACAGTATTACATAGCTCTTCTGTTAAGAAAATCCATGTCTTTGTGTTGTATAATATTTGTTTGCTATAAACATGTATATTGTTTAATGCAATAAAAATATATTGATTGTATAGTATCTAGTCGCCAAAAACAATATTGGAATACCATACCATAATTTTGTGCGTTTTTAACTTATTACGCATCGTCTTATAAACTGTAGGATAGTTGATTGTGTTTTGGTCATAGTTTACTACCATTACCCCGCAATCATGGTATTGTTAAAGTTCAGAAAATATATAATACATTGTATTCTGATATACTTTTATTTACATAAATCAAATTTATAATCAATTATAACAGAAAAACAGCAATGACAAATATTGAAATGACTACAGTACATGAAAGTTTCTAACAATACATATTCATAATTTGGTAACAATGGCAAATATTGAAATGATAACAGTTACCATTGAAATGATATAAAATAACGATATTATGAGAACATTGTAAAGGGAGGTAATTGTGTACAGACATTAGCTATGTCACCTCTTCCTATTAATAAACGATGACGTTTACTATAAATAGCCGACCGCAGACAGGGTATATAAATCTTCGTAATATAGAATTATAGTTTAGACCCTCTAGTGGGTAATGCGTATATAGCCGTATTATTAGCTCACCTGAGCTATGCTCAAGGGGAGCTTTTAGTATAACCGAGTTATCGGGCGTCCGTGCGTCCGTCCGTTCACAATTGCTTCAAACGACATCTCCTATGAAACCGCTCGGTCAATGTTGATGAAACTTGGTACGGAGCATCGAGGCGACTAGTAGATAAAAAGTAGCTAAAATCGATTTTCAATCAAATGACTTCTTCTCAGAATCCCGTCGGTACAGGGAATTTTCAGAGCCGCTCGGGCGCGTCGGATCAAACGGGTCGGGAGTGGTTACTGTAGCAGACGACGTTTTCACGCCATATTGTTCATAGTATCCCTATAGCGGACGATACTCGACTATTTACAAGTATCATACCGGTTAAAACGTATAGATATATAATCATAAGACGCCACGGTTCCATACCGGATTAAACCAGTTTGGTATTTAGTAGCCGTTGTGCGATGTACGGCGAATCATCTATACACTAGTTCTCTCGAAGCACTTTTACCCGCTAATTAACCAATCAAATCATCCTTTGATAATCTACATTTCCCATTTATTCAACTCACTTTTAAACCCGGGATAGAGAGATAAAGATATAGAGCGTATTTTGTAGTTTACGTAGCTACATAGCGCAGAGGTAAGAGTACTCGCTTTAAATTTTACGTTGTTTCCCCCATATGTATGTGCGTAGATATGTATGCGTGTAGATATGTATGTGTGCAGATATGTATGCATGTAGATATGTATGTGCATAGATATGTATGTGTGCAGATATGTATGTGCGTAGATATGTATGTGTGTACATATGTATGTGTGTAAATATGTATGCGCGTAGATATGTATGCGTGTAGATATGTATGCGTGTAGATATGTATGCGTGTAGATATGTATGCGTGTAAATATGTATGCGTGTAAATATGTATGCACGTAGATATGTATGTATGTGTGCAGATATGTATGTGCATAGATATGTATGCGTGTAAATATGTATGTGCATAGATATGTATGCGTGTAGATATGTATGCGTGTAGATATGTATGTGTGTAAATATGTATGTGCGTAGATATGTATGCGTGTAGATATGTATGCGCGTAGATATGTATGCGCGTAGATATGTATGCGTGTAGATATGTATGCGTGTAGATATGTATGCATGTAAATATGTATGCGTGTAAATATGTATGCGCGTAGATATGTATGTATGTGTGCAGATATGTATGTGCATAGATATGTATGCGTGTAAATATGTATGTGCATAGATATGTATGCGTGTAGATATGTATGCGTGTAGATATGTATGCGTGTAGATATGTATGTGTGTAGATATGTATGCGTGTAGATATGTATGCGTGTAGATATGTATGTGTGTAGATATGTATGTGTGTAGATATGTATGCGCGTAGATATGTATGCGTGTAGATATGTATGTGTGTAGATATGTATGCGTGTAGATATGTATGTGTGTAGATATGTATGTGTGTAGATATGTATGTGTGTAGATATGTATGTGTGTAGATATGTATGTGTGTAGATATGTATGTGTGTAGATATGTATGCGCGTAGATATGTATGCGTGTAGATATGTATGCGTGTAGATATGTATGAGTGCAGATATGTATGCGTGTAAATATGTATGTGTGTAGATATGTATGTGTGTAGATATGTATGTGTGTAGATATGTATGTGTGTAGATAGGTATGCATGTATACCTATATGTATGTGTGTAGATATGTATGCGTGTAGATATGTATGTGCGTAGATATGTATGTGTGTAGATATGCATGTATACCTATATGTATGTGTGTAGATATGTATGTGTGTAGATATGTATGTGTGTAGATATGTATGCATGTAGATATGTATGCATGTATACCTATATGTATGTGTGTAGATATGTATGCATGTAGATATGTATGTGCGTAGATATGTATGTGTGTAGATATGTATGTGTGTAGATATGTATGTGTGTAGATACGTTTGTATGTAGATATGTATGCGCGTAGATATGTATGCATGTAGATATGTATGCATGTAGATATGTATGCATGTAGATATGTATGTGTGTAGATATGTATGTGCGTAGATATGTATGTGCATAGATATGTATGTGTGCAGATATGTATGTGCGTAGATATGTATGTGTGCAGATATGTATGTGCGTAGATATGTATGCGTGTAAATATGTATGTGTGTAAATATGTATGCGCGTAGATATGTATGCGTGTAGATATGTATGCGTGTAGATATGTATGCGTGTAGATATGTATGCGTGTAAATATGTATGCGTGTAAATATGTATGCGCGTAGATATGTATGCATGTAGATATGTATGTGTGTAGATATGTATGCGTGTAGATATGTATGCATGTAGATATGTATGTGTGTAGATATGTATGTGTGTAGATATGTATGCGCGTAGATATGTATGCGTGTAGATATGTATGTGTGTAGATATGTATGCGTGTAGATATGTATGTGTGTAGATATGTATGTGTGTAGATATGTATGTGTGTAGATATGTATGTGTGTAGATATGTATGTGTGTAGATATGTATGTAGATATGTATGTGTGTAGATATGTATGCGCGTAGATATGTATGCGTGTAGATATGTATGCATGTAGATATGTATGTGTGCAGATATGTATGCGTGTAAATATGTATGTGTGTAGATATGTATGTGTGTAGATATGTATGTGTGTAGATATGTATGTGTGTAGATATGTATGTGTGTAGATATGTATGTGTGTAGATATGTATGCATGTATACCTATATGTATGTGTGTAGATATGTATGCGTGTAGATATGTATGTGCGTAGATATGTATGTGTGTATACCTATATGTATGTGTGTAGATATGTATGTGTGTAGATATGTATGTGTGTAGATATGCATGTATACCTATATGTATGTGTGTAGATATGTATGTGTGTAGATATGTATGTGTGTAGATATGTATGTGTGTAGATATGTATGCATGTATACCTATATGTATGTGTGTAGATATGTATGCATGTAGATATGTATGTGCGTAGATATGTATGTGTGTAGATATGTATGTGTGTAGATATGTATGTGTGTAGATACGTTTGTATGTAGATATGTATGCGCGTAGATATGTATGCATGTAGATATGTATGCATGTAGATATGTATGCATGTAGATATGTATGTGTGTAGATATGTATGTGCGTAGATATGTATGTGCATAGATATGTATGTGTGCAGATATGTATGTGCGTAGATATGTATGTGTGCAGATATGTATGTGCGTAGATATGTATGCGTGTAAATATGTATGTGTGTAAATATGTATGCGCGTAGATATGTATGCGTGTAGATATGTATGCGTGTAGATATGTATGCGTGTAGATATGTATGCGTGTAAATATGTATGCGTGTAAATATGTATGCGCGTAGATATGTATGCATGTAGATATGTATGTGTGTAGATATGTATGCGTGTAGATATGTATGCATGTAGATATGTATGTGTGTAGATATGTATGTGTGTAGATATGTATGCGCGTAGATATGTATGCGTGTAGATATGTATGTGTGTAGATATGTATGCGTGTAGATATGTATGTGTGTAGATATGTATGTGTGTAGATATGTATGTGTGTAGATATGTATGTGTGTAGATATGTATGTGTGTAGATATGTATGTAGATATGTATGTGTGTAGATATGTATGCGCGTAGATATGTATGCGTGTAGATATGTATGCATGTAGATATGTATGTGTGCAGATATGTATGCGTGTAAATATGTATGTGTGTAGATATGTATGTGTGTAGATATGTATGTGTGTAGATATGTATGTGTGTAGATATGTATGCATGTATACCTATATGTATGTGTGTAGATATGTATGCGTGTAGATATGTATGTGCGTAGATATGTATGTGTGTATACCTATATGTATGTGTGTAGATATGTATGTGTGTAGATATGTATGTGTGTAGATATGCATGTATACCTATATGTATGTGTGTAGATATGTATGTGTGTAGATATGTATGTGTGTAGATATGTATGTGTGTAGATATGTATGCATGTATACCTATATGTATGTGTGTAGATATGTATGCATGTAGATATGTATGTGCATAGATATGTATGTGTGTAGATATGTATGTGTGTAGATATGTATGTGTGTAGATATGTATGTGTGTAGATATGTATGTAATATGTATGCTGTAGATATGTATGCATGTAGATATGTATGCATGTAGATATGTATGCATGTAGATATGTATGCGCGTAGATATGTATGTGCGTAGATATGTATGTGTGTAGATATGTATGTGCGTAGATATGTATGTGTGTAGATATGTATGTGTGTAGATATGTATGCGTGTAGATATGTATGTGTGTAGATATGTATGTGCGTAGATATGTATGCGTGTAGATATGTATGCGTGTAGATATGTATGCGTGTAGATATGTATGCGTGTAAATATGTATGCGTGTAGATATGTATGCGTGTAGATATGTATGCGTGTAGATATGTATGCGTGTAGATATGTATGCGTGTAGATATGTATGCGTGTAGATATGTATGCGTGTAGATATGTATGCGTGTAGATATGTATGTGTGTAGATATGTATGTGTGTAGATATGTATGCGTGTAGATATGTATGCGTGTAGATATGTATGTGTGTAGATATGTATGCGTGTAGATATGTATGCGTGTAGATATGTATGTGTGTAGATATGTATGTGTGTAGATATGTATGCGTGTAGATATGTATGCGTGTAGATATGTATGCGTGTAGATATGTATGCGTGTAGATATGTATGCGTGTAGATATGTATGTGCGTAGATATGTATGCGTGTAGATATGTATGCGTGTAGATATGTATGCGTGTAGATATGTATGCGTGTAGATATGTATGCGTGTAGATATGTATGCGTGTAGATATGTATGCGTGTAGATATGTATGTGTGTAGATATGTATGTGCGTAGATATGTATGTGCGTAGATATGTATGTGTGTAGATATGTATGTGTGTAGATATGTATGCGTGTAGATATGTATGCGTGTAGATATGTATGTGTGTAGATATGTATGTGTGTAGATATGTATGCGTGTAGATATGTATGCGTGTAGATATGTATGCATGTAGATATGTATGTGTGTAGATATGTATGCGTGTAGATATGTATGTGTGTAGATATGTATGCGTGTAGATATGTATGTGTGTAGATATGTATGCGTGTAGATATGTATGCGTGTAGATATGTATGCGTGTAGATATGTATGCGTGTAGATATGTATGCGTGTAGATATGTATGCATGTAGATATGTATGTGTGTAGATATGTATGTGTGTAGATATGTATGCGTGTAGATATGTATGCGTGTAGATATGTATGCGTGTAGATATGTATGTGTGTAGATATGTATGCGTGTAGATATGTATGTGCGTAGATATGTATGTGTGTAGATATGTATGCGTGTAGATATGTATGCGTGTAGATATGTATGCGTGTAGATATGTATGCGTGTAGATATGTATGCGTGTAGATATGTATGCGTGTAGATATGTATGCGTGTAGATATGTATGTGTGTAGATATGTATGTGTGTAGATATGTATGTGTGTAGATATGTATGTGTGTAGATATGTATGTGCGTAGATATGTATGTATGTAGATATGTATGCATGTAGATATGTATGCGTGTAAATATGTATGCGCGTAGATATGTATGTGTGTAGATACGTTTGTATGTAGATATGTATGTAACACACAAAGTAAATATTATGTTTGTATCTTTAGCGACCTAAGAAGGGAACGGTAGCTTCTTAAAGTAATCAGAATCTCGGTATAATATGGACATTTGGACGTCCACAATCTATAATTTGTATACATTTCATACTGATTATTAATTACTAGAACAGTTCATATTCTTAAGTATTCCTACAAATACAACAAAGGCGCGCGTAAATTTACATTTTTATTATATGTACATTATTTTATAACGCAGTGGCATACAATGGTTCTACATATATTTCTAATATTTCGATAAGTCTATCTGCGCCCTCCGCGGCTTCTCTCCTCAACTGTCTATATCTAAACCACCATTCCAAGTCATTAATTAAAGACATTGTCACGCACACGCAGTCCAAACATGTCTAACGTCTAACAAACAAATTAGCTCCAGTAACACTGTTTGGTCCGAATGATGAAGTTTTGTTAGTTTGCTGTCCATCTAAAGCAAACGCTCCATGGCCGCCGTGAGGGAGCCTGTGTACCAAATCCGAAACTAAATCCAGTATTGTGTCCAAATGTAACTGGTGCTTTCTTACTGGCTGGGATAAATCCGGGAGCGAACGAGCCGGTATCTCCATTTTTATAGCCAGTCATTTTCAAATATATACACGCCAGAGACCATTTTTCGTGTTCTTCCCATGGCTGATCCGAGCCGGCTCCCACGACATCACCTTCACACCGCAAGAGAAACAGGTAACTTTATCCGCGCTTCCGGTATAATAGAAGCCCGCTTTAGCCAAAGACATTTTATTCGGTTCGATCTGTTCCGACCAGTGTTCAAAACTCTGTAGTCGATCTTCGTAAAACATCATCTCAGACATGGAAAACTGAGACACTTTGGTTGAATCGCTCTGATAGATAATGTTCATGTTGATGGTTAGCCACTGACTTCGGAAGTGCGGTGTTATCGAAAAACGGCCCAATTATATACAACTTCAACGTTTGTGATTGGTGATTATTTTTAGAACTTGTAGCCCATTGGTTGCTATTTTTACAAGTTCATACCATTTTAGAGCGTTATTTACCAGTTTACAAAGTCATGCGGGTTACATTCCGGATACTGTGCCGCTCCTAATTGGTTCATGTGATCGCTACTTAGGGCGCACGGTACAACAGCGTCCAATTCGGGTAACGCCTTTCCAATCTCGGGTATCAGTTCCTTCAATCGTTTATATTCAAAGGGCCTTAAACATAGCCCCTTTTTTGTAGGCACCACCTCCGTCTCGGGCTTACAGTACTGTCTGATATCCACGCACACGTTCCCCTCCTGCGCGGTAAGGTTTACGTTTCCGCCCAAATGCAGTTCAAACGCTTCTCTGTTCTCTAAGACCTTGTCCACAAACTCTAGCTGATCAACCAAGTTCTTCCATCGCATCAAGGTTAAACTAATGCCCTTTTTCGTCGGTTTGTCGTCTTGCCATTCTCGTAAGTCGACTCTGAGCTCCCCTTTCCATTCGTTCACCCGCACGTAACGACCGTTGCCAAGGCTTAGATTGCATCTAGTCATGTTGGTTGTTCGAGCGTAGAAACTCTAATGACACTAACTAAAGTTACGCCGTCTTTTATAGATTTAAGTCCCCTCTAATCGGTCGATATTTATAGAAGCGTTCGTAATCGCTATTTATAGAGCGGTTCGTAGTCGCTATTTATAGAAACGTACGCGCTCGCTATTTATAGAGCGGTTCGTTCCCATTGGTGTCTATTTATAGCTCTCATTGGTCGTTTTCTTATACACCACTTTCACTCTGTTACTGTACCTATCAGTATATCCCAGTATACCGATGTCGTAAAAGAAAGTTTTTGTCAGTTCAGTTCGTTTCCCGTTTTGCTTAACTTCATCCGGCTTATCCAGGCATTTATGTACGCAATCGTACATGAGTCGCCCGCTAAGAAACACGGAGGTGTCGAAATCGTACACATTCAGGTGTTTTTCGACCGCGTGGGTCGAAAGTATAAACGATGTTTTCATCTTCACGCCTATGGTAAAATGGTTCGTCTCGAGACGGAACGAACGTATTTAAAGATTTGTACTCAATTATTTTACGTCATGGTCGCTAAAAATATAAGGTCATCCAAAATGGCCGCCGCGTAGAGACTTATATACAAATCTGCTACTAGATCGTCCGAGATGGACACCGAACATACGCCTTCGTACACCGAGCTCAGTAGTTGCGCGATACGTCATCAGGTGGCTCTATAGTGACGCGTATACTAAAAATAAACCCGCACGCGCGTGACCTACTTTATATTACCTTATATGCAAATGAGTTACTATAAATAGAATTCAAAATGGCGCCGTTTGTTTACATCCAAAGAGATGGGTTTACTACTTAGCTCATCCTCTGCTATTGATAATATTGCAAATTCTTTTGTTCTAATTCAAGAGAATTAGTATTTACAGATATGTTATATAATTATGTATGTACATTTGACGATGTACTAGGTACAAGTCTGCCTAAATGTTCTGTTCTTATACCTTCCTGTTGACGAAATGTGCTAATATACTACTGACATGTGCTAATATTTCACAGGTTTACATATGTACATATGACTGATCATTCTGATTTGTGAGGTTAAATGAAAGTCATGAATGACCATGTAATGGTAAATGTCCTCGTGTTTGTAAATTATTTCTGAATATACAGTTGATGCACATTCAACTGTCTCAGTTAACTATTATTTGCATACACGTTTGTTTAGAGCACTTTCTTGATACGTGTATTACATTATTAGGGACAACAGTTTATGTATCCGGAGTGGTATAAGCCTACCATTACTCAACAGTTGCTTATCTTCAACAATAATAGTAGCCATATGAATATCAAACCAAGATTGCAAAATGATAATGTATGCTTACATTTATCTCGTGAGTAATCACAACACAATGATGGTTACAACACCATACCGTTACTATCACCGGACTGCCTGAGTGCTTCGTGGTCGTAACCACCCCGAGGAGAGGCTCTCCTTGACAAAATGGCATATGAATACCTAACCATAACCTTAGAAAAATCTGGCATAATCATGACTCGACTTTAGACAGATCCGGCATGAATCGGAACGTAACCAAGCGTAGAATCGGTGCTGGTAACAAGGTAGATAATGTGACGAGCGATAGTGCCATTGCCTACTGCAATCGAGGGAGAGTCACATGTACTACTAATATGGTAACTTTTTCTCTGAATGGATATGCATCTATGTTTCTACCTAGGTCTGAAAGTTCCAAGTCCAGAAGAGGACATGGTGGAGTTTGTCTGGTTTATAAAGATATTTTACGAAATGATATATCTATCATTGAAACTGATAACACTGGTTTAATTTAGATAAAACTATGTGAAACATTCTTCGGATTCGTTGATGATCTGTATATATGTTTGCTGCAAATACCACCGAGTAACTCAGTCTATTACTTATCTCATAATATATTGGTGTCTTTGAAATGTTAGAAAATAATATTCACAAATATAAAGAATATGAACAAGTATCGGTTATTGGGGATCTTAATACTAGATGTGGTGAACGGTCTGATATTTTACCAAATACTCGTGATTATGATAAATATAAACATATATTAGATAAATATGAATATAGTAAAATTGGTCATCCCGGTGACCTTCCAGTTAGATTTGTTCTATGGATAAAACTGTTGATACTTCCGGAAATAAATCATTCGATATTTGTTTAAGTAGCGATTTGAAGATTATTAGTACATGTATAGACCCATTGGGGGACGATAGTGGGGTTGGTAGTTTTACGTACATATCATCTCTTGGCCATCGTATGATTGATTATGTACTTATGTCATATACTTTCTTTGAATATATTTACAATATTGTTATCCATGATTTGCATACATGTATGTAACTATACATATTAATATGTGTATAGAAATAGTTAACAATTTCAACTACATGGGTTACATTGCATTACAACTATTCGATTCGTTCGTGTCATCAATAATATACTACGGTTGCGAAGTAACAGGCTTCAGTAAATCACGAAACATTGAACATTTGCATTTGAAATATTGTAAAATGGTACTAGGCGTAAAACAAGGTACCAGTAATGCAGTTATATATGGGGAGCTGGGAAGGTACCCATTATATATTAACAGATATGTACGAATAATACAATATTGGTTTAAGATTTTGTCAATACGATGAGAGAATAGCATCACAGCTACTCACAATTTGAACAATCTAATTCCTAATGATATTATGTTCATACATGTCCCCAGGAATAATTACAGGGTGTTAAAACAGATGGGGATTGGGAGGGGATAGAAAGCGATGAAATAACTAAAAACATTTCAAAGTGAATCAATCTGCTAGTGCGTCAGTCCCTCGAAGACTCTTGGATGGGTCGCTGCCTGTATCATTGCATTATCCTCCAAAATATACCGTATTTAGCTATGTATAGTGCGCACATTTCTTACTGAAATCCTCATCCATTTTATCTACTGCGCATTATACACCAGTACAGACATCAGGACATTTTTTTCCGGACCAAAATTGACCAATATTTCGTGAAAAATCTGAAATTCGACCCGAACGGCTCACAGTCATTCTATAAGTTGTTACATTCGACAATCGTTATAAACTAGCTATTAAAACCAGTTGCCGATAGTCTATATAAATAAATCAAATGAATAAGACCACAAAATTAGCATATATTTCGTTTATTTTGGCAAACTTTGAAGAATTTAATTGAAATTAGTAAATGCATAAAAAATGCCGATTTGATAACATCACGTGGTTTTATCGTATGTAATATTTCCCGTACTTTTCGCGTACTTCGCCGTACAATGTACAATGCATTGCATAAAAAAATTGTAGCGATAATTAATTTCGACAAACCTTTCACAATGGGTCCCAGTTAATTAGGTAGGCTTCACGTGTTGAGAAGTTTGAGCATCTGCTGACATGTTTGAGAACGTGTCGAGATGTTTGAGAACGTGTCGAGAAATTTGAGCAGGTGTGCCTGAGTGCGTTACCGTTACTCGATGAGTATATCTCGAGTGATTAATATAAGTTGTAAAAATCACGGAGCACAATTTTTAGCGATTCTTGAGAAATGTTAAATTTTGACTTGGAAAATTGCGTTTTTCACGTGCGCAGTATACATCGGAACTCAGTTTTTCCGCCGATTTTCGTGCCAGATCGTGGGTGCGCACTATACACGGTAGCGCACTATACATAGCTAAATACGGTACTATGAAAATGACTTCAGGAGATGTCGCTCATTTAGGCAAACAGTAGCGACGATTCCAAAATGTAATGCATGTTAGTATTTATAAACATATAACATAGCGAAAGACACTGGACACGCTACACTCTCTAGCATGGTAGCTTGGACACGAGCTCGGATTGTATTCATATTCCTGTCTGGCCTCTATACCGTACAGTCATGGGACAAGCCATCCGTGTTTCGAGTACCTGGTCAGTATGCATTTATGTACGCAGTCATGCACACAGTCACCCCCGCAGGCAAGTACACACACAATACTATCTTTATAAAAGAAAATTATTTAAACTTAAAGTGAGTCCAGGGGGTACGTTTATTTATCGTCGCTACCGGTTGCCCATATGAACGACGCCTCCTGAAGAAGTTAGTCATTTTAGAGGATAGTGCAATGATACAGAACGAGACCCATTCCAGAGTCTCCTCTGGTACTTTTACGCACATGGCAAACCATTCTCCGTGCAGGACATATCATCCTCCGCACATGACATATCATTCTCCGCACATGGCATATCATCCCCCGCACATGACATATCATTCTCCGCACATAATCATTCTCCACATATGGCATATCATTCTCCGCACAGGACATATCATCCTCCGCATATGGCATATCATTCTCCACAACGGGCATATCATCATCCGCACATGGCATATCATTCTCCGCACATGACATATCATCATCTGCACATGGCATATCATTTTCCGCATATGGCATATTATTATCCGCACATAGCATATCATCCTCCGCACATGACATATCATCCTCCGCACATGGCATATCATTCTCCGCACATGACATATCATTCTCCGCACATGACATATCGTTCTCCGTACATGGCATATCATTCTCCGCACATGGCATATCATTCTCCGCACATGACATATCATCCCCCGCATATGGCATGTCATTCTCCGCACATGGCATGTCATTCTCCGTACATGTCATATCATTCTCCGCACATGGCATATCATCCACCGCACATGACATATCATTCTCCGCACATGACATATCATTCTCCGCATATGGCATATCATTCTCCGCACATGACATATCATCCTCCGCACATGACATATCATCCTCCGCACATGGCATATCATTCTCCGCACCTGACATATCATTCTCCGCACATGACATATCGTTCTCCGTACATGGCATATCATTCTCCGCACATGGCATATCATTCTCCGTACATGACATATCATTCTCCGCACATGGCATATCATTCTCCGCACATGGCATATCATTCTCCGCACATGGCATATCATTCTCCGCATATAGCATATCATTCTCCGCACAGGACATATCATCCTCCGCATATGGCATATCATTCTCCACAAAGGACATATCATCATCCGCACATGGCATATCATTCTCCACAAATGGCATATCATCATCCGCACATGGCATATCATCCTCCGCACATGACATATCATCCTCCGCATATGGCATATCATTCTCCGCACATGACATATCATCCTCCGCACATGTCATATCATTCTCCGCACATGACATATCATTCTCCGCACATGACATATCGTTCTCCGTACATGGCATATCATTCTCCGCACATG
>CM026403.1:44292344-44315580 GCA_014843695.1 Archivesica marissinica
AAGAAACTGATCGTATGGATCCGCCCAGTAAAACCAGAGGAAACTGATCTCAGGGATCCGCCCAGTAAAACCAGAGGAAACTGATCGAAGTGATCAGCCCAGTAAAACCAGAAGAAACTGATCGCAGGGATCCGCCCAGTAAAACCAGAGGAAACTGATCGCAGGGATCCGCCCAGTAAAACCAGAGGAAACTGATCGCAGGGATCCGCCCAGTAAAACCAGAGGAAACTGATCGTATGGATCCGCCCAGTAAAACCAGAGGAAACTGATCGCAGGGATCCGCCCAGTAAAACCAGAAGAAACTGATCGCAGTGATCCGCCCAGTAAAACCAGAGGAAACTGATCGCAGGGATCCGCCCAGTAAAACCAGAGGAAACTGATCGTGTGGATCCGCCCAGTAAAACCAGAGGAAACTGATCATGTGGATCCGCCCAGTAAAACCAGAGGAAACTGATCGCAGGGATCCGCCCAGTAAAACCAGAGGAAACTGATCGCAGGGATCCGCCCAGTAAAACCAGAGGAAACTGATCGCAGGGATCCGCCCAGTAAAACCAGAGGAAACTGATCGCAGGGATCCGCCCAGTAAAACCAGAGGAAACTGATCGCGTGGATCCGCCCAGTAAAACCAGAGGAAACTGATCGCAGGGATCCGCCCAGTAAAACCAGAGGAACTGATCGCAGGGATCCGCCCAGTAAAACCAGAGGAAACTGATCGCAGGGATCCGCCCAGTAAAACCAGAAGAAACTGATCGCAGGGATCCGCCCAGTAAAACCAGAAGAACTGATCGCAGGGATCCGCCCAGTAAAACCAGAGGAAACTGATCTGTGGATCCGCCCAGTAAAACCAGAGACTGATCTGTGGATCCGCCCAGTAAAACCGAGGAAACTGATCGCAGGGATCCGCCCAGTAAAACCAGAGGAAACTGATCACAGGGATCCGCCCAGTAAAACCAGAGGAAACTGATCGCATGGATCCGCCCAGTAAAACCAGAGGAAACTGATCGCAGGGATCCGCCCAGTAAAACCAGAGGAAACTGATCGCAGGGATCCGCCCAGTAAAACCAGAAGAAACTGATCGCAGGGATCCGCCCAGTAAAACCAGAGGAAACTGATCATGTGGATCCGCCCAGTAAAACCAGAGGAAACTGATCGTGTGGATCCGCCCAGTAAAACCAGAGGAAACTGATCGCAGGGATCCGCCCAGTAAAACCAGAGGAACTGATCATGTGGATCCGCCCAGTAAACCAGAGGAAACTGATCATGTGGATCGCCCAGTAAAACCAGAGGAAACTGATCGCAGGATCCGCCCAGTAAAACCAGAGAACTGATCGTATGGATCCGCCCAGTAAAACCAGAGGAAACTGATCATGGATCCGCCCAGTAAAACCAGGAAACTGATCATGTGGATCCGCCCAGTAAAACCAGAGGAAACTGATCATGTGGATCCGCCCAGTGAAACCAGAAGAAACTGATCGCAGGGATCCGCCCAGTAAAACCAGAGGAAACTGATCGCAGGGATCCGCCCAGTAAAACCAGAGGAAACTGATCGCAGGGATCCGCCCAGTAAAACCAGAGGAAACTGATTGTATGGATCCGCCCAGTAAAACCAGAGGAAACTGATCACAGGGATCCGCCCAGTAAAACCAGAGGAAACTGATCGCAGGGATCCGCCCAGTAAAACCAGAGGAAACTGATCGTGTGGATCCGCCCAGTAAAACCAGAGGAAACTGATCGCAGGGATCCGCTCAGTAAAACCAGAGGAAACTGATCGTGTGGATCCGCTCAGTAAAACCAGAGGAAACTGATCGTGTGTATCTGCTCAGTAAAACCAGAGGAAACTGATCATGTGGATCCGCCCAGTAAAACCAGAGGAAACTGATCATGTGGATCCGCCCAGTAAAACCAGAGGAAACTGATCGCAGGGATCCGCCCAGTAAAACCAGAGGAAACTGATTGTATGGATCCGCCCAGTAAAACCAGAGGAAACTGATCATGTGGATCCGCCCAGTAAAACCAGAGGAAACTGATCATGTGGATCCGCCCAGTAAAACCAGAGGAAACTGATCGCAGGGATCCGCCCAGTAAAACCAGAGGAAACTGATCGCAGGGATCCGCCCAGTAAAACCAGAGGAAACTGATCGTGTGGATCCGCCCAGTAAAACCAGAGGAAACTGATCGCAGGGATCCGCCCAGTAAAACCAGAGGAAACTGATCACAGGGATCAGCCCAGTAAAACCAGAGGAAACTGATCGCAGGGATCCGCCCAGTAAAACCAGAGGAAACTGATCACAGGGATCCGCCCAGTAAAACCAGAGGAAACTGATCGCAGGGATCCGCCCAGTAAAACCAGAAGAAACTGATCGTGTGGATCCGCCCAGTAAAACCAGAGGAAACTGATCATGTGGATCCGCCCAGTAAAACCAGAGGAAACTGATCATGTGGATCCGCCCAGTAAAACCAGAAGAAACTGATCGCAGGGATCCGCCCAGTAAAACCAGAAGAAACTGATCGCAGGGATCCGCCCAGTAAAACCAGAAGAAACTGATCGCAGGGATCCGCCCAGTAAAACCAGAGGAAACTGATCGTGTGGATCCGCTCAGTAAAACCAGAGGAAACTGATCGTGTGTATCTGCTCAGTAAAACCAGAGGAAACTGATCATGTGGATCCGCCGAGTAAAACCAGAGGAAAATGATCGTGTGGATCCGCCCAGTAAAACCAGAAGAAACTGATCACAGGGATCCGCCCAGTAAAACCAGAGGAAACTGATCGTGTGGATCTGCTCAGTAAAACCAGAGGAAACTGATCGTGTGTATCTGCTCAGTAAAACCAGAGGAAACTGATCATGTGGATCCGCCGAGTAAAACCAGAGGAAAATGATCGTGTGGATCCACCCAGTAAAACCAGAGGAAACTGATCGCAGGGATCCGCCCAGTAAAACCAGAGGAAACTGATCACAGGGATCAGCCCAGTAAAACCAGAGGAAACTGATCGCAGGGATCCGCCCAGTAAAACCAGAAGAAACTGATCGCAGGGATCCGCCCAGTAAAACCAGAAGAAACTGATCGCAGGGATCCGCCCAGTAAAACCAGAAGAAACTGATCGCAGGGATCCGCCCAGTAAAACCAGAAGAAACTGATCACAGGGATCCGCACAGAAAACCAGAGAAAACTGATCGTGTGGATCCGCTCAGTAAAACCAGAGGAAACTGATCATGTGGATCCGCCCAGTGAAACCAGAGGAAACTGATCGTGTGGATCCGCCCAGTAAAATCAGAGGAAACTGATCGCAGGGATCCGCCCAGTAAAACCAGAGGAAACTGATTGTATTGATCCGCCCAGTAAAACCAGAGGAAACTGATTGTATTGATCCGCCCAGTAAAACCAGAGGAAACTGATCATGTGGATCCGCCCAGTAAAACCAGAGGAAACTGATCGTGTGGATCCGCCCAGTAAAACCAGAGGAAACTGATCGCAGGGATCCGCCCAGTAAAACCAGAGGAAACTGATTGTATTGATCCGCCCAGTAAAACCAGAGGAAACTGATCATGTGGATCCGCCCAGTAAAACCAGAGGAAACTGATCATGTGGATCAGCCCAGTGTAACCAGAAGAAACTGATCGCAGGGATCAGCCCAGTAAAACCAGAAGAAACTGATCGCAGGGATCCGCCCAGTAAAACCAGAGTAAACTGATCGTGTGGATCCGCCCAGTAAAACCAGAGGAAACTGATCATGTGGATCCGCCCAGTAAAACCAGAGGAAACTGATCGCAGGGATCCGCCCAGTAAAACCAGAGGAAACTGATCGCAGGGATCCGCCCAGTAAAACCAGAGGAAACTGATTGTATTGATCCGCCCAGTAAAACCAGAGAAACTGATCATGTGGATCCGCCCAGTAAAACCAGAGGAAACTGATCATGTGGATCAGCCCAGTGAAACCAGAAGAAACTGATCGCAGGGATCAGCCCAGTAAAACCAGAGGAAACTGATCACAGGGATCAGCCCAGTAAAACCAGAGGAAACTAATCGCAGGGATCCACCCAGTAAAACCAGAGGAAACTGATTGTATTGATCTGCCCAGTAAAACCAGAGGAAACTGATCGCAGGGATCCACCCAGTAAAACCAGAGGAAACTGATTGTATTGATCCGCCCAGTAAAACCAGAGGAAACTGATCATGTGGATCCGCCGAGTAAAACCAGAGGAAAATGATCATGTGGATCCACCCAGTAAAACCAGAGGAAACTGATCACAGGGATCCGCCCAGTAAAACCAGAGGAAACTGATCGCAGGGATCCGCCCAGTAAAACCAGAGGAAACTGATTGTATTGATCCGCCCAGTAAAACCAGAGGAAACTGATCATGTGGATCCGCCCAGTAAAACCAGAGGAAACTGATCATGTGGATCAGCCCAGTGAAACCAGAAGAAACTGATCGCAGGGATCCGCCCAGTAAAACCAGAGGAAACTGATCGTGTGGATCCGCCCAGTAAAACCAGAGGAAACTGATCATGTGGATCCGCCCAGTAAAACCAGAGGAAACTGATCGTGTGGATCCGCCCAGTAAAACCAGAGGAAACTGATCGCAGGGATCCGCCCAGTAAAACCAGAGGAAACTGATCGCAGGGATCCGCCCAGTAAAACCAGAGGAAACTGATTGTATTGATCCGCCCAGTAAAACCAGAGGAAACTGATCATGTGGATCCGCCCAGTAAAACCAGAGGAAACTGATCATGTGGATCAGCCCAGTGAAACCAGAAGAAACTGATCGCAGGGATCCGCCCAGTAAAACCAGAAGAAACTGATCGCAGGGATCCGCCCAGAAAACCAGAGGAAACTGATCGTGTGGATCCGCCCAGTAAAACCAGAGGAAACTGATCATGTGGATCCGCCCAGTAAAACCAGAGGAAACTGATCGCAGGGATCTGCCCAGTAAAACCAGAAGAAACTGATCGCAGGGATCCGCCCAGTAAAACCAGAAGAAACTGATCGCAGGGATCCGCCCAGTAAAACCAGAGGAAACTGATCGCAGGGATCCGCCCAGAAAACCAGAGGAAACTGATCGTGTGGATCCGCCCAGTAAAACCAGAGGAAACTGATCACAGGGATCCGCCCAGTAAAACCAGAGGAAACTGATCGCAGGGATCCGCCCAGTAAAACCAGAGGAAACTGATCGCAGGGATCCGCCCAGTAAAACCAGAAGAAACTGATCGCAGGGATCCGCCCAGTAAAACCAGAAGAAACTGATCGCAGGGATCCGCCCAGAAAACCAGAGGAAACTGATCGTGTGGATCCGCCCAGTAAAACCAGAGGAAACTGATCATGTGGATCCGCCCAGTAAAACCAGAGGAAACTGATCGTGTGGATCCGCCCAGTAAAACCAGAGGAAACTGATCATGTGGATCCGCCCAGTAAAACCAGAGGAAACTGATCATGTGGATCCGCCCAGTAAAACCAGAAGAAACTGATCGTGTGGATCCGCCCAGTAAAACCAGAGGAAACTGATCGCAGTGATCCGCCCAGTAAAACCAGAAGAAACTGATCGCAGTGATCCGCCCAGTAAAACCAGAGAAACTGATCATGTGGATCCGCCCAGTAAAACCAGAGGAAACTGATCATGTGGATCAGCCCAGTGAAACCAGAAGAAACTGATCGCAGGGATCCGCCCAGTAAAACCAGAGGAAACTGATCACAGGGATCAGCCCAGTAAAACCAGAGGAAACTGATCGCAGGGATCCGCCCAGTAAAACCAGAGGAAACTGATCGCAGGGATCCGCCCAGTAAAACCAGAGGAAACTGATTGTATTGATCCGCCCAGTAAAACCAGAGGAAACTGATCATGTGGATCCGCCCAGTAAAACCAGAAGAAACTGATCGCAGGGATCCGCCCAGTAAAACCAGAAGAAACTGATCGCAGGGATCCGCCCAGTAAAACCAGAAGAAACTGATCGCAGTGATCCGCCCAGTAAAACCAGAAGAAACTGATCGCAGGGATCCGCCCAGTAAAACCAGAGGAAACTGATCGCAGGGATCTGCCCAGTAAAACCAGAAGAAACTGATCGCAGGGATCCGCACAGAAAACCAGAGGAAACTGATCGTGTGGATCCACCCAGTAAAACCAGAAGAAACTGATCGCAGGGATCCGCCCAGTAAAACCAGAAGAAACTGATCGCAGTGATCCGCCCAGTAAAACCAGAAGAAACTGATCGCAGGGATCCGCCCAGTAAAACCAGAGGAAACTGATCGTGTGGATCCGCCCAGTAAAACCAGAGGAAACTGATCATGTGGATCCGCCCAGTAAAACCAGAGGAAACTGATCGCAGGGATCCGCCCAGTAAAACCAGAGGAAACTGATCACAGGGATCAGCCCAGTAAAACCAGAGGAAACTGATCGCAGGGATCTGCCCAGTAAAACCAGACGAAACTGATCGTGTGGATCCGCCCAGTAAAACCAGAGGAAACTGATCATGTGGATCCGCCCAGTAAAACCAGAGGAAACTGATCGCAGGGATCCGCCCAGTAAAACCAGAGGAAACTGATCACAGGGATCAGCCCAGTAAAACCAGAGGAAACTGATCGCAGGGATCCGCCCAGTAAAACCAGAAGAAACTGATCGCAGGGATCCGCCCAGTAAAACCAGAAGAAACTGATCGCATGGATCCGCCCAGTAAAACCAGAAGAAACTGATCACAGGGATCCGCCCAGTAAAACCAGAGGAAACTGATCATGTGGATCCACCCAGTAAAACCAGAGGAAACTGATCATGTGGATCCGCCCAGTAAAACCAGAGGATACTGATCGCAGGGATCCGCCCAGTAAAACCAGAGGAAACTGATCACAGGGATCCGCCCAGTAAAACCAGAGGAAACTGATCGTGTGGATCCGCCCAGTAAAACCAGAGGAAACTGATCACAGGGATCAGCCCAGTAAAACCAGAGGAAACTGATCGCAGGGATCCGCCCAGTAAAACCAGAAGAAACTGATCGCAGGGATCCGCCCAGTAAAACCAGAGGAAACTGATCATGTGGATCGACCCAGTAAAACCAGAGGAAACTGATCGTGTGGATCCGCCCAGTAAAACCAGAGGAAACTGATCGCAGGGATCCGCCCAGTAAAACCAGAGGAAACTGATCATGTGGATAAGCCCAGTAAAACCAGAGGAAACTGATCATGTGGATCAGCCCAGTGAAACCAGAAGAAACTGATCGCAGGGATCCGCCCAGTAAAACCAGAAGAAACTGATCGCAGGGATCCGCCCAGTAAAACCAGAGGAAACTGATCGTGTGGATCCGCCCAGTAAAACCAGAGGAAACTGATCATGTGGATCTGCCCAGTAAAACCAGAGGAAACTGATCGTGTGGATCCGCCCAGTAAAACCAGAGGAAACTGATCATGTGGATCAGCCCAGTGAAACCAGAAGAAACTGATCGCAGGGATCAGCCCAGTAAAACCAGAGGAAACTGATCACAGGGATCAGCCCAGTAAAACCAGAAGAAACTAATCGCAGGGATCCACCCAGTAAAACCAGAGGAAACTGATTGTATTGATCCGCCCAGTAAAACCAGAGGAAACTGATCACAGGGATCTGCCCAGTAAAACCAGAGGAAACTGATCGCAGGGATCGGCCCAGTAAAACCAGAGGAAACTGATCGTGTGGATCCGCTCAGTAAAACCAGAGGAAACTGATCGTGTGTATCCGCTCAGTAAAACCAGAGGAAACTGATCATGTGGATCCACCCTGTAAAACCAGAGGAAACTGATCGCAAGGATCCACTCAGTAAAACCTGAGGAAACTGATCATGTGGATCCGCTCAGTAAAACCAGAGGAAACTGATCGTGTGTATCTGCTCAGTAAAACCAGAGGAAACTGATCATGTGGATCCTCCGAGTAAAACCAGAGGAAAATGATCATGTGGATCCACCCAGTAAAACCAGAGGAAACTGATCACAGGGATCCGCCCAGTAAAACCAGAGGAAACTGATTGTATTGATCCGCCCAGTAAAACCAGAGGAATCTGATCATGTGGATCCGCCCAGTAAAACCAGAGGACACTGATCATGTGGATCAGCCCAGTGAAACCAGAGGAAACTGATCGCAGGGATCCACCCAGTAAAACCAGAGGAAACTGATCGCAGGGATCCGCCCAGTAAAACCAGAGGAAACTGATCGTGTGGAACCGCCCAGTAAAACCATATATAGGTAGGAATATATTATAGGTAGGTATATTCTATGTTATACTAGCAGTTATAGGTAGATATAGACTATGTTATACTAGCGGTTATAGGTAGGTATATACTCTGTTATACTAGCAGTTATAGGTAGGTATATACTCTGTTGTACTAGCAGTTATAGGTAGGTATAGACTATGTTATACTAGCAGTTATATGTAGGTACAGATTATGTTATACTAGCAGTTATAGGTAGGTATATACTATGTTATACTAGAAGTTATAGGTAGGTATAGATTATGTTATACTAGCAGTTATAGGTAGGTATATACTATGTTACCCTAACAGTAATAGGTAGGTATATACTATGTTATACTAGGAGTTATAGGTAGGTATATACTATGTTACACTAACAGTAATAGGTAGGTATATACTGTGTTATACTAGGAGTTATAGGTAGGTATAGACTATGTTATACTAGCTGTTATAGGTAGCTATATACTCTGTTACACTAGCAGTTATAGGTAGGTATAGACTATGTTATACCAGCTGTTAGATGTATGTATATACTCTGTTGTACTAGCAGTTATAGGTAGGTATATACTCTGTTATACTAGCAGTTATAGGTAGGTATAGAGTACGTTATGCTAGCAGTTATAAGTAGGTATATACTGTGTTATACTAGCAGTTATAGGTAGGTATATACTATGTTATACTAGCTGTTATTGGTAGGTATAGACTCTGTTGTACTAGCCGTACTAGGAAGTTATAGACTCTGTTATACTAGCGGTTATAGTTAGGTATTGACTCCGTTATACTAGCAGATATAGGTAGCTATATACTCTGTTATGCTAGCAGTTATAGATATGTATAGACTCTGTCATACTAGCAGTTATAGGTAGGTATAGACTATGTTATACTAGCAGTTATAGGTAGGTATAGTCTATGTTATACTAGCGGTTAGAGGTAAGTATATACTATGTTATACTAGCAGTTATAGGTAGGTATAGACTATGTTATACCAGCAGTTATAGGTAGGTATATACTCTGTTATACTAGCAGTTATAGGTAGGTATATACTCAGCTATACTAGCAGTTATATAGCTGTTATAGGTAGGCATATAGTCTTTTATACTAGCAGTTATAGGTAGGTATTTACTATGTTATACTAGCAGTTATAGGTAGGTATATACTCTGTTATACTAGCAGTATATGTAGGTATAGACTATGTTATACTAGCTGTTATAGGTAGGTATATACTCTGTTATACTAGCAGATATAGGTAGCTATATACTCTGTTACACTAGCAGTTATAGGTAGGTATAGAATATGTTATACCAGCGGTTAGATGTATGTATATACTCTGTTGTACTAGCAGTTATAGGTAGGTATATACTCTGTTATACTAGCAGTTATAGGTAGGTATAGAGTACGTTATGCTAGCAGCTATAAGTAGGTATATACTTTGTCATACAAGCAGTTATAGTTAGGTATATACTCTGTTGTACTAGCAGTAATAGGAAGTTATAGACTCTGTTATACTAGCGGTTATAGTTAGGTATTGACTCCGTTATACTAGCAGATATAGGTAGCTATATACTCTGTTATACTAGCAGTTATAGATATTTATAGACTCTGTCATACTAGCAGTTATAGGTAGGTATAGACTATGTTATACAAGCAGTTATAGGTAGGTATAGTCTATGTTATACTAGCGGTTAGAGGTAAGTATATACTCTGTTATACTAGCAGTTATAGGTTGGTATAGACTATGTTATACCAGCAGTTATAGGTAGGTATATACTCTGTTATACTAGCAGTTATAGGTAGGTATATACTCAGCTATACTAGCAGTTATATAGCTGTTATAGGTAGGCATATAGTATTTTATACTAGCAGTTATAGGTAGGTATTGACTATGTTATACTAACAGTTATAGGTAGGTATATACTCTGTTATACTAGCAGTTATATGTATGTATAGACTATGTTATACTAGCTGTTATAGGTAGGTATAGACTCTGTTATGCTAGCAGATATAGGTAGCTATATACTATGTTACACTAGCAGTTATAGGTAGGTATAGACTATGTTATACTAGCGGTTAGATGTATGTATATACTATGTTGTACTAGAAGTTATAGGTAGGTATATACTCTGTTATACTAGCAGTTATAGGTAGGTATAGAGTATGTTATACTAGCAGTTATAGGTAGGTATAGACTATGCTATACTAGTAGTTATATGTAGATATAGACTATATTATACTAGCAGTTATAGGTAGGTATAGACTCTGTTATACTAGAAGTTATAGATAGTTATATACTCTGCTATACTAGCAGCTATAGGTAGGTATGGACTCTGTTATACCAGCTGTTAGATGTATGTATATACTCTGTTGTACTAGCAGTTATAGGTAGGTATATACTCTGTTATACTAGCAGTTATAGGTAGGTATAGAGTACGTTATGCTAGCAGTTATAAGTAGGTATATACTGTGTTATACTAGCAGTTATAGGTAGGTATATACTATGTTATACTAGCTGTTATTGGTAGGTATAGACTCTGTTGTACTAGCCGTACTAGGAAGTTATAGACTCTGTTATACTAGCGGTTATAGTTAGGTATTGACTCCGTTATACTAGCAGATATAGGTAGCTATATACTCTGTTATGCTAGCAGTTATAGATATGTATAGACTCTGTCATACTAGCAGTTATAGGTAGGTATAGACTATGTTATACTAGCAGTTATAGGTAGGTATAGTCTATGTTATACTAGCGGTTAGAGGTAAGTATATACTATGTTATACTAGCAGTTATAGGTAGGTATAGACTATGTTATACCAGCAGTTATAGGTAGGTATATACTCTGTTATACTAGCAGTTATAGGTAGGTATATACTCAGCTATACTAGCAGTTATATAGCTGTTATAGGTAGGCATATAGTCTTTTATACTAGCAGTTATAGGTAGGTATTTACTATGTTATACTAGCAGTTATAGGTAGGTATATACTCTGTTATACTAGCAGTATATGTAGGTATAGACTATGTTATACTAGCTGTTATAGGTAGGTATATACTCTGTTATACTAGCAGATATAGGTAGCTATATACTCTGTTACACTAGCAGTTATAGGTAGGTATAGAATGTTATACCAGCGGTTAGATGTATGTATATACTCTGTTGTACTAGCAGTTATAGGTAGGTATATACTCTGTTATACTAGCAGTTATAGGTAGGTATAGAGTACGTTATGCTAGCAGCTATAAGTAGGTATATACTTTGTCATACAAGCAGTTATAGTTAGGTATATACTCTGTTGTACTAGCAGTAATAGGAAGTTATAGACTCTGCTATACTAGCGGTTATAGGTAGGTATTGACTCCGTTATACTAGCAGATATAGGTAGCTATATACTCTGTTATACTAGCAGTTATAGATATGTACAGACTATGTCATACTAGCAGATATAGGTAGGTATTGACTTTGTTAAACTAGCAGTTATAGGTAGGTATATACTCTGCTATACTAGTAGTTATAGGTATGTATATATTATGTTATACTAGCAGTTATAGGTAGGTATATACTATGTTATACTAGCAGTTATAGGTAGGTACAGATTATGTTATACTAGCAGTTATAGCTAGGTATATACTATGTTAAACTAGAAGTTATAGGTAGGTATAGATTATGTTATACTAACAGTTATAGGTAGGTATATACCCTGTTACACTAACAGTAATAGGTAGGTATATACTATGTTATACTAGCAGTTATATGTATGTATAGACTATGTTATACTAGCTGTTATAGGTAGGTATAGACTCTGTTATGCTAGCAGATATAGGTAGCTATATACTCTGTTACACTAGCAGTTATAGGTAGGTATAGACTATGTTATACTAGCGGTTAGATGTATGTATATACTATGTTGTACTAGCAGTTATAGGTAGGTATAGACTATGTTATACCAGCAATTATAGGTAGGTATATACTCAGCTATACTAGCAGTTATATAGCAGTTATAGGTAGGCATATAGTCTTCTATACTAGTAGTTATAGGTAGGTATTGACTATGTTATACTAGCAGCTATATATAAGTATAGACTCTGTTATACTAGCAGATATAGGTAGCTATATACTCTGTTACACTAGCAGTTATAGGTAGGTATAGACTAAGTTATACTAGCGGTTAGATGTATGTATATACTCTGTTGTACCAGCTGTTATAGGTAGGTATATACTCTGTTATACTAGGAGTTTTAGGTAGGTATAGACTATGTTATACTAGTAGTTATATGTAGATATAGACTATGTTATACTAGCAGTTATAGGTAGGTATATACTATGTTATACTAGCTGTTATTGGTAGGTATAGACTCTGTTGTACTAGCCGTACTAGGAAGTTATAGACTCTGTTATACTAGCGGTTATAGTTAGGTATTGACTCCGTTATACTAGCAGATATAGGTAGCTATATACTCTGTTATGCTAGCAGTTATAGATATGTATAGACTCTGTCATACTAGCAGTTATAGGTAGGTATAGACTATGTTATACTAGCAGTTATAGGTAGGTATAGTCTATGTTATACTAGCGGTTAGAGGTAAGTATATACTATGTTATACTAGCAGTTATAGGTAGGTATAGACTATGTTATACCAGCAGTTATAGGTAGGTATATACTCTGTTATACTAGCAGTTATAGGTAGGTATATACTCAGCTATACTAGCAGTTATATAGCTGTTATAGGTAGACATATAGTCTTTTATACTAGCAGTTATAGGTAGGTATTTACTATGTTATACTAGCAGTTATAGGTAGGTATATACTATGTTATACTAGCAGTATATGTAGGTATAGACTATGTTATACTAGCTGTTATAGGTAGGTATATACTCTGTTATACTAGCAGATATAGGTAGCTATATACTCTGTTACACTAGCAGTTATAGGTAGGTATAGAATATGTTATACCAGCGGTTAGATGTATGTATATACTCTGTTGTACTAGCAGTTATAGGTAGGTATATACTCTGTTATACTAGCAGTTATAGGTAGGTATAGAGTACGTTATGCTAGCAGCTATAAGTAGGTATATACTTTGTCATACAAGCAGTTATAGTTAGGTATATACTCTGTTGTACTAGCAGTAATAGGAAGTTATAGACTCTGTTATACTAGCGGTTATAGTTAGGTATTGACTCCGTTATACTAGCAGATATAGGTAGCTATATACTCTGTTATACTAGCAGTTATAGATATTTATAGACTCTGTCATACTAGCAGTTATAGGTAGGTATAGACTATGTTATACAAGCAGTTATAGGTAGGTATAGTCTATGTTATACTAGCGGTTAGAGGTAAGTATATACTCTGTTATACTAGCAGTTATAGGTTGGTATAGACTATGTTATACCAGCAGTTATAGGTAGGTATATACTCTGTTATACTAGCAGTTATAGGTAGGTATATACTCAGCTATACTAGCAGTTATATAGCTGTTATAGGTAGGCATATAGTATTTTATACTAGCAGTTATAGGTAGGTATTGACTATGTTATACTAACAGTTATAGGTAGGTATATACTCTGTTATACTAGCAGTTATATGTATGTATAGACTATGTTATACTAGCTGTTATAGGTAGGTATAGACTCTGTTATGCTAGCAGATATAGGTAGCTATATACTCTGTTACACTAGCAGTTATAGGTAGGTATAGACTATGTTATACTAGCGGTTAGATGTATGTATATACTATGTTGTACTAGAAGTTATAGGTAGGTATATACTCTGTTATACTAGCAGTTATAGGTAGGTATAGAGTATGTTATACTAGCAGTTATAGGTAGGTATAGACTATGCTATACTAGTAGTTATATGTAGATATAGACTATATTATACTAGCAGTTATAGGTAGGTATAGACTCTGTTATACTAGAAGTTATAGATAGTTATATACTCTGCTATACTAGCAGCTATAGGTAGGTATGGACTCTGTTATACTAGCTGTTATAGGTAGTTATATACTCTGCTATACTAGCAGTTATAGGTAGGTATATACTCTGTTATACTAGAAGTTATAGGTAGGCATAGAGTATGTTATACTAGCAGTTATAGGTAGATATAGACTCTGTTATACTAGCAAATATAGGTAGGTATATACTATTGTCGTAGGACAGAACTTAATGCCGTTTGAATTTATTGAAATAATTATATCAGAAAACATGGTGGTATTACATTGCAGTATATTGACTTGACTTTATTTTACCTGGCATCCTATTGTCGTGACCAAATAATCCCGTTATATACTTACCCTATTATATTCCTCCAAGGCTAATCTATACTAACTGAATACTAACCTGTCACCCGTAGCTAAACCTATGATGCTCGTGTATCTTGTGCAATGCCTCGTTGCACTCGATATCTGGACATTGTAACGTCTAGTTACGATATTTATTGGTATTATATATTTTGGAAATTTCATTTCTAGTGATTTCCGTATAATGAGTGGTGTGACAGTTGTTTAGTAAGATAGTGTGTGTGTGTGTACTTGGATTAATATGTGAACATTGGATTATTGTGGACATTGGATTATTTGTGTAGTTGGATAACTTTGATAGCTGGTAAGAGTTTTGTTTGCTTATGTTAGTATTTTGATTATTTGACATTTAGTTAGTGCTAATCATAAATTAATTTGTAGATGTATGATTTGTTTACATTCTGAATATTCTCATACAAAAGTGTTTAATGTGCTAGGTTTATATTTATCGCTAGTCATATTGTATAGAGAGTATTTGACAAGATATATTTTAACTAGAGTTCGGAAACAAATTAGGATATATAAGTTCACATGCACGAATTAAAATACTAATAACATCCTATTGATGAAACCCCTATAGCCCAATTTCATCTGTTATATACTAATTTCCTAGCCATACAGACATGTTTCCTCGATAGCGCAGTCGGTAGCGCAGTGGATTGTCAATTTATATATATAATATTCTGAATGTGGTTGGTTCGAAACTCAATGTCTCCGTATAATTTTTTTCATTATTATATTGAAATTATTTTTGTATATTCATTGGAATATACATAGAGATATTTCAATGTCAGCCCAAGCACCGGGCCGGAGCGCCACACTATACTACTTACATAGAGATATTTCAAATAACAACGTACGTACGTAAATAAGTAATTTTGCTTCATTGTGCATTCCTTGCATAGCGAAACATAATTATAAGAATAATCTGTGTGTGTGGATATTCTTTTCGTAATTGATACGGGAAGAATATAAAAGGTGATAACAAAATCTTGTAGGGTAGCTTTGTTTTGTGTCGCGGAATATTTGCAGACGGATTATCGCGCGATATTTTGTAAAAGTTTATAGATAAATAAATTATCTGTGAAACTTGTAAAGGTACCATTGTAAGGTAAGACTTTGGTTTTACGCGAATTGATAATTCGAACATCAATATACTATCGAGTGTTTAAACCTGCAGGCGCGATTTTTTTGTACATCAGATGGTTTGAAGCACGAGTTACTTGTGGACTCGGTAGTACAGTGGATGTGATTGCCGTCTACTGAACTGGAGATTGTTGGTTCAAACCCAACTGTGGACA
This sequence comes from Archivesica marissinica, assembly GCA_014843695.1. Classification (NCBI taxonomy): domain Eukaryota; kingdom Metazoa; phylum Mollusca; class Bivalvia; order Venerida; family Vesicomyidae; genus Archivesica; species Archivesica marissinica. Next base: position 44,308,139 of record CM026403.1, read on the forward strand.
TATTATTTTTATAAAAATATATTTTGTGTGTTTAACTTTTTGATTTTTTACACATTTATTTTGTTCATTTTTCTCAAGTGTAATATTTATTTTGTTTTGACTGTATAATTTTTGTAAAATGGCGGAGGCGCGAGATTTAATAAGGATTGTAAGAACTAGAACAAGAGATAGTCAATTAAGAGATGAGCAAGAACGGAAAGAAATACAAAAAGCAGAACGTGCATTATTCAGAATGCGCGAAGAAAGACAAATGCATGAACTTGAAAGAAGTAGAATGAGCAAACACGCAGATGAAATACATATAATGGATAAAGAAATTGAACGAAGTATACACAGCAAACGCGCGGATGAATTGTATAAGCTGGATAATGGAAATGAAGGAGACATAGATCGATACAGTGAACTGTCGGATCTGAATACGATTGATGAATTCTTTCATGAAAGGAGTGCGAAATATATTATGGATGGAAAAGAAAGACATAAAGCTGAAGAGTGTGAACAGTATAATTATTGTAGTGAGCGTGAAGAAGCTCTTGGTAAAAAGAGAGCTGAGATATATAACGCCAGGAAAACACACCAAATTAATGAGAATAGCTTATACAGAGAACATGATACACCGTGTAGTGTAAGAAATGTGTACCCAGACGCGCATACTTATGGAATAAAGGATTTAGATGATAGTAGGTCTGCAGAATATAACATAGACAGTATCAAACGTGAACAAGAGGATATCAGTAGTCGATGTAGTAGATATGAAACAGAGAGTTTGAAGCTACGGAAGTTACAGTTAGAGGAAGATAAGAGAAAGAAAGTGATGGTAGAAAATAGATCTAGATATCTTGAAGAAGTAGACATCAAAATGAGAGCGGAGAAGGAGCTTATGGAAAGGATTAATATATTTGAAAGAAAACAGGCAGAGTTAAATAGACAGAGAAATGAGAATGATAAGTTAGAAAGAGAAATGCTTGCTGAAATTGAACGAAGCCATGCAATTGATAAGAGAATGGAATTACTTCAGCGGAAAGAGAAACAGCTATTGGAAAGGAGACAGTATACAAAAGATGAACAGTATCATAGAAAGTTAAGACAGGAAGAGGTGAAATCGAAATCAGAATGCAGAATTGACCATTCAAGTTTCAAACTTGTTATGCCAAAAATACCAAATGTCGATGGCAACGATTTCGAACAGTGGAAGGCAGAGGTAGTGTGTCTGTTGACAACAAACCTCTATCCAGATTATGCTATAGTACAGGCAGCCAGGAATTCCCTAGAGGGTGAAACACGAAAGGTCCTGTTAACTATCGACCCGAGTGCGACAACGGAACAATTAATTAGGAAATTAAAAGATATTTATGGAAATGTTAAATCATCAGACAGAATAGTCCATGAGTTCTATTCAGCAAAGCAAACTTACAAAGAGTTATGTTCCGCATGGGGTGTAAGGGTTGAGACACTGTTCCATCTTGCTGTAGATAGAGGTGAAATTGATGATACTAAGTAAATTGAAAGAACGGTTTTGGAGAGGATTACGGTCTGAGAAACTAAAAATGGTCACCAGAGTATCTTATGAATCTGGCAACACATTCGAACAGTTGAGAAGGAAGGCTAGACTAGAAGAAGAAGAGATAGGAGAAGGTATTTCTGGAAACATAAAAATAGCTGCTCATCAAATTCCTCAAACTAATGACACTATTCAATCGCTTACACAGAAGTTAAAGTGTATGGAGCTTGAAATTGAAAAGCTAAAATGGAATAGGTCATATACAGGAGGTAATAGAGGACGTTATAGAAGAGGTTACCAAGGAAGAAGATATGATAATGCATATAACAGAGATGCAAAGGAAAGAGATCCAAGGGAGGATTTAAACCAGGAGCCGCTTCCACCACGGGGCCCGATGGAAGCCGGAAAACAGTAAGAAGTCCCAAAATTACAACAGACTTGAAACAGAGATTGATAGGGGAAGCAAATGAACAGTCCATAATCATAGAAGGAGCGGAAGTGAAGGCACTTATTGACTCAGGCTCAATGGTCAGCACAATATCTGAAGAATATTACAACTCTATGGAGGATAAACCAGAACTGAAAGCAATAACAGATTTCAATCTAAATATACAGGGTGCAAATGGACAAGACATACCATATTTAGGATACATCGAAGCTGCAGTAAATATGCCATTCAATAACCTAGCTGAAATAGTTCTTCCTCTGCTCGTCGTGAAAACAACTAAATACAGTAGAAAAACTCCTGCAATAGTAGGCACGAATATCCTGAGGGAATATTCTTACAAGACCATTGAACTGGGGGATATTCCAGTGGAATGGAAAATGGCTTTCGAAGTCATTGCGCAGTCATGCGTTGGAATTGTGAAAGCTACTAAATCTATCACATTGCAACCCATGGAGGTTAGAACTGTTACTGGATTCGTCCGTAAACTCTACAACACAGAGTCTGCGGTGACTGAACCATTGGAAGATAGTGGTCCTGATAAAGCTACTGTATGTCCTTGCGTTGTTTCGTTGAGCAACCCAGGAAAAACAGCTAGAGTTCCAGTGCGAATTTGCAACATGTCAGCTAAGACAATCAGGATATCTGCAAAATCCAAAATATGTGAGTTAAATGAAGTGAACGTTATCCGCCATGTACCGATCATTGAAGATTCACCTGTTCACTCACAGTCAGCACCTGTAAATGAAAACATAGATGCCAATATACATGAAATCATTCACAAAGAACAAACACTTGAACATTTCAAGGATACATATGGAGTTGATCTCAATTTTTCAGACATGTCCTCAGAACAGAAGAGCCGCATCCTACAAGTATTCAAGAAGTGGCATTCGATATTTCCGAAAACACCAATGGATTTGGGGCATACATCTACCGTCAAACATAAGATAGAACTGACTGATGAGTCTCCTTTCAAAGACACTTGAAGCAGAATACCACCTGCTATCTTTAATGAAGTAAGACACCATCTACAGGAAATGTTAGATATTGGGGCAATAGGAGAGTCGAAAAGCCCGTGGTCTTCGAACGTGGTCATAGTACGAAAGAAAGACGGAACGATACGTTTCTGCATAGATTTCCGTAAGCTAAATATGCCGACAAAGAAAGATGCCTATGCTATACCACGGGTCGAGGATACACTCCACATGTTATCTGGAGCCAAGTACTTTACAAAATTAGATCTGAAGTCTGGATATTGGCAGGTGGAGCTAGAAGAGAATGACAAAGAGAAGACAGCCTTTCAGATTGGGGGCGTTGGATTCTTTGAGTGCAACCGTATGCCATTTGGCCTATGCAACGCACCGGCAACGTTTCAGCGTTTAATGGAGCATTGCATGGGCGACCTCAATCTGAAAGACTGCCTGATATACTTGGATGATATCATTATCTTTAGTCAAGATATCGACAGTCATATCGAACGTCTAGACGCTGTTTTCGAACGACTCTCACAGTATAATTTGAAGATCAAGCCGAGTAAATGCGAGTTTTTCCAGAAGGAAGCTACCTACTTGGGCCATGTCGTTTCTGCTGAGGGAATTAAGGCAGACCCAAAGAAAATTGAAGCAGTCAAGAACTGGCCCACACCAAAGACAGTGAAGGAAATCCGTCAGTTCTTGGGCTTTGCTGGGTATTATCGCCGCTTTATTAAGGGATTTGCCACGATAGCAAGACCTCTTAACGATCTTCTTATAGGCCACCCTACAAAGAAGCAGAAACGAAAGGAACAAAACAAGGTTAGGCGAACACCATTTACGTGGGAAGACATACAGCAGAAGGCCTTTGATGCAATCAAGAGTCAGCTCATTAACCCACCCGTTCTGGCATACACGAAGCCTTTTAAGGTCCACACCGACGCGTCATGCACATGACTTGGAGCTATCCTTTATCAGAACCAAGACGGCAAGGACAGGGTGATTGCCTACGCGAGTCGCAGTTTGAAGCCAGCTGAGCGGAATTACCTGGCTCACATACTCGAATTTCTAGCTCTCAAGTGGGCCGTGAGTGAACAATTCCACGACTACTTGTACGGCGCGAAGTTCGAGGTTGTGACGGATAATAACCCACTCACATATGTGAACACCACTGCCAAGCTTGATGCCACTAGTCATCGATGGTTAGCAACTCTTGCCAACTACGACTATACGGCTATATACCGACCTGGATCGAGCAACACGGATGCAGATGGACTCAGTCGAGTTATATCGAAAGATGTCATACAGGCTGTCATAATAGCAGCAACAACTGAAGGGATTCCACTAGTTGACACCATAAAAGACCCAGATACTCCTTCAACGGAAGTTGACATTACGGAGGACATTCCGAATGACCTATTGCTTGCCCAAAGTCTTTCATCGAAAGATTGGGTCAAGGGACAGCGTCAGGACACAATTATTTCAAGGATTGTGGATTGCATAAAGAACGGCACTAAACCGGCTCAGCCGATAGAGCGTACTATGTCCACATATCTTCGAGAATGATCCAATCTGGTAATCTTACAAGGCGTTTTGTATAGGAAGACTATGGTGTTAGGTGACGATCGCCTACAGATTGTGCTGCCTGATATTCTGAGACCAGACATTTTTAAGGCTCTACACGACGACCTTGGACATCAGGGACGTGATCGTACTACATCACTTTTCAAAGAACGTTTTTATTGGCCTGGCATGGATGGTTATGTTGTATAGTGTGCGAAAGTGTGGTCGTTGCATACGAAGGAAATCGAGAGCCACTACAGCCGAGCTGACACCGATAGAATCGACAGCACCGATGGAAACCATATGCGTGGATTTTATGTCCCTTGAACGGTCGAAAGGCGGATTTGAGAATATCCTGGTGCTAACAGATCATTTTAGCAGGTATGCTCAAGCGTTCCCTACACGTAATCAGACCGCTAAGACCACCGCTAGAATATTGTTTGACAAATGTGTTGTCCATTATGGCTTTCCTGCCAGAATCCATAGCGACCAAGGACGGAACTTTGAGTCTAACCTTATCAAGGAACTCTGTAGCATATCTGGCACTGAGAAAACAAGAACGACACCCTACCATGCGATGGGAAATGGAATGGTTGAAAGGTTCAATCAAACCCTACTGAAAATGTTAGGGACACTTGAAGATCACCAGAAGACTGATTAGAAAGCGCATGTTCCGAGTCTAGTGCATGCTTATAATGCCACACACCATGGATTCTCTCCGTATATTTTGATGTTTGGCAGACATCCTAGACTCGCTATTGATGCGTTCCTTGGCCTTCCCACAGACAGTTTATCCAGTAGTAAGCATACCGAATATGTGGTTAGGTTGAGAGCTCGTCTTCATTCTGCCTACACTAAAGCTAGACAAGTTGCCGAAAGGACGTCTGCAGCCAACAAAACGAAATACGACGAGAAGGCAAGGAGTTCCGTACTTCGTGCAGGTGATCGGGTACTGGTCCGCAATATAAGCATCAGAGGTAAACAAAAGTTAGCCGACAAATGAGAACATCATCCCTACGTAGTCATACGTCAGCCCATTGAAGACATTCCCGTCTATGAAGTCAAGCGAGAGGGGTCACGTTATAAGAAGTCAAGGACTCTACACCGAAATTTACCTCTCCCATTCATGACAATCAGAGATGTGGATGACGGAGGAATAGTGCCATGTGGGAACACTGGTAATGAAAGTACCGATAATGATGACAACGATAGTGTTGGCATAGTATATGATGAAGCCAATCGGTCTAACGATGAACACAGTGTCAATGGAGTCATCGGAAATGATAATGTGGACAACGATAAAGAAGACAATGATGACGATACAGATGCGACCACTACCTACGTCATTCCAGCTAAGCGAAGTCCAGGAGCAGTTGGATTATTACCGCCGTCACAGAAACGTCCGGAACGACAGAAGAGACAGCCACATTGGATGCTCACTGGAGCTTATGTATGAACTGGAGAATAGCGATAGTTGGAAATGGAATGGAGTAACGTGTCTTAGTTGTGATGACCAAGAGCAAGCATTACAGCCGAATAGTGGATGCCATTTTAATGTGTATTGCTATATGAATGAGTGTGTGCGTATGTTGATTTGTTTTGATAGGTAGGAACGTTGTATATGTTTATGAAGTAATTGAACCTTCGGTTTATTTTGTTTGACAGCCACGTTCTTGCACAATTTCTTAGTATTAATTGTATGTTGCTTGTATTAATATACGATTTTCTTGTGCCATTCAATATGTATATATTGTGTATAAGCCTTATTAGTAGTACATGGTGTACTTACAATTGATGACTCATGTACATGCTTACCGTACATGTACCTGCTGTTAATATACTTACTTGTTGTTACACAGTAGTAATGGAAAAGCTTATATTATACACACCTAATATACTTACCTGATTCGATGAATCAGTTGTGAGAGTTTCGTGTTTTCTGGTTGATACTTAATTGTATTGGTGAGACACAACGGAAGAGACTTACCGTAGTAATACATACCTCCGGTACTGCACACATTTAAATCAGTAGCCAATATTGTGCGCATGTCTGTTAAATTTATTTCAATTATATTCCATTTTTGTTGTTAAATTTATATTATTGCTTTAATCTATATTTCAGGCTGGTGTACAGAAAAGTCAGGAGACTTTTCCCCGAGCAGGAGGAGTGTGTCGTAGGACAGAACTTAATGCCGTTTGAATTTATTGAAATAATGATATTAGAAAACATGGTGGTATTAAATTGCAGTATATTGACTTGACTTTATTTTAACTGGCATCCTATTGTCGTGACCAAATAATCCCGTTATATACTTACCCTATTATATTCCTCCAACGCTAATCTATACTAACTGAATACTAACCTGTCACCCGTAGCTAAACCTATGATGCTCGTGTATCTTGTGCAATGCCTCGTTGCACTCGATATCTGGACATTGTAACGTCTAGTTACGATATTTATTGGTATTATAAATTATAATAAATATCTAGGATATTAATACCACTTTCAGGTTAGTTACATTGTTGTCATTTCATGGTTAGAATAGTTAGAATGGTTAGAATATTTAGAATAGAATATTTAGAATAGTTAGAATGATTAGAATATTTCTGTAAGAACCTTGTGTTAATTACCTTTTAAATAACGTAGTGTCGAATATGTACATGCGACACTATAGTATACATGTATATAATCAGCCTGGAGTATAATGAAGCATACTGTTTTATATTGTTTTAATATTCGTTTATCTTGTGCAATGCCTCGTGGCACTCGATATCTGGACATTGTAACGTCTAGTTACGATATTTATTGGTATTATAAATTATAATAAATATCTAGGATATTTATACCACTTTCAGGAGTTGTTGTCTATTGATCCCTTGGTAACACCACAGAGAACTCCTCAATAAATGTATGCCGGCTGGGCTACGTCGACACTATGTTAGAATAGAGGTTATAGGT
>CM026403.1:44316580-44345471 GCA_014843695.1 Archivesica marissinica
CTATAACCTCTATTCTAACATAGTGTCGACGTAGCCCAGCCGGCATACATTTATTGAGGAGTTCTCTGTGGTGTTACCAAGGGATCAATAGACAACAACTCCTGAAAGTGGTATAAATATCCTAGATATTTATTATAATTTATAATACCAATAAATATCGTAACTAGACGTTACAATGTCCAGATATCGAGTGCCACTAGGCATTGCACAAGATAAACGAATATTAAAACAATATAAAACAGTATGCTTCATTATACCCCAGGCTGATTATATACATGTATACTATAGTGTCGCATGTACATATTCGACACTACGTTATTTAAAAGGTAATTAACACAGGGTTCTTACAGAAATATTCTATAAACATTAACCATGATATGACAACAATGTAACTAACCTGAAAGTGGTATAAATATCCTAGATATTTATTATAATTTATAATACCAATAAATATCGTAACTAGACGTTACAATGTCCAGATATCGAGTGCAACGAGGCATTGCACAAGATACACGAGCATCATAGGTTTAGCTACGGGTGACAGGTTAGTATTCAGTTAGTATAGATTAGCGTTGGAGGAATATAATAGGGTAAGTATATAACGGGATTATTTGGTCACGACAATAGGATGCCAGGTAAAATAAAGTCAAGTCAATATACTGCAATTTAATACCACCATGTTTTCTGATATAATTATTTCAATAAATTCAAACGGCATTAAGTTCTGTCCTACGACACACTCATCCTGCTCTGGGAAAAGTCTCCTGACTGTTCTGTACACCAGCCTGAAATATAGATTAAAGCAATAATATAAATTTAACAAAAAAAATGGAATATAATTGAAATAAATTTAACAGACATGCGCACAATATTGGCTACTGATTTAAATGTGTGCAGTACCGGAGGTATGTATTACTACGGTAAGTCTCTTCCGTTGTGTCTCACCAATACAATTAAGTATCAACCAGAAAACACGAAACTCTCACAACTGATTCATCGAACCAGGTAAGTATACTAGGTGTGTATAATATAAGCTTTTCCATTACTACTGTGTAACAACAAGTAAGTATATTAACAGCAGGTACATGTACATGAGTCATCAATTGTAAGTACACCATGTACTACTAATAAGGCTTATACACAATATATACATATTGAATGGCACAAGAAAATCGTATATTAATACAAGCAACATACAATTAATACTAAGAAATTGTGCAAGAACGTGGCTGTCAAACAAAATAAACCGAAGGTTCAATTACTTCATAAACATATACAACGTTCCTACCTATCAAAACAAATCAACATACGCACACACTCGTTCATATAGCAATAAGCATTAAAATGGCACCCACTAGTCGGCTTTAATGCTTGCTCTTGGTCATCTCAACTAAGACACGTTACTCCATTCCATTTCCAACTATTGCTATTCTCCAGTTCATACATAATCTCCAGTGAGCATCCAATTTGGCTGTCTCTTCTGTCGTTCCGGGCGTTTCTGTGACGGCGGTAATAATCCAACTGCTCCTGGACTTCGCTTAGCTGGAATGACGTAGTTATTGGTCGCATCTGTATCGTCATCATTGTCTTCTTTATCGTTGTCCACATTATCATTTCCGATGACTCCATTGACACTGTGTTCATCGTTAGACCGATTGGCTTCATCATCTACTATGCCAACATTATCGTTGTCATCATTATCGGTACTTTCATTACCAGTGTTCCCACATGGCACTATTCCTCCGTCATCCACATCTCTGATTGTCATGAATGGGAGAAGTAAATTTCGGTGTAGAGTCCTTGACTTCTTATACCATGACCCCTCTCGCTTGACTTCATAGACGGGAATGTCTTCAATGGGCTGACGTATGACTACGTAGGGATGATGTTCCCATTTGTCGGCTAACTTTTGTTTACCTCTGATGCTTATATTGCGGACCAGTACCCGATCACCTGCACGAAGTACGGAACTCCTTGCCTTCTCGTCGTATTTCGTTTTGTTGGCTGCAGACGTCCTTTCGGCAACTTGTCTAGCTTTAGTGTAGGCAGAATGAAGACGAGCTCTCAACCTAACCACATATTCGGTATGCTTACTACTGGATAAACTGTCTGTGGGAAGGCCAAGGAACGCATCAATAGCGAGTCTAGGATGTCTGCCAAACATCAAAAAATACGGAGAGAATCCCGTACTGCCATGGTGTGTGGCATTATAAGCATGCACTAGACTCGGAACATGCGCTTTCCAATCAGTCTTCTGGTGATCTTCAAGTGTCCCTAACATTTTCAGTAGGGTTTGATTGAACCTTTCAACCATTCCAGTTCCCATCGCATGGTAGGGTGTCGTTCTTGTTTTCTCAGTGCCAGATATGCTACAGAGTTCCTTGATAAGGTTAGACTCAAAGTTCCGTCCTTGGTCGCTATGGATTCTGGCAGGAAAGCCATAATGGACAACAAATTTGTCAAACAATATTCTAGCGGTGGTCTTAGCGGTCTGATTACGTGTAGGGAACGCTTGGGCATACCTGCTAAAATGATCTGTTAGCACCAGGATATTCTCAAATCCGCCTTTCGACCGTTCAAGGGACAGAAAATCCACGCATATGGTTTCCATCGGTGCTGTCGATTCTATCGGTGTCAGCTCGGCTGTAGTGGCTCTCGATTTCCTTCGTATGCAACGACCACACTTTCGCACACTATCAGCAACATAACCATCCATGCCAGGCCAATAAAAACGTTCTTTGAAAAGTGATGTAGTACGATCACGTCCCTGATGTCCAAGGTCGTCGTGTAGAGTCTTAAAAATGTCTGGTCTCAGAATATCAGGCAGCACAATCTGTAGGCGATCGTCACCTAACACCATAATCTTCCTATACAAAACGCCTTGTAAGATTACCAGATTGGACCATTCTCGAAGATATGTGGACATAGTACGCTCTATCGGCTGAGCCGGTTTAGTGCCGTTCTTTACGCAATCCACAATCCTTGAAATAATTGTGTCCTGACGCTGTGCCTTGACCCAATCTTTCGATGAAAGACTTTGGGCAAGCAATATGTCATTCGGAATGTCCTCCGTAATGTCAACATCCGTTGAAGGAGTATCTGGGTATTTTATGGTGTCAACTAGTGGAATCCCTTCAGTTGTTGCTGCTATTATGACAGCCTGTATGACATCTTTCGATATAACTCGACTGAGTCCATCTGCATCCGCGTTGCTCGATCCAGGTCGGTATATAGCCGTATAGTCGTAGTTGGCAAGAGTTGCTAACCATCGATGACTAGTGGCATCAAGCTTGGCAGTGGTGTTCACATATGTGAGTGGGTTATTATCCGTCACAACCTCGAACTTCGCGCCGTACAAGTAGTCGTGGAATTTTTCACTCACGGCCCACTTGAGAGCTAGAAATTCGAGTATGTGAGCCGGGTAATTCCGCTCAGCTGGCTTCAAACTGCGACTCGCGTAGGCAATCACCCTGTCCTTGCCGTCTTGGTTCTGATAAAGGATAGCTCCAAGTCCTGTGCATGACGCGTCGGTGTGGACCTTAAAAGGCTTCGTGTAATCCGCGTATGCCAGAACGGGTGGGTTAATGAGCTGACTCTTGATTGCATCAAAGGCCTTCTGTTGTATGTCTTCCCACGTAAATGGTGTTCGCTTAACCTTGTTTTGTTCCTTTCGTTTCTGCTTCTTTGTAGGGTGGCCTATAAGAAGATCGTTAAGAGGTCTTGCTATCGTGGCAAATCCCTTAATAAAGCGGCGATAATACCCAGCAAAGCCCAAGAACTGACGGATTTCCTTCACTGTCTTTGGTGTGGGCCAGTTCTTGACTGCTTCAATTTTCTTTGGGTCTGCCTTAATTCCCTCAGCAGAAACGACATGGCCCAAGTAGGTAGCTTCCTTCTGGAAAAACTCGCATTTACTCGGCTTGATCTTCAAATTATACTGTGAGAGTCGTTCGAAAACAGCGTCTAGACGTTCGATATGACTGTCGATATCTTGACTAAAGATAATGATATCATCCAAGTATATCAGGCAGTCTTTCAGATTTCGGTCGCCCATGCAATGCTCCATTAAACGCTGAAACGTTGCCGGTGCGTTGCATAGGCCAAATGGCATACGGTTGCACTCAAAGAATCAAACGCCCCCAATCTGAAAGGCTGTCTTCTCTTTGTCATTCTCTTCTAGCTCCACCTGCCAATATTCAGACTTCAGATCTAATTTTGTAAAGTACTTGGCTCCAGATAACATGTGGAGTGTATCCTCGACCCGTGGTATAGCATAGGCATCTTTCTTTGTCGGCAGATTTAGCTTACGGAAATCTATGCAGAAACGTATCGTTCCGTCTTTATTTCGTACTATGACCACGTTCGAAGACCACGGGCTTTTCGACTCTCCTATTGCCCCAATATCTAACATTTCCTGTAGATGGTGTCTTACTTCATTAAAGATAGCAGGTGGTATTCTGCGACAAGTGTCTTTGAAAGGAGACTCATCAGTCAGTTCTATCTTATGTTTGACGGTAGATGTATGCCCAAAATCCATTGGTGTTTTCGGAAATATCGAATGCCACTTCTTGAATACTTGTAGGATGCGGCTCTTCTGTTCTGAGGACATGTCTGAAAAATTGAGATCAACTCCATATGTATCCTTGAAATGTTCAATTGTTTGTTCTTTGTGAATGATTTCATGTATATTGGCATCTATGTTTTCATTTACAGGTGCTGACTGTGAGTGAACAGGTGAATCTTCAATGATCGGTACATGGCGGATAACGTTCACTTCATTTAACTCACATATTTTGGATTTTGCAGATATCCTGATTGTCTTAGCTGACATGTTGCAAATTCGCACTGGAACTCTAGCTGTTTTTCCTGGGTTGCTCAACGAAACAACGCGAGGACATACAGTAGCTTTATCAGGACCACTATCTTCCAATGGTTCAGTCACCGCAGACACTGTGTTGTAGAGTTTACGGACGAATCCAGTAACAGTTCTAACCTCCATGGGTTGCAATGTGATAGATTTAGTAGCTTTCACAATTCCAACGCATGACTGCGCAATGACTTCGAAAGCCACTTTCCATTCCACTGGAATATCCCCCAGTTCAATGGTCTTGTAAGAATATTCCCTCAGGATATTCGTGCCTACTATTGCAGGAGTTTTTCTACTGTATTTAGTTGTGTTCACGACGAGCAGAGGAGGAACTATTTCAGCTAGGTTATTGAAAGGCATATTTACTGCAGCTTCGATGTATCCTAAATATGGTATGTCTTGTCCATTTGCACCCTGTATATTTAGATTGAAATCTGTTATTGCTTTCAGTTCTGGTTTATCCTCCATAGAGTGGTAATATTCTTCAGATATTGTGCTGACCATTGAGCCTGAGTCAATAAGTGCCTTCACTTCCGCTCCTTCTATGATTATGGACTGTTCATTTGCTTCCCCTATCAATCTCTGTTTCAAGTCTGTTGTAATTTTGGGACTTCTTACTGTTTTCCGGCTTCCATCGGGCCCCGTGGTGGAAGCGGCTCCTGGTTTAAATCCTCCCTTGGATCTCTTTCCTTTGCATCTCTGTTATATGCATTATCATATTTTCTTCCTTGGTAACCTCTTCTATAACGTCCTCTATTACCTCCTGTGTATGACCTATTCCATTTTAGCTTTTCAATTTCAAGCTCCATACACTTTAACTTCTGTGTAAGCGATTGAATAGTGTTATTAGTTTGAGGAATTTGATGAGCAGCTATTTTTATGTTTCCAGAAATACCTTCTCCTATCTCTTCTTCTTCTAGTCTAGCCTTCCTTCTCAACTGTTCGAATGTGTTGCCAGATTCATAAGATACTCTGGTGACCATTTTTAGTTTCTCAGACCGTAATCCTCTCCAAAACCGTTCTTTCAATTTACGGTCTCTCTTAGTATCATCAATTTCACCTCTATCTACAGCAAGATGGAACAGTGTCTCAACCCTTACACCCCATGCGGAACATAACTCTTTGTAAGTTTGCTTTGCTGAATAGAACTCATGGACTATTCTGTCTGATGATTTAACATTTCCATAAATATCTTTTAATTTCCTAATTAATTGTTCCGTTGTCGCACTCGGGTCGATAGTTAACAGGACCTTTCGTGTTTCACCCTCTAGGGAATTCCTGGCTGCCTGTACTATAGCATAATCTGGATAGAGGTTTGTTGTCAACAGACACACTACCTCTGCCTTCCACTGTTCGAAATCGTTGCCATCGAAATTTGGTATTGTTGGCATAACAAGTTTGAAACTTGAATGGTCAATTCTGCATTCTGATTTCGATTTCACCTCTTCCTGTCTTAACTTTCTATGATACTGTTCATCTGTTGTATACTGTCTCCTTTCCAATAGCTGTTTCTCTTTCCGCTGAAGTAATTCCATTCTCTTATCAATTGCATGGCTTCGTTCAATTTCAGCAAGCATTTCTCTTTCTAACTTATCATTCTCATTTCTCTGTCTATTTAACTCTGCCTGTTGTCTTTCAAATATATTAATCCTTTCCATAAGCTCCTTCTCCGCTCTCATTTTGATGTCTACTTCTTCAAGATATCTAGATCTATTTTCTACCATCACTTTCTTTCTCTTATCTTCCTCTAACTGTAACTTCCGTAGCTTCAAACTCTCTGTTTCATATCTACTACATCGACTACTGATATCCTCTTGTTCACGTTTGATACTGTCTATGTTATATTCTGCAGACCTACTATCATCTAAATCCTTTATTCCATAAGTATGCGCGTCTGGGTACACATTTCTTACACTACACGGTGTATCATGTTCTCTGTATAAGCTATTCTCATTAATTTGGTGTGTTTTCCTGGCGTTATATATCTCAGCTCTCTTTTTACCAAGAGCTTCTTCACGCTCACTACAATAATTATACTGTTCACACTCTTCAGCTTTATGTCTTTCTTTTCCATCCATAATATATTTCGCACTCCTTTCATGAAAGAATTCATCAATCGTATTCAGATCCGACAGTTCACTGTATCGATCTATGTCTCCTTCATTTCCATTATCCAGCTTATACAATTCATCCGCGCGTTTGCTGTGTATACTTCGTTCAATTTCTTTATCCATTATATGTATTTCATCTGCGTGTTTGCTCATTCTACTTCTTTCAAGTTCATGCATTTGTCTTTCTTCGCGCATTCTGAATAATGCACGTTCTGCTTTTTGTATTTCTTTCCGTTCTTGCTCATCTCTTAATTGACTATCTCTTGTTCTAGTTCTTACAATCCTTCTTAAATCTCGCGCCTCTGCCATTTTACAAAATTTATGCAGTCAAAACAAAATAAATATTACACTTGAGAAAAATGAACAAAATAAATGTGTAAAAAATCAAAAAGTTAAACACACAAAATATATTTTTATAAAAATAATATGTCCACAGTTGGGTTTGAACCAACAATCTCCAGTTCAGTAGACGGCAATCACATCCACTGTACTACCGAGTCCACAAGTAACTCGTGCTTCAAACTATCTGATGTGCAGGTTTAAACACTCGATATTATATTGATGTTCGAATTATCAATTCGCGTAAAACCAAAGTCTTACCTTACAATGGTACCTTTACAAGTTTCACAGATAATTTATTTATCTATAAACTTTTACAAAATATCGCGCGATAATCCGTCTGAAAATATTCCGCGACACAAAACAAAGCTATTGTTTGTTATCACCTTTTATATTCTTCCCGTATCAATTACGAAAAGAATATCCACACACACAGATATTCTTATAATTATGTTTCGTTATGCAAGGAATGCACAATGAAGCAAAATTACTTATTTACGTACGTACGTTGTTATTTGAAATATCTGTATATTCCAATGAACATACAAAAATAATTTTTTTCATTATTATATTGAAATTATTTTTGTATGTTCATTGGAATATACATAGAGATATTTCAAATAACAACGTACGTACGTAAATAAGTAATTTTGCTTCATTGTGCATTCCTTGCATAACGAAACATAATTATAAGAATATCTGTGTGTGTGGATATTCTTTTCGTAATTGATACGGGAAGAATATAAAAGGTGATAACAAACAATAGCTTTGTTTTGTGTCGCGGAATATTTTCAGACGGATTATCGCGCGATATTTTGTAAAAGTTTATAGATAAATAAATTATCTGTGAAACTTGTAAAGGTACCATTGTAAGGTAAGACTTTGGTTTTACGCGAATTGATAATTCGAACATCAATATAATATCGAGTGTTTAAACCTGCACATCAGATAGTTTGAAGCACGAGTTACTTGTGGACTCGGTAGTACAGTGGATGTGATTGCCGTCTACTGAACTGGAGATTGTTGGTTCAAACCCAACTGTGGACATATTATTTTTATAAAAATATATTTTGTGTGTTTAACTTTTTGATTTTTTACACATTTATTTTGTTCATTTTTCTCAAGTGTAATATTTATTTTGTTTTGACTGCATAATTTTTGTAAAATGGCAGAGGCGCGAGATTTAAGAAGGATTGTAAGAACTAGAACAAGAGAACATCAATTAAGAGATGAGCAAGAACGGAAAGAAATACAAAAAGCAGAACCTGCATTATTCAGAATGCGCGAAGAAAGACAAATGCATGAACTTGAAAGAAGTAGAATGAGCAAACACGCAGATGAAATACATATAATGGATAAAGAAATTGAACGAAGTATACACAGCAAACGCGCGGATGAATTGTATAAGCTGGATACTGGAAATGAAGGAGACATAGATCGATACAGTGAACTGTCGGATCTGAATACGATTGATGAATTCTTTCATGAAAGGAGTGCGAAATATATTATGGATGAAAAAGAAAGACATAAAGCTGAAGAGTGTGAACAGTATAAGTATTGTAGTGAGCGTGAAGAAGCTCTTGGTAAAAAGAGAGCTGAGATATATAACGCCAGGAAAACACACCCAATTAATGAGAATAGCTTATACAGAGAACATGATACACCGTGTAGTGTAAGAAATGTGTACCCAGACGCGCTAACTAATGGAATAAAGGATTTAGATGATAGTAGGTCTGCAGAATATAACATAGACAGTATCAAACGTGAACAAGAGGATATCAGTAGTCGATGTAGTAGATATGAAACAGAGAGTTTGAAGCTACGGAAGTTACAGTTAGAGGAAGATAAGAGAAAGAAAGTGATGGTAGAAAATAGATCTAGATATCTTGAAGAAGTAGACATCAAAATGAGAGCGGAGAAGGAGCTTATGGAAAGGATTAATATATTTGAAAGACAACAGGCAGAGTTAAATAGACAGAGAAATGAGAATGATAAGTTAGAAAGAGAAATGCTTGCTGAAATTGAACGAAGCCATGCAATTGATAAGAGAATGGAATTACTTCAGCGGAAAGAGAAACAGCTATTGGAAAGGAGACAGTATACAACAGATGAACAGTATCATAGAAAGTTAAGACAGGAAGAGGTGAAATCGAAATCAGAATGCAGAATTGACCATTCAAGTTTCAAACTTGTTATGCCAAAAATACCAAATTTCGATGGCAACGATTTCGAACAGTGGAAGGCAGAGGTAGTGTGTCTGTTGACAACAAACCTCTATCCAGATTATGCTATAGTACAGGCAGCCAGGAATTCCCTAGAGGGTGAAACACGAAAGGTCCTGTTAACTATCGACCCGAGTGCGACAACGGAACAATTAATTAGGAAATTAAAAGATATTTATGGAAATGTTAAATCATCAGACAGAATAGTCCATGAGTTCTATTCAGCAAAGCAAACTTACAAAGAGTTATGTTCCGCATGGGGTGTAAGGGTTGAGACACTGTTCCATCTTGCTGTAGATAGAGGTGAAATTGATGATACTAAGAGAGACCGTAAATTGAAAGAACGGTTTTGGAGAGGATTACGGTCTGAGAAACTAAAAATGGTCACCAGAGTATCTTATGAATCTGGCAACACATTCGAACAGTTGAGAAGGAAGGCTAGACTAGAAGAAGAAGAGATAGGAGAAGGTATTTCTGGAAACATAAAAATAGCTGCTCATCAAATTCCTCAAACTAATAACACTATTCAATCGCTTACACAGAAGTTAAAGTGTATGGAGCTTGAAATTGAAAAGCTAAAATGGAATAGGTCATACACAGGAGGTAATAGAGGACGTTATAGAAGAGGTTTCCGAACTCTAGTTAAAATATATCTTGTCAAATACTCTCTATACAATATGACTAGCGATAAATATAAACCTAGCACATTAAACACTTTTGTATGAGAATATTCAGAATGTAAACAAATCATACATCTACAAATTAATTTATGATTAGCACTAACTAAATGTCAAATAATCAAAATACTAACATAAGCAAACAAAACTCTTACCAGCTATCAAAGTTATCCAACTACACAAATAATCCAATGTACACAATAATCCAATGTTCACATATTAATCCAGGTACACAAACACACTATCTTACTAAACAACTGTCAAGAGTGTCACACCACTCAATATACGGAAATCACTAGAAATGAAATTTCCAATATATATAATACCAATAAATATCGTAACTAGACGTTACAATGTCCAGATATCGAGTGCAACGAGGCATTGCACAAGATACACGAGCATCATAGGTTTAGCTACGGGTGACAGGTTAGTATTCAGTTAGTATAGATTAGCGTTGGAGGAATATAATAGGGTAAGTATATAACGGGATTATTTGGTCACGACAATAGGATGCCAGGTAAAATAAAGTCAAGTCAATATACTGCAATGTAATACCACCATGTTTTCTGATATAATTATTTCAATAAATTCAAACGGCATTAAGTTCTGTCCTACGACAATAGTATATACCTCCCTATATTTGCTAGTATAACAGAGTCTATATCTACCTATAACTGCTAGTATAACATACTCTATGCCTACCTATAACTGCTAGTATAACAGAGTATATACCTACCTATAACTGCTAGTACAACAGAGTATATACATACATCTAACCGCTAGTATAACATACTCTATGCCTACCTATAACTGCTAGTATAACAGAGTATATACCTACCTATAGCTGCTAGTATAGCAGAGTATATAACTATCTATAACTTCTAGTATAACAGAGTCTATACCTACCTATAACTGCTAGTATAATATAGTCTATATCTACATATAACTACTAGTATAACATAGTCTATACCTACCTATAAATGCTAGTATAACATACTCTATACCTACCTATAACTGCTAGTATAATAGAGTATATACCTACCTATAACTGCTAGTACAACAGAGTATATACATATATCTAACCGCTGGTATAACATAGTCTGACTGACTGACTGAATCTTTATTTCCTCCTCTCGGGAGATTCACATATATATTGACATTACATTAACAATTACATTTACAACACATTACATATAAAACAATTATTATAAATTATGAATAACATAAATAGCATACATATAAGTGTAATGCACAGACGTTATATATCTATATCACTTTCAATTGTATAGTAACGAATTCCCCCTCCGTGTAGTCAACTTGACTCTTCAAAGTAAATAATATGTGTAATTATTTAGCGACTATGATTAAGCAGTCTATAATGTAGTCATACGAAATTTCTAAGAACTTTGAGTTACTTTCGATACTGTAGTTTGGGTCATTATCTGACATCCCGCCTAACAATTTAATAGTATATGTTTTTTCACTCAGTAGTCTTAAACTTGTTGTAAAATCAATATCAAAATTCGATGACAAAGCTGCATGGTATTCGTCTCGCCTTATAGCGCTAATTGAACAATGCGATATTACATGTGATAGGTAATCGCCATAGATACTGCCACATATATCACATAGTTCATTTTCAATGTGTATGGACCTCGCCCAGATACCTGCAATAATTTCGTTTTTAATTTTGTTTGTAACACCTTTACCAATGCTGTAGACGATAGTTGTTCTAATGTCCGTCTGTAGGTGTTTAAAATAATCAAACTCGGAGTCGGCTTCCAAGCGTCCCCTCCATAGAGCAGATTCACTAGCAGTTATTGTATCAATGACTTTCTTTTTCCAGGCGTATTTTGATGGAATTATATGATAGGTAAAGTAGTCGTTTATAATATATTGAAGGTCGTATTTAGTCAAAATGTTACATATATCTGGAATATAACCAGTACGAACAGAGGACTTATCTTCTATGTATAACAGGTATTTTCGAACAAAAATACTGTTTGAAACAGACATACAGGGTAAGGATAGGATTTTGTACAAGAACATCAGTTTGTGTTTTTCTACCTCGGATGATAACCTATATAGTCCAAGCATAGACTCGCAAATATCTGATCGTGTTAATACCGGAAACCCCTGGATCTTTTTAACGATGAAATGCTGTAGCCGATTAATTATGCCTATATCCGTGTCAGTCATTCCGTGCCATAACTCTGACCCGTAGAGTGCAATTGGGATTATAACTTTCTTGTATAGACTTGTGGCTGTCTCAGGTTTGATCCCTTGTGGATGAAGTCCGAGACCCGACATTGCGTAAAACGCGTTCTTTGCTTTTTGACAGCGCTCTTCAATGCGTTTATTAACTTTCATATTATCATCTTGTCGTATTCCAAGGTGTTTCGTACTTTTGACTTGTTCTAGTATTATATAGCCGTAATATATACACACAGGTGCATGCGTTCGTTTTTTTGTGTAAATAATAATATTTGATTTAGTGGCACTGATGTCAAAATACCATATTGTGGCATATTGGTAAACAATATCCACCAAATGTTGAAGACCGGCCGGTGATATTGCAATCAGCGAGATATCGTCTGCGAAAGTGGGGCTCCCAGAATTTTTGGAAAGGACACATGCTCCTGACTGATTGCTTTGTAACAGGTTGAGCAATTCGTCTACGTAGACTAGATAAAACAGAGTTGAAAGAACCCCACCCTGACGGACACCACGTTCAACAATGACCGGAAGTGACGTCATCGATTGAAGACGAATGACGCATTGGAGGTCGCTGTAAGAGTTAATTAGCAATCTCAGAGTTTTGCCTGTAACGCCCAATTCACCTAATTTGAAAAATAGACCGTCATGCCATACGACGTCGAACGCACCCTTTATATCTAGATATGCTGTGTATACGTCAGACTGCCGATCCATTTGGAATAGGATTGTTTCCTGTAAATTAAAGGAGGCTGTGATGCAACTAAAGCCTTTTTGAAAGCCCTGCTGTTGCTGAGAGGGGAATTTTGGTGATCTTATCTTAAGATATTCTGTTAAACGTTCCAGTAATACCTTTTCGAAAAGCTTGTTCAAGCAGGTTAAAAGAGATATTGGCCTGTAGCTGTTAGGATCAGACTTGCTTTTGCCATTGCCTTTGTATATTGGGATGATTATACTAGTTTTCCACTTGCTAGGGATAGTTTCACTAGAAATAATGGTATTAAAGAGCAAAGTTATGGCTTTGATAAGTGATGGGCCACCTCGTATAATATGTTCATTGAGCATGTTGTCAATGCCAGGGCTTTTTCGACTTTTAAGCGACGTAATACGCTTCTTAACCTCGTTCTCCGTGACATGGTCATGTAAAATAGTACCTAGTCCTCCCGGCTCTGTTTTGGAATGTTTAGACAATAATCTCTTAATGTTATTTAAGTGTTGGCCATCGGGAGTATTGATGTCGTTTTGGTTGCTCTGTAGCTTGAAAACGTTATCAAAATGTTTTTTGAAGCCTGAAGCGATATTGTCATCCACATAACGCGTACCGTCTACGATAAGTTCAGTGCAGCAGTACTTTGGCTTATTTTCGCGTTTTCTAAGTAGCTTCCAAAAGAGCCTATAATCTGTTTCTGCTGCCTGATCATAGTCTATACCTACATATAACTGCTAGTATAACATAGTATATACCTACCTATAACTGCTAGTATAACATAGTCAATACCTACCTATAATTGCTAGTATAAAATATTATATGCCTACCTATAAGAGCTATATAACTGCTAGTATAGCTGAGTATATACCTACCTATAACTGCTAGTATAACAGAGTATATACCTACCTATAACTGCTGGTATAACATAGTCTATACCTAGCTATAACTGCTAGTATAACATAGTATATACTTACCTCTAACCGCTAGTATAACATAGACTATACCTACCTATAACTGCTAGTATAACATAGTCTATACCTACCTATAACTGCTAGTATGACAGAGTCTATACATATCTATAACTGCTAGTATAACAGAGTATATAGCTACCTATATCTGCTAGTATAACGGAGTCAATACCTAACTATAACCGCTAGTATAACAGAGTCTATAACTTCATATTACTGCTAGTACAACAGAGTATATACCAATGAACATACAAAAATAATTTCGATATTTCAATAATAATGAAAAGAATTATACGGAGACCCGAGTTTCGAACATTCAGATTATTATATATAAATTGACAATCCACTGCGCTACCGACTGCGCTATTGAGGAAACATGACTGTATGGCTAGGAAATTAGTATATAACAGATGCAATTGGGCTATCGGGGTTTCATCAATAGGATGTTATTAGTATTTTAATTCGTGCATGTGAACTTATATATCCTAATTTGTTTCCGAACTCTAGTTCAAAAATATATTGTCAAATACTCTCTATACAATATGACTAGCGATAAATATAAACCTAGCACATTAAACACTTTTGTATGAGAATATTCAGAATGTAAACAAATCATACATCTACAAATTAATTTATGATTAGCACTAACTAAATGTCAAATAATCAAAATACTAACATAAGCAAACAAAACTCTTACCAGCTATCAAAGTTATCCAACTACACAAATAATCCAATGTACACAATAATCCAATGTTCACATATTAATCCAAGTACACAAACACTAAACAACTGTCAAGAGTGTCACACCACTCAATATACGGAAATCACTAGAAATGAAATTTCCAATAAATATAATACCAATAAATATCGTAACTAGACGTTACAATAGTAGTACAGACGTCTCTTTGCATATAAACAAACGGGCGCCATTTTGAATACGCTTTATAGTAACTCATTTGCATATAAGGGAATATAAAGTAGGTCACGCGCGTGCGCGTCACTATATAGTATATTGATGACGTATCGCGCAACTACCGAGCTCTTTGCTTTTTTTTAGTAAACCCAGCTCTTTGCATATAAGTTAATATAAGTAGGTCACGCGCGTGCGCGTTTATTGATGACGTATCGCGCAACTACCGTGTACGAAGGCGTATCGGCCGATCTAGTAACAAGTCTCTACGCGGCGTCCGTTTTGGATGACCTCGGCTTATCGGATAATCTTATAATTCGCGAATAATGCGACATATGTCCGCTATTATATATCCGGAGCGTCGTCGCATTTCTTCGAAGACACTAGTCAGAATAAGCGGTGGCCCCGCCAAGTACCCGGATGACACCCTCATGCTTCCAGTCGGATCCGTTCTCGGGTCAATAACATCCGCGCAGAGCCGCTTCCAACGGGTCCGTACCGGGGGGTAACTACATTATCCGCCCACACACGGATTCAGATCCGGGCTGGCCCGGGGTAGAGTTGTCGCTGCATCGGCCCTCATGTACGGTAAGTGAGGTATATTATACTAGCAGTTATAGGTAGGTATATAATTTGTTATACTAGCAGTTATAGGTAGTTATATACTCTGCTATACTAGCGGTTATATGTAGTTATATACTCTGTTATACATGCTGTTATAGGTAGGTATAGAGTATGTTATACTAGCAGTAATATGTAGGTATAGACTCTGTTATAATAGCGGTTATATGTAGGTATAGACTATGATATACTAGCTGTCATAGGTAGGTATAGACTCTGTTATAATAGCGGTTATAGGTAGGTATTGAGTCTGTTATACTAGCAGTTATAGATAGGTATAGACTATGTTATACTAGCAGTTATAGGTAGGTATAGACTATGTTATACTAGCAGTAATAGGTTGCTATAGATTCTGTCATACTAACAGTTATAGGTAGGTATATACTCTGTTATACTAGCAGTTATAGGTAGGTATAGACTATGTTATAATAGCGGTTATAGGTAGGTATATTCTATGTTATACTAGCAGTTATAGGTAGATATAGACTATGTTATACTAGCGGTTATATGTAGGTATATATTCTGTTATTCTAGCAGAAATAGGTAAGTATATACCCTGTTATACTAGCAGTTATAGGTAGGTATAGACTATGTTATACTAGCAGTTATATGTAGGTACAGATTATGTTATACTAGCAGTTATAGCTAGGTATATACTATGTTATACTAGAAGTTATAGGTAGGTACATACTCTGTTGTACTAGCAGTTATAGGTAGGTATATACTCTGTTATACTAGCAGTTATAGGTAGGTATATACTCTGTTATACTACCAGTTATAGGTAGGTATAGAGTATGTTATGCTAGCAGTTATAAGTAGGTATATACTCTGTCATACTAGCAGTTATAGGTAGGTATATACTCTGTTATACTAGCTGTTATTGGTAGGTATTGACTCCGTTATACTAGCAGATATAGGTAGCTATATACTCTGTTATACTAGCAGTTATAGATATGTATAGACTATGTCATACTAGCAGCTATAGGTAGGTGTATACTATGTTATACTAGCAGTTATATGTAGGTATAGTCTATGTTATACTAGCGGTTAGAGGTAAGTATATACTATGTTATACTAGCAGTTATAGGTAGGTATAGACTATGTTATACCAGCAGTTATAGGTAGGTATATACTCTGTTATACTAGCAGTTATATGTAGGTATAGACTATGTTATACTAGCAGATATAGGTAGCTATATACTCTGTTACACTAGCAGTTATAGGTAGGTATAGACTATGTTATACCAGCGGTTAGATGTATATATATACTCTGTTGTACTAGCAGTTATAGGTAGGTATATACTCTGTTATACTAGCAGTTATAGGTAGGTATATACTCTGTTATACTATCAGTTATTGGTAGGTATATACTCTGCCATACTACTAGTTATAGGTAGTTATATAGTATGTTAAACTAGCAGTTATAGGTAGGTATAGACTACATTATACTAGCAGTTATAGGTACGTATAGACTCTGTTATACTAGCTGTTATATGTAGATATATACTCTGCTATATTAGCAGTTTTAGGTAGGTATATACTCTGTTATACTAGCAGTTATAGGTAGGTATAGAGTATATTATACTAGCAGTTATAGGTAGATATAGACTCTGTTATACTAGCAAATATAGGTAGGTATATACTATGATAGGATAGAGGTTATAGGTAGGTATAGACTATGTTATACTAGCGGTTATAGGTAGGTATAGAGTCTGTTATACTAGCAGTAATAGGTAGGTATATATTATGTTATATTAGCAGTTATAGGTAGGCATAGACTATGTTATACTAGTAGTTATAGGTAGATATAGACTATGTAATACTAGCAGTAATAGGTAGGTATTGACTATGTTAAACTAGCAGTTATAGGTAGGTATATACTCTGCTATACTAGCAGTTATAGGTAGGTATATATTATGTTATACTAGCAGTTATAGGTAGGTATAGACTATGTTATACTAGTAGTTATATGTATATATAGACTATAGTATACTAGCAGTTATAGGTAGGTATAGAATTTGTTATACTAGCAGTTATAGGTAGGTATATACTCTGTTATACTAGCAGTTATAGGTAGGTATATAGTATGTTATACTAGCAGTTATAGGTAGGTATAGACTTTGTTATACCAGCAGATATAGGTAGGTATATACTATGTTATACTAGCAGTTATAGATAGGTATAGACTATGTTATACTAGCAGTTATAGATAGGTATAGACTATGTTATACTAGCAGTTATAGGTAGGTATAGACAATGTTATACTAGCGGCTATAGGTAGGTACAGAGTATGTTATACTAGCAGTAATAGGTAGGTATAGATTATGTTATACTAGCAGTTATAGGTATGTATAGACTATGTTATACCAGCGGTTAGATGTATGTATATACTCTGTTGTACTAGCAGTTATAGGTAGGTATATACTCTGTTATACTATCAGTTATTGGTAGGTATATACTCTGCTATACTACTAGTTATAGGTAGTTATATAGTATGTTAAACTAGCAGTTATAGGTAGGTATAGACTATGTTATACTAGTAGTTATATGTAGATATAGACTACATTATACTAGCAGTTATAGGTAGGTATAGACTCTGTTATACTAGCTGTTATATGTAGTTATATACTCTGCTATACTAGCAGTTATAGGTAGGTATATACTCTGTTATACTAGCAGTTATAGGTAGGTATAGAGTATGTTATACTAGCAGTTATAGGTAGGTATATACTTTGTTATACTAGCATATATAGGTAGGTATATACTATGTTATACTAGCAGTTATAGGTAGGTATAGACTATGTTATACTAGCAGTTATAGGTAGGTATAGACTATGTTATACTAGCAGTTATAGGTAGGTATATACTCTGTTATACTAGCAGTTATAGGTAGGTATATACTCTGTTATACTAGCAGTTATAGGTAGGTATAGACTATGTTATACTAGCAGTTATAGGTAGGTATATACTATGTTATACTAGCAGATATAGGTAGGTATATACTATGTTATACTAGCAGTTATAGGTAGGTATAGACTATGTTATACTAGCAGTTATAGGTAGGTATATACTATGTTATACTAGCAGTTATAGGTAGGTATAGACTATGTTATACTAGCAGTTATAGGTAGGTATAGACTATGTTATACTAGCAGTTATAGGTAGGTATAGACAATGTTATACTAGCGGCTATAGGTAGGTACAGAGTATGTTATACTAGCAGTAATAGGTAGGTATAGATTATGTTATACTAGCAGTTATAGGTATGTATAGACTATGTTATACCAGCGGTTAGATGTATGTATATACTCTGTTGTACTAGCAGTTATAGGTAGGTATATACTATGTTATACTATCAGTTATTGGTAGGTATATACTCTGTTGTACTAGCAGCTATAGGTAGGTATAGAATATGTTATACTAGCAGTTATAGGTTGGTATAGACTATGTTATACTAGCAGTTATAGGTAGGTATATACTATGTTATACTAGCAGTAATAGGTAGGTATAGACTATGTTATACTAGCAGTTATAAGTAGTTATATACTATGTCATACTAGCAGTTATAGGTAGGTATATACTCTGTTATACAAGCAGTTATAGGTAGGTATAGATTATGTTATACTAGCAGTTATAGGTAGGTATAGACTCTGTTATAATAGCAGTTATAGGTAGGTATATACTATGTTATACCAGCGGTTAGATGTATGTATATACTCTGTTATACTAGCAGTTATAGGTAGGTATATACTCTTTTATACTAGCAGTTATATGTAGGTATAGAGTATGTTATACTAGCAGTTATAAGTAGGTATATACTCTGTCATACTAGCAGATATAGGTAGGAATATAATGTTATACTAGCAGTTATAGGTAGGTATAGACTATGTTATACTAGCAGTTATAGGTATGTATAGACTATGTTATACTAGCAGTTATAGGTAGGTATATACTCTGTTATACTAGCAGTTATAGGTAGGTATATACTCTGTTATACTAGCAGTTATAGGTAGGTATAGACTATGTTATACTAGCAGTTATATGTAGGTATAGAGTATGTTATACTAGCAGTTATAGGTAGGTATATACTATGTTATACTAGCAGTTATAGGTAGGTATAATTATGTTATACTAGCAGTTATAGGTAGGTATATACTCTGTTATACTAGCAGTTATAGGTAGGTATATACTATGTTATACTAGCAGTTATAGGTAGGTATATACTATGTTATACTAGCAGTTATAGGTAGGTATAGACTATGTTATACTAGCAGTTATAGGTAGGTATATACTATGTTATACTAGCAGTTATAGGTAGGTATAGACTATGTTATACTAGTATAAGTAGGTATATACTCTGTTATACTAGCAGTTATAGGTAGGTATATACTATGTTATACTAGCAGTTATAGATAGTTATATACTCTGTTATACTAGCAGTTATAGGTAGGTATATACTCTGTTATACTATCAGTTATAGGTAGGTATATACTCTGTTATACTAGCAGTTATATGTAGGTATATACTATGTTATACTAGCAGTTATAGGTAGGTATAGACTATGTTATACTAGAAGTTATAAGTAGGTATATACTCTGTCATACTAGCAGATATAGGAAGGAATATCAATGTTATACTAGCAGTTATAGGTAGGTATAGACTCTGTTATACTATCAGTTATAGATAGGTATATACTATGTTATACTAGCAGCTATAGGTAGGTATATACTATGTTATACCAGCAGTTATAGGTAGGTATAGACTATGTTATAATAGCAGTTATAGGTAGGTATATACTATGTCATACTAGCAGTTATAGATAGTTATATACTATGTTATACTAGCAGTTATATGTAGGTATATACTATGTCATACTAGCTATAAGTAGGTATATACTATGTTATACTAGCAGTTATAGGTAGGTATATACTATGTTATACTAGCAGTTATAAGTAGTTATATACTCTGTCATACTAGCAGTTATAGGTAGGTATATACTCTGTTATACAAGCAGTTATAAGTAGGTATAGAGAATGTTATACTAGCAGTTATATGTAGGTATATACTATGTTATACTAGCAGTTATATGTAGGTATAGACTATGTTATACTAGAAGTTATAAGTAGGTATATACTCTGTCATACTAGCAGATATAGGAAGGAATATAATGTTATACTAGCAGTTATAGGTAGGTATAGACTATGTTATACTAGCAGTTATAGGTAGGTATAGGCTATGTTATAATAGCGGTTATAGGTAGGTATATTATATGTTGTACTAGCAGTTATAGGTAGGAATATAATGTTATACTAGCATTTATAGGTAGGTATAGACTATGTTATAATAGCGGTTATAGGTAGGTATATTATATGTTATACTAGCGGTTATAGGTAGGTATATACTCTGTTATACTAGCAGTTATAGGTAGGTATAGACAATGTTATACTAGCGGTTATAGGTAGGTCCAGAGTATGTTATACTAGCAGTAATAGGTAGGTATAGACTATGTTGTACTAGCAGTTATAGGTAGGTATATACTCTGCTATACTAGTAGTTATAGGTAGGTATATATTCTGTTATACTAGCAGTTATAGGTAGGTATAGAGTATGTTATACTAGCAGTTATAGGTAGGTATTGACTTTGTTATACCAGCAGATATAGGTAGGTATATACTATGTTATATTAGCAGTTATAGATAGGTATTGACTCTGATATACTATCAGTTATATGTAGGTATAGACTATGTTATACTAGCAGTAATAGGTAGGTATAGATTATGTTATACTAGCAGTTATAGGTATGTATAGACTATGTTATACCAGCGGTTAGATGTATGTATATACTCTGTTGTACTAGCAGTTATAGGTAGATATATACTCTGTTATACTATCAGTTATTGGTAGGTATATACTCTGTTGTACTAGCAGCTATAGGTAGGTATAGAATATGTTATACTAGCAGTAATAGGTTCAAAAAGGTATATACTATGTTATACTAGCAGTTATATGTAGGTATAGAGTATGTCATACTAGTATAGGTAGGTATATACTCTGTTATACTAGCAGTTATAGGTAGGTATAGAGTATGTTATACTAGCAGTTATAAGTAGTTATATACTCTGTGATACTAGCAGTTATAGGTAGGTATATACTCTGTTATACAAGCTGTTATAGGTAGGTATATATAGTATGTTATACTAGCCGTTATAGGTAGGTATAGACTCTGTTATAATAGCGGTTATAGGTAGGTATATACTATGTTATACCAGCGGTTAGATGTATGTATATACTCTGTTATACTAGCAGTTATATGTAGGTATAGAGTATGTTATACTAGCAGTTATAAGTAGGTATATACTCTGTCATACTAGCAGATATAGGTAGGAATATAATGTTATACTAGCAGTTATAGGTAGGTATAGACTATGTTATACTAGCAGTTATAGGTAGGTATAGACTATGTTATAATAGCGGTTATAGGTAGATATAGACTATATTATACTAGCAGTTATAGGTAGGTATAGAATTTGTTATACTAGCAGTTATAGGTAGTTATATACTCTGCTATACTAGCGGTTATATGTAGTTATATACTCTGTTATACATGCAGTTATATGTAGGTATAGACTATGTTATACTAGCAGTAATAGGTAGGTATAGACTCTGTTATAATAGCGGTTATAGGTAGGTATTGAGTCTGTTATACTAGCAGATATAGATAGGTATATACTATGTTATACTAGCAGTTATAGATAGGTATAGACTATGTTATACTAGCAGTTATAGGTAGGTATAGACTATGTTATACTAGCAGTAATAGGTTGCTATAGATTCTGTCATACTAACAGTTATAGGTAGGTATATACTCTGTTATACTAGCAGTTATAGGTAGGTATAGACTATGTTATAATAGCGGTTATAGGTAGGTATATTCTATGTTATACTAGCAGTTATAGGTAGATATAGACTATGTTATACTAGCGGTTATAGGTAGGTATATACTATGTTATACCAGCGGTTAGATGTATGTATATACTCTGTTATACTAGCAGTTATAGGTAGGTATATATCCTGTTATACTAGCAGTTATATGTAGGTATAGAGTATGTTATACTAGCAGTTATAAGTAGGTATATACTCTGTCATACTAGCAGATATAGGTAGGAATATAATGTTATACTACCAGTTATAGGTAGGTATAGACTATGTATCTACAGGTAAGGTAGTATAGACTATGTTATAAATAGCGGTTTAGTATGTATATTCTAATGTTGTACTAGCAGTTATGGTTATTAGACTATGTTGAGACTAGCGGTTATGAGGTAGGTATAACTCTGTTATACTACAGGTTATAGGTAGGTATATAATCTGTTTCTAGCAGTTATAGGTAGGTAATGACATGTTATACTAGCAGTTATATTAGGTACAGCTTTATGTTATACTACCTCAGTTATAGCTAGGTAATATACTATGTTAACTAGAAGTTGGTAGTAAGCTTTATGTTATACTGGCAGTTTATAGGTAGGTATATACTCTGTTACACTCACAGTAATAGGTATTTATATACATTTTATACTAGGATTTATAGGAAGCTATATACTCTGTTATACTAGCGGCTATTGGTAGGTATTGACTCTGTTATACTAGCAGATATAGGTAGCTATATACTCTGTTACACTAGCAGTTATAGGTATGTATAGACTCTGTTATGCTAGCTGTTATAGATAGTTATATACTCTGCTATACTAGCAGTTATACGTAGGTATATACTATGTTATACTATCAGTTATTGGTAAGTATATACTCTGCTATACTACCAGATATAGGTATCTATATACTATGTTAAACTAGCAGTTATAGGTAGGTATATACTATTTTATACTAGCAGTTATAGGTAGACATATACTACATTATAATAGCAGTTATAGGTAGGTATATACTATTTTACTAGCAGTTACATATAGATATAGACTACATTATACTAGCAGTTATAGGTAAGTATAGAATATGCTACACTAGCAGTTATATGTAGATATAGACTCTGTATACTAGCAAATATAGGTAGGTATATACTATGTATAATAGATGTTATAGGTAAGTATATACTATGCTATACTAGCACTTATAGGTAGGTATATACTCTGTTATAATAGCAGTAAAGATAGGTATATATTATTATATTATACTAACAGTTATAGGTAGACATAGACTATGCTATACTAGTAGTTATGGGTAGATATAGACTATATTATACTAGCAGTTATAGGTAGGTATAGAATCTGTTATACTAGCAGTTATAGGTAGGTATATACTCTGCTATACTAGCAGTAATGTAGTAAATACTATGTTATACAAGCAGTTATAGGTAGGTATAGAGTATGTTATACTAGCAGTAATAGGTAGGTATAGACTATGTTATACTAGCAGTTATAGGTAGGTATTGACTCTGTTATACTAGCAGATATAGGTAGGTATATACTTTGTTATACTAGCAGTTATAGATAGGTATATACAATGTTATAATAGCAGTTATAGGTAGGTATATACTATGTTATACTAGCAGTTATAGGTAGATATAGACTATGTTATACTAGCAGTTATAGGTAGGTATATACTCTGTTATACTAGCAGAAATAGGTAGGTATATACTCTGTTATACTAGCAGTTATAGGTAGGTATAGAGTATGTTATACTAGCAGTTATAGGTACGTATAGACTCTGTTATAATAGCGGTTATAGGTAGGTATATAATATGTCATACCAGCGGTTAGATGTATGTATATACTCTGTTATACTAGCAGTTATAGTTAGGTATAGATTATGTTATACTAGCAGTTATATGTAGGTACAGATTATGTTATACTAGCAGTTATAGCTAGGTATATACTATGTTATACTAGAAGTTATAGGTAGGTACATACTATGTTATACTAACAGTTATAGGTAGGTATATACTCTGTTATACTACCAGTTATAGGTAGGTATAGACTATGTTATGCTAGCAGTTATAAGTAGGTATATACTCTGTCATACTAGCAGTTATAGGTAGGTATATACACTGTTATACTAGCAGTTATAGGTAGGTATAGACTATGTTATACTAGCAGTTATAGGTAGGTATATACTCTGTTATACCAGCAGATATAGGTAGGTATATACTATGTTATACTAGCAGTTATAGGTAGGTATAGACAATGTTATACTAGCGGTTATAGGTAGGTACAGAGTATGTTATACTAGCAGTAATAGGTAGGTATAGACTATGTTGTACTAGCAGTTATAGGTAGGTATATACTCTGCTATACTAGTAGTTATATGTAGGTATATATTCTGTTATACTAGCAGTTATAGGTAGGTATAGAGTATGTTATACTAGCAGTTATAGGTAGGTATTGACTTTGTTATACCAGCAGATATAGGTAGGTATATAATATGTTATATTAGCAGTTATAGATAGGTATAGACAATGTTATACTAGCAGTTATAGAAAGGTATAGACTATGTTATACTAGCAGTTATAGGTAGGTATAGACTATGTTATACCAGCGGTTAGATGTATGTATATACTATGTTGTACTAGCAGTTATAGGTAGGTATATACTCTGTTATACTATCAGTTATTGGTAGGTATATATTCTGTTGTTCTAGCAGCTATAGGTAGGTATAGAATATGTTATACTAGCAGTAATAGGTTGGTATAGATTCTGTCATACTAACAGTTATAGGTAGGTATATACTCTGTTATACTAGCAGTTATAGGTAGGTATAGACTATGTTATAATAGCGGTTATAGGTAGGTATAGACTATGTTATACTAGCAGTTATAGATAGGTATATACTATGTTATACTAGCAGTTATATGTAGGTATAGAGTATGTCATACTAGTATAGGTAGGTATATACTCTGTTATACTAGCAGTAATAGGTTGGTATAGAGTATGTTATACTAGCAGTTATAAGTAGTTATATACTCTGTCATACTTGCAGTTATAGGTAGGTATATACTCTGTTATACAAGCTGTTATAGGTAGGTATAGACTATGTTATACTAGCAGTTATAGGTAGGTATAGACTATGTTATAATAGCGGTTATAGGTAGGTATATACTATGTTATACCAGCGGTTAGATGTATGTATATACTCTGTTATGCTAGCAGTTTTAGGTAGGTATATACTAAGTTATACTAGCAGTTATATGTAGGTATAGAGTATGTTATACTAGAAGTTATAAGTAGGTATATACTCTGTCATACTAGCAAATATAGGTAGGAATATAATGTTATACTAGCAGTTATAGGTAGGTATAGACTATGTTATACTAGCAGTTTTAGGTAGGTATAGACTATTTTATACTAGCGGTTATATGTAGGTATATATTCTGTTATTCTAGCAGAAATAGGTAAGTATATACCCTGTTATACTAGCAGTTATTGGTAGGTATAGACTATGTTATACTAGCAGTTATATGTAGGTACAGATTATGTTATACTAGCAGTTATAGCTAGGTATATACTATGTTATACTAGAAGTTATAGGTAGGTACATACTCTGTTGTACTAGCAGTTATAGGTAGGTATATACTATGTTATATTAGCAGTTATAGATATGTATAGACTATGTCATACTAGCAGCTATAGGTAGGTGTATATTATGTTATACTAGCAGTTATATGTAGGTATAGTCTATGTTATACTAGCGGTTAGAAGTAAGTATATACTATGTTATACTAGCAGTTATAGGTAGGTATAGACTTTGTTATACCAGCAGTGATAGGTAGGTATATACTCTGTTATACTAGCAGTTATATGTAGGTATAGACTATGTTATACTAGCAGATATAGGTAGCTATATACTCTGTTGCACTAGCAGTTATAGGTAGGTATAGACTATGTTATACCAGCGGTTAGATGTATATATATACTCTGTTGTACTAGCAGTTATAGGTAGGTATATACTCTGTTATACTAGCAGTTATAGTTAGGTATATACTCTGTTATACTATCAGTTATTGGTAGGTATACACTCTGCCATACTACTAGTTATAGGTAGTTATATAGTATGTTAAACTAGCAGTTATAGGTAGGTATATACTATGTTATACTATCAGTTATATGTAGATATAGAATACATTATACTAGCAGTCATAGGTACGTATAGACTCTGTTATACTAGCTGTTATATGTAGATATATACTCTGCTATACTAGCAGTTATAGTTAGGTATAGAGTATATTATACTAGCAAATATAGGTAGGTATATACTATGATAGGATAGAGGTTATAGGTAGGTATAGACTATGTTATACTAGCGGTTATGGTAGGTATAGAGTCTGTTATACTAGCAGTAATAGGTAGGTATATATTATGTTATATTAGCAGTTATATGTAGGCATAGACTATGTTATACTAGTAGTTATAGGTAGATATAGACTATGTAATACTAGCAGTAATAGGTAGGTATTGACTATGTTAAACTAGCAGTTATAGGTACGTATATACTCTACTATACTAGTAGTTATAGGTAGGTATATATTATGTTATACTAGCAGTTATAGGTAGGTATAAACTATGTTATACTAGTAGTTATGTGTAGATATAGACTATATTATACCAGCAGTTATAGGTAGGTATAGAATTTGTTATACTAGCAGTTATAGGTAGGTATATACTCTGTTATACTAGCAGTTATAGGTAGGTATAGAGTATGTTATACTATCAGTTATAGGTAGGTATAGACTTTGTTATACCAGCAGATATAGGTAGGTATATACTATGTTATACTAGCAGTTATAGATAGGTATAGACTATGTTATACTAGCAGTTATTGATAGGTATATACTCTGTTATACTAGCAGTTATAGGTAGGTATAGAGTATGTTATACTAGCAGTTATAGGTAGGTATTGACTTTGTTATACCAGCAGATATAGGTAGGTATATACTATGTTATATTAGCAGTTATAGATAGGTATAGACTATGTTATACTAGCAGTTATAGGTAGGTATTGACTATGTTATACTAGCAGTTATAGGTAGGTATTGACTATGTTATACTCGCAGTTTTAGATAGGTATAGACTATGTTATACTAGCAGTTATAGGTTGGTGTAGACAATGTTATACTAGCGGCAATAGGAAGTGACAGAGTATGTTATACTAGCAGTAATAGGTAGGTATAGATTATGTTATACTAGCAGTTATAGGTAGGTATATACTATGTTAGAATAGAGGTTATAGGTAAGTATAGACTATGTTATACTAGCGGTTGTAGGTAGGTATAGAGTCTGTTATACTAGCAGTAATAGGTAGGTATATATTATGTTATATTAGCAGTTATAGGTAGATATAGACTATATTATACTAGCAGTTATAGGTAGGTATAGAATTTGTTATACCAGCAGATATAGGTAGGTATATACTATGTTATACTAGCAGTTATTGATAGGTATAGACTATGTTATACTAGCAGTTATAGGTAGGTATAGACAATGTTATACTAGCGGCTATAGGTAGGTACAGAGTATGTTATGCTAGCAGTAATATGTAGATATAGAACATATATACTAGCAGTTATAGGTATGTATATACTAAGTTATACTAGCAGTTATATGTATGTATATACTCTGTTGTACTAGCAGTTATAGGAAGGTATATACTCTGTTATACTATCAGTTACTGGTAGGTATATACTATGCTATACTACTAGTTATATGTAGTTATATAGTATGTTAAACTACCAGTTATATGTAGGTATAGACTATGTTATACTAGTAGTTATATGTAGATATAGACTACATTATACTAGCAGTTATAGTTAGGTATAGACACTGTTATACTAGATGTTATATGTAGTTATATACTCTGCTATACTAGCAGTTATAGGTAGGTATATAATCTGTTATACTAGCAGTTATAGGTAGGTATAGAGTATGTTATACTAGCAGTTATATGTAGATAAATACTCTGTTATACAAGCAGATATAGGTAGGTATATACTATGTTATACTAGCAGTTATAGATAGGTATAGACTATGTTATACTAGCAGTTATAGGTAGGTATAGACAATGTTATACTAGCGGTTATAGGTAGGTACAGAGTATGTTATACTAGCAGTAATAGGTAGGTATAGACTATGTTGTACTAGCAGTTATAGGTAGGTATATACTCTGCTATACTAGTAGTTATAGGCAGGTATATATTCTGTTATACTAGCAGTTATAGGTAGGTATAGAGTATGTTATACTAGCAGTTATAG
>CM026403.1:44346471-44364381 GCA_014843695.1 Archivesica marissinica
AAGTATAGACTATGTTAAACTAGCAGTTATAGGTAGGTATATATTATGTTATACTAGCAGTTATAGGTAGCTATAGACTATGTTATACTAGTAGTTATGTGTAGATATAGAATATATTATACTAGCAGTTATAGGTAGGTATATAATTTGTTATACTAGCAGTTATAGGTAGTTATATACTCTGCTATACACTAGCAGTTATAAGTAGGTATAAACTCTGTTATACTAGCAGTTATAGATATGTATAGACTATGTTGTACAAGCAGTTATATAGTCCGCCTCCGTGGTCGAGTGGTTAAGGTCGCTGACTTGTATACCACTGTAACCTATCATCACTGATGGTCACGGGTTCGAGCCCCGCTCAGACCGTGTCTCATTTATATGAAAAAGTTGGCAGTTTCTTACGGAGGTTGGTGCACCCAAGTACTGGTTAACCGCTGGAGCCTGCCCAGGAAAGGTGTTGTTAGGTAAACTGCCCGCCGGCGATATAGCCCAAAATGGTGCTGATGCAGGCGTAAAACCCGAACTATAACATAACAAGCAGTTATAGGTAGGTATAGTCTCTGTTATACTAGCAGTTATAGGTAGGTATATACTATGTTAAACTAGCAGTTAGAGGTAGGTACAGACTATGTTTTACTAGCAGTTATGGGTAGTTATATACTCTGTTATACTAGCGGTTATAGGTACGTACTGACTCCGTTATACTAGCAGATATAGGTAGTTATATACTCTGTTTTACTAGCAGTTATAGATATGTATAGATTATGTTATACTAGCAGTTATAGGTAGGTATATACTCTGTCATACTAGCAGATATAGGTAGGTATCTACTCTGTTATACTAGCAGTTATATATAGGTATATACTATGTTATACTAGCAGTTATAGGTAGGTATAGACTATGTTATAATATATGTTTAAGGTAACTTTATACTATGTTATACTAGCAGTTATGGGTAGATATAGACTATGTTATACTAGCAGTTATAGGTAGGTATATACTCAGCTATGCTAGCAGTTATAGGTAGGTATATACTATGTTATACTAGCAGTTATATTTAGGTATAGATTCTGTTATACTAGCAGTAATAAGTAGGTATATACTCTGTTATAGTAGCAGTTATAGGTAGCTATATACTATGTTATACTAGCAGATATTGATTGGTATAAACTATGTTATCCTAGCAGATATAGGTAGGTATATACTCTGTTATACTACCAGTTATGGATAGGTATAGACTATGTTATACTAGCATTTATAGGTAGGTATTGCCTATGTAATAATAGAGGTTATAGGTAGGTATATACTATGTTATACTAGCGGTTATACGTAGATATATACTATGTTATACTAGCAGTTATAGGTATGTATAGACTATGTTATAATAGCGGTTATAGGTAGGTATCAACTATGCTATATTAGCAATTATAGATAGATATAGACTATATTATACTAGCGTTTATTAATAGGTATATACTCTGTTATACAAGCTGTTATAGGTAGGTATACACTTTGCTATACTAGCAGTTATAGGTAGGTATATACTATGTTATACTAGCAGTTATAGATAGGTATATACTCTGTATATACTAGCAGTTATAGATAGGTATAGACTATGTTATACTAGCAGTCATAGGTAGGTATATATTCTTTTATACTAGCAGTTATAGGTAGGTATAGATTATGATAAAATAGCGGTAATAGTTAGGTATAGAGTATGTTGTACTAGTAGTTATAGGTAGGTATATACTCTGTTATACTAGTAGTTAAATATAGGTATAGACTATGTTATACTAGCAGTTATAGCTAGGTATAGACTATGTTATAATAGAGGTTTATGTAGGTATAGACTATGTTATACTAGCAGTTATGGGTAAGTATAGACTATGTTATACTAGCAGTTATAGGTAGGTATATACTCTGCTATGCTAGCAGTTATAGGTAGGTATATACTCTATTATACTAGCAGTTATATGTATGTATCGATTCTGTTATACTAGCAGTAATAGGTAGGTATAGACTATGTTATACTAGCAGTTATATGTAGCTATATACTCTGTTATACTAGCAATTATTGATATATATATACTATGTTATACTAGCAGTTATATGTAGGTATAGACTCTGTTTTACTAGCAGTTATAGGTAGGTATTGAAATATGTTATACTAGCAGTAATAGGTATGTATAGACTCTGTTATACTAGCAGTTATAGGTAGGTATATACTCTGTTATACTAGCAGTTATAAATAGGTATAGACAATGTTATACTAGCAGTTATAGGTAGGTATAAACGATGTTATACCAGCGGTTAAAGGTAGGTATATACTCTGTTATACTAGCAGTGAAAGGTAAGTATAGATTATGTTATACTAGCGGTTATAGGTAGGCATTGACTATGTTATACTAGCAGTTATAGATAGGTATAGACTATGTTATAATAGCGGTTATAGGTAGGTATATACTCTGTTATGCTAGCAGTTATAGGTAGGTATAGAGTATGTTATACTAGCAGTAATATGTAGGTATATACTCTGTTATACTAGCAATTATAGATTTGTATATACTATGTTATACTAGCAGTTATAGGTACGTATAGACTATGTAATAATATAGGTTTAAGGTAACTTTATACTATGTTATACTAGCAGTTATGGGTATATATAGACTATGTTATACTAGCAGTTATATTTAGGTATATATTCTGTTATACTAGCAGTAATAAGTAGGTATATACTCTGTTATAGTAGCAGTTATAGGTAGCTATATACTATGTTATACTAGCAGATATTGATTGGTATAAACTATGTTATCCTAGCAGATATAGGTAGGTATATACACTGTTATACTACCATTTATAGATAGGAATAGACTATGTTATACTAGCAATTATAGGTAGGTATTGCCTATGCAATAATAGAGGTTATAGGTAGGTATATACTATGTTATACTAGCAGTAACAGGTAGGTATATACTCTGTTATACTAGCAGTTATAGGTATGTATATACTCTGTTATACTAGCAGTTATAGATTTGTATAGACTATGTTATACTAGCGGTTATAGGTAGATATATACTATGTTATACTAGCAGTTATAGGTATGTATAGACTATGTGATAATAGCGGTTATAGGTAGGTATAAACTATACTATGCTAGCAGTTATAGATAGATATAGACTATGTTATACTAGCGTTTATTGATAGGTATATACTCTGTTATACTAGCTGTTATTGGTAGGTATACACTTTGCTATACTAGCAGTTATAGGTAAGTATATACTCTGTAATACTAGCAGTTATAGGTAGGTATATACTCTGTATATACTAGCAGTTATAGATAGATATAGACTATGTTATACTAGCAGTCATAGGTAGGTATATATTCTTTTATACTAGCAGTTATAGGTAGGTACATATTATGATAAAATAGCGGTAATAGTTAGGTATAGAGTATGTTGTACTAGCAGTTATAGGTAGGTATATACTCTGTTATACTAGTAGTTAAATATAGGTATAGACTATGTTATACTAGCAGTTACTGATATGTATATACTATGTTATACTAGCAGTTATATGTAGGTATAGACTCTGTTTTACTAGCAGTTATAGGTAGGTATAGACTATGTTATACTAGCAATTATATGTAGGTATTGACTATGTAATAATAGAGGTTTATAGGTAGGTATTGAAATATGTTATACTAGCAGCAATAGGTATGTATAGACTCTGTTATACTAGCAGTTATAGGTAGGTATATACTCTGTTATACTAGCAGTTATAGATATGTATAGAGTATGCTATACTAGCGGTTATAGGTAGGTATATACTATGTTATACTAGCAGTTATAAGTAGGTATAGACAATGTTATACTAGCAGTTATAGGTAGGTATAAACGATGTTATACCAGCGGTTAAAGGTAGGTATATATTCTGTTATACTAGCAGTGAAAGGTAAGTATAGATTATGTTATACTAGCGGTTATATGTAGGCATAGACTATGTTATACTAGCAGTTATAGATATGTATATACTATGTTATAATAGCGGTTATAGGTAGGTATATACTCTGTTATACTAGCAATTATAGATTTGTATATACTATGTTATACTAGCAGTTATAGGTAGGTATAGAGTATGTTATACTAGCAGTAATATGTAGGTATATACTCTGTTATACTAGCAGTTATAGGTAGGTATAGAGTATGTTATACTAGCAGTAATATGTAGGTATATACTCTGTTATACTAGCAGTTATAGGTAGGTATATACTCTGTTATACTAGCAATTATAGATTTGTATATACTATGTTATACTAGCAGTTATAGGTAGGTATAGACTATGTTATAATATAGGTTTAAGGTAACTTTATACTATGTTATACTAGCAGTTATGGGTAGATATAGACTATGTTATACTAGCAGTTATAGGTAGGTATATACTCAGCTATGCTAGCAGTTATAGGTAGTTATATACTCTGTTATACTAGCAGTTATACTTAGGTATATATTCTGTTATACTAGCAGTAATAAGTAGGTATATACTCTGTTATAGTAGCAGTTATAGGTAGCTATATACTATGTTATACTAGCAGATATTGATTGGTATAAACTATGTTATCCTAGCAGATATAGGTAGGTATATACACTGTTATACTACCAGTTATAGATAGGTATAGACTATGTTATACTAGCAATTATAGGTAGGTATTGCCTATGTAATAATAGAGGTTATAGGTAGGTATATACTATGTTATACTAGCAGTAATAGGTAGGTATATACTCTGTTATACTAGCAGTTATAGGTATGTATATACTTTGTTATACTAGCAGTTATAGATTTGTATAGACTATGTTATACTAGCGGTTATACGTAGATATAGACAATGTTATACTAGCAGTTATAGGTAGGTATAAACGATGTTATACCAGCGGTTAAAGGTAGGTATATACTCTGTTATACTAGCAGTGAAAGGTAAGTATAGATTATGTTATACTAGCGGTTATAGGTAGGCATAGACTATGTTATACTAGCAGTTATAGATAGGTATAGACTATGTTATAATAGCGGTTATAGGTAGGTATATACTCTGTTATGCTAGCAGTTAATAGGTAGGTATAGAGTATGTTATACTAGCAGTAATATGTAGGTATATACTCTGTTATACTAGCAATTATAGATTTGTATATACTATGTTATACTAGCAGTCATAGGTACGTATAGACTAGTTTATATAGTTTAGGTAACTTTATACTATGTTATACTAGCAGTTATGGGTATATATAGACTATGTTATACTAGCAGTTATAGGTAGGTATATACTCAGCTATGCTAGCAGTTATAGGTAGGTATATACTCTGTTATACTAGCAGTTATATTTAGTATATATTCTGTTATACTAGCAGTATTAGGTATATACTCTGTTATAGTAGCAGTTATAGGTAGCTATATACTATGTTATACTAGCAGATATTGATTGGTATAAACTATGTTATCCTAGCAGATATAGGTAGGTATATACACTGTTATACTACCATTTATAGATAGGTATAGACTATGTTATACTAGCAATTATAGGTAGGTATTGCCTATGTAATAATAGAGGTTATAGGTAGGTATATACTATGTTATACTAGCAGTAACAGGTAGGTATATACTCTGTTATACTAGCAGTTATAGGTATGTATATACTCTGTTATACTAGCAGTTATAGATTTGTATAGACTATGTTATACTAGCGGTTATAGGTAGATATATACTATGTTATACTAGCAGTTATAGGTATGTATCGACTATGTGATAATAGCGGTTATAGGTAGGTATAAACTATACTATGCTAGCAGTTATAGATAGATATAGACTATGTTATACTAGCGTTTATTGATAGGTATATACTCTGTTATACTAGCAGTTATAGGTAGGTATAGACTCTGTTTTACTAGCAGTTATAGATAGGTATAGACTATGTTATACTAGCAATTATAGGTAGGTATTGACTATGTAATAATAGAGGTTATAGGTAGGTATTGAAATATGTTATACTAGCAGTAATAGGTATGTATAGATTCTGTTATACTAGCAGTAATAGGTAGGTATATACTCTGTTATACCAGCAGTTATAGATATGTATAGTGTATGTTATACTAGCGGTTATAGGTAGGTATATACTATGTTATACTAGCAGTTATAAGTAGGTATATACAATGTTATACTAGCAGTTATAGGTAGGTATAAACGATGTTATACCAACGGTTAGAGGTAGGTATATACTCTGTTATACTAGCAGTGATAGGTATGTATAGATTATATTATACTAGCGGTTATAGGTAGGCATAGACTATGTCACACTAGCAGTTATAGAAAGGTATAGACTATGTTATAATAGCGGTTATAGGTAGGTATAGACTATGTTATACTAGCAGTTATAGGTAGGTATGGATTATGTTATACTAGCGGTTATAGGTAGGTATAGACTCTGTTATACTAGCAGTTATAGGTAGGTATATACTCTGTTATACTAGCAATTATAGATTTGTACATACTATGTTATGGTAGCAGTTATAGGTAGGTATATACTCTGATTTACCAGCAGTTATAGGTAGGTATAGACTATGTTATACTAACAGTTATAGGTAGCAATAGACTAGGCTATAATAGTGGTTATAGGTAGGTATAGTCTATGTTATACTAGCAGTTATATGTAGGTATGGACTATGTTATACTAGCGGTTATAGGAAGGTATATACTCTGCTATTCTAGCAGTTATAGGTAGGTATATACTCTGTTATACTAGCAGTTATAGGTAGGTATAGACTATGTTATAATAGCGGTTATAGGTAAGTATAGACTATGTTATTCTAGCCGTTATAGGTAGGTATGGACTATGTTATACTAGCGGTTATAGGTAGGAATATACTTTGTTATACTAGCAGTTATAGGTTGGTATATACTCTGTTATGCTAGCAGATATAGGTAGGTATAGATTATTTTATACTAGCGGTTATAGGTAGGTAAATACTCTGTTATACTAGCAGTTATAGGTAGGTATTTACTATGTTATGCTAGCAGTTATAGGTAGGTATATACTCTGTTATACTAGCAGTTATAGGTAGGTATAGATTATGTTATACTAGCAGTTATAGGTATGTATAGAGTATGTTATACTAGCAGTTATAAGTAGTTATATACTATGTCATACTAACTGTTATAGGTTGGTATAAACTCTGTTATACTAGCTGTTATAGGTAGGAATATACTCTGTTATACTAGCAGTTATATGTAGATATAGACAATGTTACACTAGCAGTCATAGATATTTATAGATTATGCTATACTAGCGGTTAGATTTATGTATATACTCTATTATTCTAGCAGTAATATGAAGATACAGACTACGTTATACTAGCAGTTATAGCTAGGTATAGACTATGTTATACTAGCGGTTATAGGTAGATATAAACTATGTTATACCAGCGGTTAGATATATGTATATACTATGTTGTACTAGCAGTTATAGGTAGGTGTATACTCTGTTTTACTAGCAGTTATAGGTAGGTATATACTCTGTTATACTAGCAGTTATAGGTAGGTATAGTGTATTTTATGCTAGCAGTTATAAGTAGGTATATACTCTGTCATACTAGCTGTTATAGATAGGTATATACTCTGTTATACTAGCTGTTATAGGTAGGTATAAACTATGTTATACCAGCAGTTATAGGTAGGTATAGACTATGTTACACTAGCAGTTAAAGATATTTATAGACTATGTTATACTAGCAGTTATAGGTAGGTATTGACTCTGTTATGCTAGCAGTTATAGGTAGGTATATTCTATGTTAAACTAGCAGTTAGAGGTAGGTACAGACTATGTTATAATAGCAGTTTAGGTAGGTATGCACTTTGTTATACTAGCAGTTATAGGTAGGTATATACTCTGTTATACTAGCAGTTATGGGTAGTTATATACTATGTTATACTAGCGGTTATAGGTAGGTACTGACTCCGTTATACTAGCAGATATAG
Organism: Archivesica marissinica; assembly: GCA_014843695.1. Lineage (NCBI taxonomy): Eukaryota > Metazoa > Mollusca > Bivalvia > Venerida > Vesicomyidae > Archivesica > Archivesica marissinica. Next base: position 44,354,497 of record CM026403.1, read on the forward strand.
GTAGCTATATACTCTGTTATACTAGCAGTTATAGAAATGTATAGACTATGTTATACTAGCAGTTATAGGTAGGTATAGACTCTGTTATACTAGCAGTTATATGTAGGTATATACTATGTTATACTAGCAGTTATAGGTAGGTATAGACTATGTTATTATATAGGTTTAAGGTAACTTTATACTATGTTATACTAGCAGTTATGGGTAGATATATATTCTGTTATATTAGCAGTTATATTTAGGTATATATTCTGTTATACTAGCAGAAATAGGTAGGTATAGACTCTGTTATACTAGCAGTTATAGGTAGGTATATACTCTGTTCTACTAGCAGTTATAGATATGTATATACTATGTTATGCTAGCAGTTATAGGTAGGTATATACTCTGATTTACTAGCAGTTAAAGGTAGGTATAGACTATGTTATACTAGCGGTTATAGGTAGGTATATACTCTGATTTACTAGCAGTTATAGGTAGCTATAGACTAGGCTATAATAGCGGTTATAGGTAGGTATAGTCTATGTTATACTAGCAGTTATAGGTAGGTATGGACTCTGTTATACTAGCAGTTATAGGTAGGTATTGACTATGTTATGCTAGCAGTTATAGGTAGGTATATACTCTGTTATACTAGCAGTTATAGGTAGGTATAGATTATGTTATACTAGCAGTTATAGGTATGTATAGAGTATGTTATACTAGCAGTTATAAGTAGTTATATACTATGTCATACTAGCTGTTATAGGTTGGTATAAACTCTGTTATACTAGCAGTTATATGTAGATATAGACTATGTTACACTACCAGTCATAGATATTTATAGATTATGCTATACTAGCGGTTAGATTTATGTATATACTCTGTTATTCTAGCAGTAATATGAAGATACAGAATACGTTATACTAGCAGTTATAGCTAGGTATAGACTATGTTATACTAGCGGTTATGGTTAGATATAAACTATGTTATACCAGCGGTTAGATATATGTATATACTATGTTGTACTAGCAGTAATAGGTAGGTGTATACTCTGTTTTACTAGCAGTTATAGGTAGGTATATACTCTGTTATACTAGCAGTTATAGGTAGGTATAGTGTATTTTATGCTAGCAGTTATAAGTAGGTATATACTCTGTCATACTAGCTGTTATATATAGGTATATACTCTGTTATACTAGCTGTTATAGGTAGGTATAAACTATGTTATACCAGCAGTTATAGGTAGGTATAGACTATGTTACACTAGCAGTTAAAGATATGTATAGACTATGTTATACTAGCAGTTATAGGTAGGTATTGACTCTGTAATACTAGCAGTTATAGGTAGGTATATACTATGTTAAACTAGCAGTTAGAGGTAGGTACAGACTATGTTATAATAGCAGTTTAGGTAGGTATAGACTTTGTTATACTAGCAGTTATAGGTAGGTATATACTCTGTTATACTAGCAGTTATGGGTAGTTATATACTATGTTATACTAGCGGTTATAGGTAGGTACTGACTGCGTTATACTAGCAGATATAGGTAGCTATATACTCTGTTATACTAGCAGTTATAGAAATGTATAGACTATGTTATACTAGCAGTTATAGGTAGGTATAGACTCTGTTATACTAGCAGTTATATGTAGGTATATACTATGTTATACTAGCAGTTATAGGTAGGTATAGACTATGATATTTTATAGGTTTAAGGTAACTTTATACTATGTTATACTAGCAGTTATGGGTAGATATAGACTATGTTATACTAGCAGTTATAGGTAGGTATATATTCTGTTATACTAGCAGTTATATTTAGGTATATATTCTGTTATACTAGCAGTAATAGGTAGGTATAGACTCTGTTATACTAGCAGTTATAGGTAGGTATATACTCTGTTCTACTAGCAGTTATAGATATGTATATACTATGTTATGCTAGCAGTTATAGGTAGGTATATACTATGTTATACTAACAGTTATAGGTAGCTATAGACTAGGTATGGACTATGTTATACTAGCGGTTATAGATAGGTATATACTCTGCTATACTAGCAGTTATATATATATATAGACTATGTTACAATAGAGGTTTAAGGTAACTATATACTATGTTATACTAGCACTTATGGGTAGGTATAGACTATGTTATACTAGCGCTTTTATGTAGGTATATACTTTGTTATTCTAGCAGTTATAGGTAGGTATGGACTATGTTATACTAGCTGTTATAGATAGGTATATACTCTGTTATACTAGCAGTTATATATATATATATAGACTATGTTACAATAGAGGTTTAAGGTAACTATATACTATGTTATACTAGCACTTATGGGTAGGTATAGACTATGTTATAGTAGCGCTTTTAGGTAGGTATATACTTTGTTATTCTAGCAGTTATAGGTAGGTATATACTCTGTTATACTAGCGGTTATAGGTAGGTATATACTCTGCTATGATAGCAGTTATAGGTAGGTATATACTCTGCTATACTAGCAGTAATAGGTAGGTATAGACTAGGTTATACTATCGGTTATAGGTAGGTATAGTCTATGTTATACCAGCAGTTATAGGTAGGTATGGACTATGTTATACTAGCGGTTATAGGTAGGTATATACACTGTTATACTAGCAGTTATAGGTAGGTATTTATTCTGTTTTACTAGCAGTTATAGGTAGGTATAGACTATTTTATACTAGCAGATATAGGTAGGTATAGAGTTTGTTATACTAGCAGTTATAGGTAGGTATAGACTTTGTTATGCTAGCAGATATAGGTAGGTATATACTCTGTTATACTAGCAGTTATATATAGGTATAGACTATGTTATACTAGCAATAATAGGTAGTTATGTACTATGTTATAATAGAGGTTTAAGGTAACTATATACTATGTTATACTAGCAGTTATGGGTAGGTATAGACTATTTTATACTAGCGGTTATAGGTAGGTTTATACTCTGCTATGCTAGCAGTTATAGGTAGGTATATACTCTGTTATACTAGGAGTTATAGGTAGGTATATATTCTGTTATACTAGCAATAATAAGTACGTATAGACTCTGTTATACTAGCAGTTATAGGTAGTTATAGACTATGTTATACTAGCAGATATAGGTAGGTATAGACTCTGTTATACTAGCAGTTATATATAGGTATAGACTATGTTATAATAGAGGTTTTAAGTAGGTATAGATTATGTTATAATAGCGGTAATAGGTAGGTATAGACTATGTTATACTAGCAGTTATAGGTAGGTTTGGACTATGTTATACTAGCGGTTATAGGTAGGTATATACTTTGTGATTCTAGCAGTTATAGGTAGGAATATACTTTGTTATACTAGCAGTTATAGATTGGTATATACTCTGTTATGCTAGCAGTTATAGGTAGGTATAGAGTCTGTTATACAAGCAGTAATAGGTAGGTATATACTCTGTTATACTAGCAGTTATAGGTAGGTATATACTCTGTTATACTAGCAGTTATTGATATTTATATACTATGCTATGCTAGCAGTTATAGGTAGGTATATACTCTGATTTACTAGCAGTTATAGGTAGGTATAGACTATGTTATACTAACAGTTATAGATAGCTATATACTAGGCTATAATATCGGTTATAGGTAGGTATAGTCTATGTTATACTAGCAGTTATAGGTAGGTATGGACTATGTTATACTAGCGGTTATAGGTAGGTATATACACTGTTATACTAGCAGTTATACGTAGGTATATACTCTGTTTTACTAGCAGATATTGTTAGGTATAGACTATGTTATACTAGCAGTTATAGGTATGTATATAGTCTGTTATACTAGCAGTTATAGGTAGGTATATACTTTGTTATGCTAGCAGATATAGGTAGGTATATACTCTGTTATACTAGCAGTTAAATATAGGTATATACTATGTTATACTAGCAGTAATAGGTAGGTATATACTATGTTATAATAGAGGTTTAATGTAACTGTATACTATGTTATACTAGCAGTTATGGGTAGGTATTGACTATGTTATACTAGCGGTTATAGGTAGGTATATACTCTGCTATACTAGGAGTTATAGGTAGGTATATATTCTGTTATACTAGAAGTAATAAGTAGGTATAGACTCTGTTATACTAGCAGTTATAAGTAGTTATATACTCTGTTATACTAGCATTTATTGATAGGTATAGACTATGTTATCCAAGCAGTTATAGGTAGGTATATACTCTGTATTACTAGCAGTTATAGGTAGGTATATACTTTGTTATACTAGCAAATATAGGTAGGTATATACTCTGTTATACTAGCAGTTATATATAGGTATAGACTTTGTTATACTAGCAGTTATAGGTAGGTATAGACTATATTATAATAGAGGTTTTAAGTAGGTATAGACGATGTTATTCTAGCAGTTATTGGTAAGTATAGACTATGTTATACAAGCGGTTATAGTAGGTATATACTCTGCTATGCTAGCAGTTATAGGTAGGTATATACAATGTTATACTAGCAGTTATAGGTATGTATAAATTCTGTTATACTAGCAGTAATATGTAGGTATAGACTATGTTATACTAGCAGTTATATGTAGGTATTGACTATGTAATAATAGAGGTTATAGGTAGGTATTGAAATATGATATACTAGCAGTAATAGGAAGGTATAGACTCTGTTATACTAGCAGTTATAGGTAGGTATAAACGATGTTATACCAGCCGTAAGAGGTAGGTATAAACTCTATTATACTAGCGGTTATAGGTAGGTATATACTATGTTATACTAGCAGTTATTAGTAGGTATAGACAATGTTATACTAGCAGATATAGGTAGTTATATACTCTGTTATACTAGCAGTTATATATAGGTATATCCTATGATATACGAGCAGTTATGGGTAGATATAGACTATGTTATACTAGCAGTTATAGGTAGGTATATACTCTGCTATGCTAGCGGTTATAGGTAGGTATAGTCTATGTTATACTAGCAGTAATAGGTAGGTATGGACTATGTTATACTAGCGGTTATAGGTAGGTATAGACTCTGTTATACTAGCAGATATAGGTAGGTATATACTCTGTTATACTAGCAGTTATATATAGGTATAGACTATGTTATACTAGCAGTTATGGCTAGGTATAGACTATGTTATAATAGAGGTTTATGTAGGTATATAATTTGCTATGCTAGCAGTTATAGGTAGGTATATACTCTATTATACCAGCTGTTATAGGTAGGTATAGACTATGTAATACTAGAGGTTATAGGTAGGTATTGAAATATGTTATACTAGCAGTAATAGGTACGTATAGACTATGTTATACTAGCGGTTATAGGTAGGTATAGACTATGTTATACAAGCAGTTATAGGTAGGTATATACTCTCTTTTACTAGCAGGTATAGGTAGGTATAGACTATGTTATACTAGCGGTTATAGATATGTATAGACTATGTTATACTAGCGGTTATAGGTAGGTATATACTATGTTATACTAGCAGTTATAGGTAGGTATATACTCTGTTTTACTAGCAGTTATAGGTAGGTATAGGCTATGTTATACTAGCGGTTATAGGTAGGTACATAATAAGTTATACTAGCAGTTATACGTACGTATAGACAATGTTATACTAGCAGCTATAGGTAGGTATAAACGATGTTATACCAGCGGTTAGAGGTATGTATATACTCTGTTATACGAGCAGTGATAGGTAAGTATAGATTATGTTATACTAGCAGTTATAGGTAGGTATAGACTATGTTATAATAGCGGTTATAGGTAGGTATAGACTATGTTTTACTAGCAATTATAGGTATGTATGGACTATGTTATACTAGCGGTTAAAGTTAGGTATATACTTTGTTATTCTAGGAGTTATATGTAGGTATATACTCTGTTATACTAGCAGTTATAGGTTGGTATATACTCTGTTATGCTAGCAGTTATAGATATGTTTAGACTATGTTATACTAGCGGTTATAGGTAGGTATATACTCTGCTATGCTAGCAGTTATAGGTAGGTATATACTCTATTATACTAGCAGTTATAGGTATGTATCAACTCTGTTATACTAGCAGTAATAGGTAGGTATAGACTAGGTTATACTAGCAGTTATAAGTAGCTATATACTATGTTATACTAGCAGTTATAGGTAGGTATATACTCTGTTTTACTAGCAGATATATGTATGTATATACTCTGTTATACTAGCAGTTATAGATATTTATATACTATGTTATACTAGCAGTTATAGGTTGATATATACTCTGATTTACTAGCAATTATAGGTAGGATAGACTATGTTATACTAGCAGTTATAGGTAGGTATAGACTATGTTATACTAGCAGTTATAAATAGGTATAGAAAATGTTATACTAGCAGTGATAGGTAAGTATAGATTATGTTATTATAGCGGTTATAGATAGGTATATACTCTGTTTTACTAGCAGTTATAGGTAGGTATAGACTATGTTATACTAGCAGATATAGTTAGGTAAATACTATGTTATACTGGCAGTTATATATAGGTATATACTAAGATATACTAGCATTTATAGGTAGGTATAGACTATGTTATAATATAGGTTTAAAGTAACTTTATACTATGTGATACTAGCATTTATAGGTAGGTATATACTCTGTTATGCTAGCAGTTATAGATATTTATATACTATGTTATACTAGCAGTTATAGGTTGATATATACTCTGATTTACTAGCAGTTATAGGTAGGTATATACTCTGTTATACTAGCAGTTATAGGTAGGGATAGACTCTGTTATACTAGCAGATATAGGTAGGTATATATTCTGTTATACTAGCAGTCATATATAGGTATAGACTATGTTATACTAGCAGTTATAGCTAGGTATAGACTATGTTATCATAGAGGTTTATGTAGGTATAGACTATGTTATACTAGCAGTTATGGGTAAGTATAGACTATGTTATACTAGCGGTTATAGATATGTATAGACTATGTTATACTAGCGGTTATAGGTAGGTATAGACTATGTTATACTAGCAGTTATAGGTAGGTATATACTCTGTTTTACTAGCAGTTATAGGTAGGTATAGACTATGTTATGCTAGCGGTTATAGGTAGGTATATACTATGTTATACTAGCAGTTATTAGTACGTATAGACAATGTTATACTAGCAGTTATAGGTAGGTATAAACGATGTTATACCAGCGGTTAGAGGTAGGTATATCCTCTGTTATACTAGCAGTGATAGGTAAGTATAGATTATGTTATACTAGCGGTTATAGGTAGGCATAGACTATGTTATACTAGCAATTATAGGTATGTATGGACTATGTTATACTAGCGGTTATAGGTAGATATATACTTTGTTATTCTAGCAGTTATATGTAGGTATAGAATCTGTTATACTAGGAGTAATAGTTAGGTATAGACTCTGTTATACTAACAGTTATAGGTAGGTATATACTCTGTTATACTAACAGTTATATATATTTATATACTATGTTATACTAGCAGTTATAGGTAGGTATATACTCTGATTTACTAGCAATTATAGGTAGGTATATACTATGTTATACTAGCAGTTATAGGTAGGTATATACTCTGTTATACTAGCAGTTATAGGTAGGTATAGACTCTGTTATAATAGAGGTTTATGTAGGTATAGACTATGTTATACTAGCAGTTATGGGTAAGTATAGATTATGTTATGCTAGCAGGTATAGGTAGGTATATTCTCTATTATACTAGTAGTTATAGGTATGTATCGATTATGTTATACTAGCAGTAATAGGTAGGTATAGAATATGTTATACTAGCGGTTATAGGTAGGCATATACTATGTTATTATAGCGGTTATAGGTAGGAATATACTCTGTTTTACTAGCAGTTATATATAGGTATAAACTATGATATACTAGCATTTATAGGTAGGTATAAACTATGTTATAATATAGGTTTAAGGTAACTTTATACTATGTTATACTAGCATTTATGGTTAGATATAGACTATGTTATACTAGCAGTTATAGGTAGTTATATACTCTGCTATGCTAGCAGTTATATGTAGGTATATACTCTAGTATACTAGCAGTTATAGGTACATATAGATTATGTTATACTAGCAGTAATAAGAAGGTATATACTCTGTTATACTAGCAGTTATAGGTAGCTATATACTATGTTATACTAGCAGATATTGATAGGTATAAACTATGTTATCCTAGCAGATATAGGTAGGTATATACTCTGTTATACTAGCAGTTATAGGTAGGTATATACTATGTTATTCTTGCATTTGTAGGTAGGTATAGAGTCTGATATACTTGCAGTTATAGGTAGGTATATATTCTGTTATACTAGCAGATATAGGTAGGTATATACTCTGTTATACTAGCAGTTATAGGTAGGTATAGATTCTGTTATACTAGCAGTAATAGGTAGGTATATACTCTGTTATACTAGCAGTTATAGGTAGGTATAGACTATGTTATAATAGCGGTTACAGGTAGGTATAGACTATGTTATACTAGAAGTTATAGGTAGGTATATACTCTGATTTACTAGCAGTTATAAGTAGGTATAGACTTTGTTATACTAACAGATATAGGTAGCTATAGACTAGGCTATGATAGCGGTTATAGGTAGGTATTGTCTATGTTATACTAGCAGTTATAGGTAGGTATATACTCTGTTATACTAGAAGTTATAGGTAGGTATATACTCTGTTATACTAGCAGTTATAGGTAGGTATAGACTATGTTATAAGTGCGGTTACAGGTAGGTATAGACTATGTTATACTAGCAGTTATAGGTAGGTATGGACTATGTTATACTAGCGTTTATAGGTAGGTATATACTCTGTTATACTAGCAGTTATAGGTAGGTATATACTCTGTTATACTAGCAGTTATAGGTAGGTATAGACTATGTTATACTAGCAGTTATAGGTAGCTATGGACTATGTTATACTAGCGGTTATAGGTAGATATATACTTTGTTTTTCTAGCAATTATAAGTAGGTATATACTCTGTTATACTAGCAGTTATAGATATTTATATACTCTGTTATACTAGCAGTTATAGGTAGGTATATACTCTGTTATATTAGCAGTTATAGGTATGTATAGACTCTGTTATACTAGCAGATATAGGTAGATATATATTATGTTATACTAGCAGTCATATATAGGTATAGACTATGTTATACTAGCAGTTATAGCTAGGTATAGACTCTGTTATAATAGAGGTTTATGTAGGTATAGACTATGTTATACTAGCAGTTATGGGTAAGTATAGACTATGTTATACTAGCAGTTATAGGTAGGTATATACTCTGTTATACAAGCAGTTATATATAGGTATAAACTATGATATACTAGCAGTTATAGGTAGGTATAGACTATGTTATAATATAGGTTTAAAGTAAATTTATACTATGTTATACCAGCATTTATGGTTAGATATAGACTATGTTATACTAGCAGTTATAGGTAGTTATATACTCTGCTATGCTAGCAGTTATATGTAGCTATATACTCTGGTATACTAGCAGTTATAGGTACATATAGATTATGTTATACTAGCAGTAATAAGAGGGTATATACTCTGTTATACTAGCAGTTATAGGTAGGTATATACTATGTTATTCTTGCATTTTTAGGTAGGTATAGAGTTTGTTATACTAGCAGTAATAGGTACGTATATACTCTGTTATACTAGCAGTTATAGGTAGGTATATACTCTGTTATACTAGCAGTTATAGCTAGTTATAGACTATGTTATAATAGAGGTTTATGTAGGTATAAACTATGTTATACTAGCAGTTATAGGTAGGTATATACTATGTTATTCTTGCAGTTGTAGGTAGGTATAGCGTCTGATATACTTGCAGTTATAGGTAGGTATATACTCTGTT
>CM026403.1:44365381-44396594 GCA_014843695.1 Archivesica marissinica
GTACTGATGCACCAGCCTGGCGCCTGGTATATAAGCATATGATTCGGGAAGTACTGATGCACCAGCCTGGCGCCTGGTATATAAGCATATGATTCGGGAAGTACTGATGCACCAGCCTGGCGCCTGGTATATAAGCATATGATTCGGGAAGTACTGATGCACCAGCCTGGCGCCTGGTATATAAGCATATGATTCGGGAAGTACTGATGCACCAGCCTGGCGCCTGGTATATAAGCATAGGATTCGGGAAGTACTGATGCACCAGCCTGGCGCCTGGTATATAACATATGATTCGGGAAGTACTGATGCACCAGCCTGGCGCCTGGTATATAAGCATATGATTCGGGAAGTACTGATGCACCAGCCTGGCGCCTGGTATATAAGCATAGATTCGGGAAGTACTGATGCACCAGCCTGGCGCCTGGTATATAAACATAGGATTCGGGAAGTACTGATGCACCAGCCTGGCGCCTGGTATATAAACATAGGATTCGGGAAGTACTGATGCACCAGCCTGGCGCCTGGTATAGCATAGGATTCGGGAAGTACTGATGCACCAGCCTGGCGCCTGGTATATAAGCATAGGATTCGGGAAGTACTGATGCACCAGCCTGGCGCCTGGTATATAAGCATAGGATTCGGGAATACTGATGCACCAGCCTGCGCCTGGTATACAAGCATATGATTCGGGAAGTACTGATGCACCAGCCTGGCGCCTGGTATATAAGCATATGATTCGGGAAGTACTGATGCACCAGCCTGGCGCCTGGTATATAAGCATAGGATTCGGGAAGTACTGATGCACCAGCCTGGCGCCTGGTATATAAACATAGGATTCGGGAAGTACTGATGCACCAGTCTGGCGCCTGGCATACAAGCATAGGATTCGGGAAGTACTGATGCACCAGCCTGGCGCCTGGCATATAAGCATATGATTCGGGAAGTACTGATGCACCAGCCTGGCGCCTGGTATATAAGCATAAGATTCGGAAGTACTGATGCACCAGCCTGGCGCCTGGTATATAAGCATAGGATTCGGGAAGTACTGGTGCACCAGACTGGCGCCTGGTATATAAGCATAGGATTCGGGAAGTACTGATGCACCAGCCTGGCGCCTTGTATATAAGCATAGGATTCGGCAAGTACTGATGCACCAGCCTGGCGCCTGGTATATAAGCATATGATTCGGGAAGTACTGATGCACCAGCCTGGCGCCTGGTATATAAGCCTAGGATTCGGGAAGTACTGATGCACCAGCCTGGCGCCTGGTATATAAGCCTAGGATTCGGGAAGTACTGATGCACCAGCCTGGCGCCTGGTATACAAGCATAGGATTCGGGAAGTACTGATGCACCAGCCTGGCGCCTGGCATATAAGCATAGGATTCGGCAAGTACTGATGGTCATAACAAGAGGTGTCTCATTAGTCAGACATGGCAGCCCTTTAAATAGGGGTGACACTATAATAAACAAACACTTTACTCTACTTTTATAACACACAATAAGCGAAACACGACTCACAAGTACCATCACCATCAGGAATAATAATAAATAATAATAAGACATTATTTAACACGGAAACTTATTTGACAAGGTTAACTTTCCATACGGCATGAAAACAAAACAACATTAAACAACATATTTATATATATATATATATCTACATAATTAAGCGCACTACTATTTATATAGTTATTGTTTTTCATGTAAAAACACACTTATCCGAAGTGTGCGTTTTCTATGTCCTCTAGTATACTTATCCCAAGTGTGCGTTTTCTATGCCCTCTAGTATACTTATCCGAAGTGTGCGTTTTCTATGCCCTCTAGTATACTTATCCGAAGTGTGCGTTTTCTATGTCCTCTAGTATACTTATCGGAAGTGTGCGTTTTCTATGTCCTCTAGTATACGTATCGGAAGTGTGCGTTTTCTATGTCCTCTAGTATACGTATCGGAAGTGTGCGTTTTCTATGTCCTGTAGTATACGTATCGGAAGTGTGCGTTTTCTATGTCCTCTAGTATACGTATCCGAAGTGTGCGTTTTCTATGTCCTCTAGTATACGTATCCGAAGTGTGCGTTTTCTATGTTCTCTAGTATACGTATCGGAAGTGTGCGTTTTCTATGTCCTCTAGTATACTTATCAGAAGTGTGCGTTTTCTATGTCCTCTAGTATACTTATCCGAAGTGTGCGTTTTCTATGTCCTCTAGTATACGTATCGGAAGTGTGCGTTTTCTATGTCCTCTAATATACGTATCGGAAGTCTGCGTTTTCTATGTCCTCTAGTATACTTATCCGAAGTGTGCGTTTTCTATGCCCTCTAGTATACTTATCCGAAGTGAACATTTTCTATGTCCTCTAGTATACGTATCCGAAGTGAGCATTTTCTATGTCCTCTAGTATACGTATCCAAAGTGAGCGTTTTCTATGTCCTCTAGTATACTTATCCGTAGTGTGCGTTTTCTATGTCCTCTAGTATATATCCGAAGTGTGCGTTTTCTATGTCCTCTAGTATAATTATCCGAAGTGTGCGTTTTCTATGTCCTCTAGTATACGTATCGGACGTGTGCGTTTTCTATGTCCTCTAGTATACGTATCGGAAGTGTGCGTTTTCTATGTCCTCTAGTATATATCCGAAGTGTGCGTTTTCTATGTCCTCTAGTATACTTATCCGAGGTGTGCGTTTTCTATGTCCTCTAGTATACGTATCGGAAGTTTGCGTTTTCTATGTCCTCTAGTATACGTATCGGACGTGTGCGTTGTCTATGTCCTCTAGTATACGTATCGGAAGTGTGCGTTTTCTATGTCATCTAGTATACGTATCGGAAGTGTGCGTTTTCTATGTCCTCTAGTATACGTATCGGAAGTGTGCGTTTTCTATGTCCTCTAGTATACGTATCGGAAGTGTGCGTTTTCTATGTCCTCTAGTATACTTATCCGAGGTGTGCGTTTTCTATGTCCTCTAGTATACTTATCCGAAGTGTGCGTTTTCTATGTCCTCTAGTATACGTATCGGAAGTGTGCGTTTTCTATGTCCTCTAGTATACGTATCGGAAGTGTGCGTTTTTTATGTGCTCTAGTATACTTATCCGAAGTGTGCGTTTTCTATGTCCTCTAATATACGTATCGGAAGTATGCGTTTTCTATGTCCTATAATATACGTATCGGAAGTGTGCGTTTTCTATGTCCTCTAGTATACGTATCCGAAGTGTATGCTTTCTATGTCCTCTTGTATACGTATCCGAAGTGTGCGTTTCCTATGTCCTCTAGTATACGTATCCGAAGTGTGCGTTTTCTATGTCCTCTAATATACATATCGGAAGTGTGTGTTTTCTATGTCCTCTAGTATACGTATCGGAAGTATGCGTTTTCTATGTCCTCTAGTATACGTATCGGAAGTATGCGTTTTCTATGTCCTCTAGTATACGTATCGGAAGTATGCGTTTTCTATGTCCTCTAGTATACGTAACGGAAGTGTGCGTTTTCTATGTCCTCTAGTATACGAAACGGAAGTGTGCGTTTTCTATATCCTCTAGTATACGTAAAAGAAGTGTGCGTTTTCTATGTCCTCTAGTATACGTATCGGAAGTGTGCGTTTTCTATGTCCTCTAGTATACGTATCGGAAGTGTGCGTTTTCTATGTCCTCTAGTATACATATCGGAGGTGTGCGTTTTCTATGTCCTCTAGTATACGTATCGGAAGTGTGCGTTTTATATGTCCTCTAGTATACTTATCCGAAGTGTGCGTTTTCTATGTCCTCTAGTTTATATCCGAAGTGTGCGTTTTCTATGTCCTCTAGTATACTTATCCGAAGTGTGCGTTTTCTATGTCCTCTAGTATACGTATCGGAAGTGTGCGTTTTCTATGTCCTCTAGTATACTTATCCGAAGTGTGCGTTTTCTATGTCCTCTAGTATATATCCGAAGTGTGCGTTTTCTATGTCCTCTAGTATACTTATCCGAGGTGTGCGTTTTCTATGTCCTCTAGTATACGTATCGGACGTGTGCGTTTTCTATGTCCTCTAGTATACGTATCGGAAGTGTGCGTTTTCTATGTCCTCTAGTATACGTATCGGAAGTGTGCGTTTTCTATGTCCTCTAGTATACGTATCGGAAGTGTGCGTTTTCTATGTCCTCTAGTATACGTATCCGAAGTGTGCGTTTTCTATGTCCTCTAGTATACGTATCCGAAGTGTGCGTTTTCTATGTTCTCTAGTATACGTATCGGAAGTGTGCGTTTTCTATGTCCTCTAGTATACTTATCAGAAGTGTGCGTTTTCTATGTCCTCTAGTATACTTATCCGAAGTTTGCGTTTTCTATGTCCTCTAATATACGTATCGGAAGTGTGCGTTTTCTATGTCCTCTAATATACGTATCGGAAGTCTGCGTTTTCTATGTCCTCTAGTATACTTATCCGAAGTGTGCGTTTTCTATGCCCTCTAGTATACTTATCCGAAGTGAACATTTTATATGTCCTCTAGTATACGTATCCGAAGTGAGCATTTTCTATGTCCTCTAGTATACGTATCCGAAGTGAGCATTTTCTATGTCCTCTAGTATACTTATCCGTAGTGTGCGTTTTCTATGTCCTCTAGTATATATCCGAAGTGTGCGTTTTCTATGTCCTCTAGTATAATTATCCGAAGTGTGCGTTTTCTATGTCCTCTATAATACGTATCGGACGTGTGCGTTTTCTATGTCCTCTAGTATACGTATCGGAAGTGTGCGTTTTCTATGTCCTCTAGTATATATCCGAAGTGTGCGTTTTCTATGTCCTCTAGTATACTTATCCGAGGTGTGCGTTTTCTATGTCCTCTAGTATACGTATCGGAAGTTTGCGTTTTCTATGTCCTCTAGTATACGTATCGGACGTGTGCGTTTTCTATGTCCTCTAGTATACGTATCGGAAGTGTGCGTTTTCTATGTCCTCTAGTATACGTATCGGAAGTGTGCGTTTTCTATGTCCTCTAGTATACTTATCGGAAGTGTGCGTTTTCTATGTCCTCTAGTATACGTATCCGAGGTGTGCGTTTTCTATGTCCTCTAGTATACGTATCGGAAGTTTGCGTTTTCTATGTCCTCTAGTATACGTATCGGACGTGTGCGTTTTCTATGTCCTCTAGTATACGTATCGGAAGTGTGCGTTTTCTATGTCCTCTAGTATACGTATCGGAAGTGTGCGTTTTCTATGTCCTCTAGTATACGTATCGAAGTGTGCGTTTTCTATGTCCTCTAGTATACGTATCGGAAGTGTGCGTTTTCTATGTCCTCTAGTATACTTATCCGAAGTGTGCGTTTTCTATGTCCTCTAGTATACTTATCCGAAGTGTGCGTTTTCTATGTCCTCTAGTATACGTATCGGAAGTGTGCGTTTTCTATGTCCTCTAGTATACTTATCCGAAGTGTGCGTTTTCTATGTCCTCTAATATACCTATCGGAAGTATGCGTTTTCTATGTCCTCTAATATACGTATCGGAAGTGTGCGTTTTCTATGTCCTCTAGTATACGTATCCGAAGTGTGCGTTTTCTATGTCCTCTTGTATACGTATCCGAAGTGTGCGTTTTCTATGTCCTCTAGTATACGTATCCGAAGTGTGCGTTTTCTATGTCCTCTAATATACGTATCGGAAGTGTGTGTTTTCTATGTCCTCTAGTATACGTATCGGAAGTATGCGTTTTCTATGTCCTCTAGTATACGTATCGGAAGTATGCGTTTTCTATGTCCTCTAGTATACGTAAAAGAAGTATGCGTTTTCTATGTCCTCTAGTATACGTATCGGAAGTGTGCGTTTTCTATGTCCTCTAGTATACGTAACGGAAGTATGCGTTTTCTATGTCCTCTAGTATACGTAAAGGAAGTGTGCGTTTTCTATGTCCTCTAGTATACGTATCGGAAGTGTGCGTTTTCTATGTCCTCTAGTATATATCCGAAGTGTGCGTTTTCTATGTCCTCTAGTATACGTATCGGAAGTTTGCGTTTTCTATGTCCTCTAGTATACGTATCGGACGTGTGCGTTTTCTATGTCCTCTAGTATACGTATCGGAAGTGTGCGTTTTCTATGTCCTCTAGTATACGTATCGGAAGTGTGCGTTTTCTATGTCCTCTAGTATACGTGTCGGAAGTGTGCGTTTTCTATGTCCTCTAGTATACGTATCCGAGGTGTGCGTTTTCTATGTCCTCTAGTATACGTATCGGAAGTTTGCGTTTTCTATGTCCTCTAGTATACGTATCGGACGTGTGCGTTTTCTATGTCCTCTAGTATACGTATCGGAAGTGTGCGTTTTCTATGTCCTCTAGTATACGTATCGGAAGTGTGCGTTTTCTATGTCCTCTAGTATACGTATCGGAAGTGTGCGTTTTCTATGTCCTCTAGTATACGTATCCGAAGTGTGCGTTTTCTATGTCCTCTAGTATACGTATCCGAAGTGTGCGTTTTCTATGTCCTCTAGTATACGTATCCGAAGTGTGCGTTTTCTATGTCCTCTAGTATACGTATCGGAAGTGTGCGTTTTCTATGTCCTCTAGTATACTTATCCGAAGTGTGCGTTTTCTATGTCCTCTAATATACCTATCGGAAGTGTGCGTTTTCTATGTCCTCTAATATACGTATCGGAAGTGTGCGTTTTCTATGTCCTCTAGTATACGTATCCGAAGTGTGCGTTTTCTATGTCCTCTTGTATACGTATCCGAAGTGTGCGTTTTCTATGTCCTCTAGTATACGTATCGGAAGTGTGCGTTTTCTATGTCCTCTAGTATACGTATCGGAAGTGTGCGTTTTCTATGTCCTCTAGTATACGTGTCGGAAGTGTGCGTTTTCTATGTCCTCTAGTATACGTATCCGAGGTGTGCGTTTTCTATGTCCTCTAGTATACGTATCGGAAGTTTGCGTTTTCTATGTCCTCTAGTATACGTATCGGACGTGTGCGTTTTCTATGTCCTCTAGTATACGTATCGGAAGTGTGCGTTTTCTATGTCCTCTAGTATACGTATCGGAAGTGTGCGTTTTCTATGTCCTCTAGTATACGTATCGGAAGTGTGCGTTTTCTATGTCCTCTAGTACACGTATCGGAAGTGTGCGTTTTCTATGTCCTCTAGTATACTTATCCGAAGTGTGCGTTTTCTATGTCCTCTAGTATACTTATCCGAAGTGTGCGTTTTCTATGTCCTCTAGTATACGTATCGGAAGTGTGCGTTTTCTATGTCCTCTAGTATACTTATCCGAAGTGTGCGTTTTCTATGTCCTCTAATATACCTATCGGAAGTATGCGTTTTCTATGTCCTCTAATATACGTATCGGAAGTGTGCGTTTTCTATGTCCTCTAGTATACGTATCCGAAGTGTGCGTTTTCTATGTCCTCTTGTATACGTATCCGAAGTGTGCGTTTTCTATGTCCTCTAGTATACGTATCCGAAGTGTGCGTTTTCTATGTCCTCTAATATACGTATCGGAAGTGTGTGTTTTCTATGTCCTCTAGTATACGTATCGGAAGTATGCGTTTTCTATGTCCTCTAGTATACGTATCGGAAGTATGCGTTTTCTATGTCCTCTAGTATACGTAAAAGAAGTGTGCGTTTTCTATGTCCTCTAGTATACGTATCGGAAGTGTGCGTTTTCTATGTCCTCTAGTATACGTAACGGAAGTATGCGTTTTCTATGTCCTCTAGTATACGTAAAAGAAGTGTGCGTTTTCTATGTCCTCTAGTATACGTATCGAAAGTGTGCGTTTTCTATGTCCTCTAGTATATATCCGAAGTGTGCGTTTTCTATGTCCTCTAGTATACGTATCGGAAGTTTGCGTTTTCTATGTCCTCTAGTATACGTATCGGACGTGTGCGTTTTCTATGTCCTCTAGTATACGTATCGGAAGTGTGCGTTTTCTATGTCCTCTAGTATACGTATCGGAAGTGTGCGTTTTCTATGTCCTCTAGTATACGTGTCGGAAGTGTGCGTTTTCTATGTCCTCTAGTATACGTATCCGAGGTGTGCGTTTTCTATGTCCTCTAGTATACGTATCGGAAGTTTGCGTTTTCTATGTCCTCTAGTATACGTATCGGACGTGTGCGTTTTCTATGTCCTCTAGTATACGTATCGGAAGTGTGCGTTTTCTATGTCCTCTAGTATACGTATCGGAAGTGTGCGTTTTCTATGTCCTCTAGTATACGTATCGGAAGTGTGCGTTTTCTATGTCCTCTAGTATACGTATCGGAAGTGTGCGTTTTCTATGTCCTCTAGTATACTTATCCGAAGTGTGCGTTTTCTATGTCCTCTAGTATACGTATCCGAAGTGTGCGTTTTCTATGTCCTCTAGTATACGTATCGGAAGTGTGCGTTTTCTATGTCCTCTAGTATACTTATCCGAAGTGTGCGTTTTCTATGTCCTCTAATATACCTATCGGAAGTATGCGTTTTCTATGTCCTCTAATATACGTATCGGAAGTGTGCGTTTTCTATGTCCTCTAGTATACGTATCCGAAGTGTGCGTTTTCTATGTCCTCTGTATACGTATCCGAAGTGTGCGTTTTCTATGTCCTCTAGTATACGTATCCGAAGTGTGCGTTTTCTATGTCCTCTAATATACGTATCGGAAGTGTGTGTTTTCTATGTCCTCTAGTATACGTATCGGAAGTATGCGTTTTCTATGTCCTCTAGTATACGTATCGGAAGTATGCGTTTTCTATGTCCTCTAGTATACGTAAAAGAAGTGTGCGTTTTCTATGTCCTCTAGTATACGTATCGGAAGTGTGCGTTTTCTATGTCCTCTAGTATACGTAACGGAAGTATGCGTTTTCTATGTCCTCTAGTATACGTAAAAGAAGTGTGCGTTTTCTATGTCCTCTAGTATACGTATCGGAAGTGTGCGTTTTCTATGTCCTCTAGTATATATCCGAAGTGTGCGTTTTCTATGTCCTCTAGTATACGTATCGGAAGTTTGCGTTTTCTATGTCCTCTAGTATACGTATCGGACGTGTGCGTTTTCTATGTCCTCTAGTATACGTATCGGAAGTGTGCGTTTTCTATGTCCTCTAGTATACGTATCGGAAGTGTGCGTTTTCTATGTCCTCTAGTATACGTGTCGGAAGTGTGCGTTTTCTATGTCCTCTAGTATACGTATCCGAGGTGTGCGTTTTCTATGTCCTCTAGTATACGTATCGGAAGTTTGCGTTTTCTATGTCCTCTAGTATACGTATCGGACGTGTGCGTTTTCTATGTCCTCTAGTATACTTATCCGAAGTGTGCGTTTTCTATGTCCTCTATATACCTATCGGAAGTATGCGTTTTCTATGTCCTCTAGTATACGTATCGAAGTGTGCGTTTTCTATGTCCTCTAGTATACGTATCCGAAGTGTGCGTTTTCTATGTCCTCTAGTATACGTATCGGAAGTGTGCGTTTTCTATGTCCTCTAGTATATACGTATCCGAAGTGTGCGTTTTCTATGTCCTCTAGTATACGTATCCGAAGTGTGCGTTTTCTATGTCCTCTAGTATACGTATCCGAAGTGTGCGTTTTCTATGTCCTCTAGTATACGTATCCGAAGTGTGCGTTTTCTATGTCCTCTAGTATACGTATCCGAAGTGTGCGTTTTCTATGTCCTCTAGTATACGTATCCGAAGTGTGCGTTTTCTATGTCCTCTAGTATACGTATCCGAAGTGTGCGTTTTCTATGTCCTCTAATATACGTATCGGAAGTGTGTGTTTTCTATGTCCTCTAGTATACGTATCGGAAGTATGCGTTTTCTATGTCCTCTAGTATACGTATCGGAAGTATGCGTTTTCTATGTCCTCTAGTATACGTAAAAGAAGTGTGCGTTTTCTATGTCCTCTAGTATACGTATCGGAAGTGTGCGTTTTCTATGTCCTCTAGTATACGTAACGGAAGTGTGCGTTTTCTATGTCCTCTAGTATACGTAAAAGAAGTGTGCGTTTTCTATGTCCTCTAGTATACGTATCGGAAGTGTGCGTTTTCTATGTCCTCTAGTATATATCCGAAGTGTGCGTTTTCTATGTCCTCTAGTATACTTATCGGAAGTGTGCGTTTTCTATGTCCTCTAGTATACGTATCGGAAGTGTGCGTTTTCTATGTCCTCTAGTATACGTATCGGAAGTGTGCGTTTTCTATGTCCTCTAGTATACGTATCCGAAGTGTGCGTTTTCTATGTCGTCTAGTATACGTATCGGAAGTGTGCGTTTTCTATGTCCTCTAGTATACGTATCCGAAGTGTGCGTTTTCTATGTCCTCTAGTATACGTATCGGAAGTGTGCGTTTTCTATGTCCTCTAGTATACGTATCGGAAGTGTGCGTTTTCTATGTCCTCTAGTATACGTATCGGAAGTGTGCGTTTTCTATGTCCTCTAGTATACGTATCGGAAGTATTCGTTTTCTATGTCCTCTAGTATACGTATCGGAAGTGTGCGTTTTCTTTGTCCTCTAGTATACGTATCGGAAGTGTGCGTTTTCTATGTCCTCTAGTATACGTATCGGAAGTGTGCGTTTTCTATGTCCTCTAGTATACGTATCGGAAGTATGCGTTTTCTATGTCGTCTAGTATACGTATCGGAAGTGTGCGTTTTCTATGTCCTCTAGTATACGTATCGGAAGTATGCGTTTTCTATGTCCTCTAGTATACGTATCGGAAGTATGCGTTTTCTATGTCCTCTAGTATATTTCTCTCCACGATTTACATTGACACACGACTAAATATTTCACGAATTGAATAATTGTTTCATGCATGTTCCAGTGTTCTTCTTCCTGTGTGTAATATCGCTGTTCACCAGGGGAGGAGGGTTTGGAGTTGGAAGTAGCAGTGGATATAGCAATGTTGAAGATCTCATTCTTTTGTGAGTTACAAATAATACTTATGTATGTATGTATGTATGTTCCATTAATGTCAAACCCTTTGCGGGGACCTATACGTGTTTTCCTGGATAGGCTTAACCGACCTAAGTGGTTAGCCAGTACTAAGCAATGTGTGTGGGGTGCCTTGCTCAATGACACTACATACGTGACCTGACCGAGTATCGAACCGGGACCTTTCGATTTCAAATCCGACGCGCTACTACTGGACCACGGACGCCATAATACTTAGTGTGCACTGTCTCGCACGTCACTAGTGGTATTGACTGGTGCTTTGTTAGTACTTAGTTACTTGTTCTAGACACATCTTGCCTTGTGTTGCACTCATTATATGCATGCGGTACTGTCAAACCTGTCTTCAGCAGCCAGTCAAGGGAATCATAGAAAGTGACTGCTTAGCACAGGTGATTGCTTAATAGAGGTTTAATGTTATGGTTATTCCATAGTATTTTACTTTGTATCATGGGCGTACCGGTAGTCGGCTTTTCAATGAATAGCTTCTAGTCAGTCACTCATACAGCCGGTGATATACTATTCAGTGAAGCTTCTAGTCAGTCACTCATACAGCCGGTGATGTACTATTCAGTGAAGCTTCTAGTCAGTCACTCATACAGCCGGTGATGTACTATTCAGTGAAGCTTCTAGTCAGTCTCTCATACAGCCGGTGATATACTATTCAGTAAATAGCTTCTAGTCAGTCTCTCATACAGCCGGTGATATACTATTCAGTGAAGCTTCTAGTCAGTCACTCATACAGCCGGTGATGTACTATTCAGTGAAGCTTCTAGTCAGTCTCTCATACAGCCGGTGATATACTATTCAGTGAAGCTTCTAGTCAGTCTCTCATACAGCCTGTGATGTACTATTCAGTGAAGCTTCTAGTCAGTCACTCATACAGCCGGTGATGTACTATTCAGTGAATAGCTTCTAGTCAGTCACTCATACAGCCGGTGATGTACTATTCAGTGAAGCTTCTAGTCAGTCACTCATACAGCCGGTGATGTACTATTCAGTGAATAGCTTCTAGTCAGTCACTCATACAGCCAGTGATGTACTATTCAGTGAAGCTTCTAGTCAGTCACTCATACAGCCGGTGATGTACTATTCAGTGAATAGCTTCTAGTCAGTCACTCATACAGCCGGTGATGTACTATTCAGTGAAGCTTCTAGTCAGTCACTCATACAGCCAGTGATGTACTATTCAGTGAATAGCTTCTAATCAGTCTCTCAAATAGCCGGTGATATACTATTAGTAAGTAAAGTGATCATGTTTGCATTTAGTGTACAAAGTATATGTGTGAACCCCTAAAACATAGCGCATGTGCTTGAGAGCGATGCCAGCATTCGCTTTCCGGAAGTAAATAAAATCACGTGAATAAACAAAGGCCGCAATCAGGGATACTGACGATGCGCTTACTTTCCCTGATACGTGATTATGTTGTGGTAAGATACTTGTTCAACAGTTTCATCCTAAATCGTTCATTTTCCCTTTTATTGTTATTGTGTTATTGAACGTTACCTGAGTCGTTAGTCAGCAGTGTACGTTGCTTGCTTTATACTTAGACCGTATTGTCCATTACTAGTTTTATACAAAGTCAGCAATGTACATTACTAGTTTTATACAAAGTCAGCAATGTACATTACTAGTTTTATACAAAGTCAGCAATGTAAATTACTTGTTTTATACCTAGTCAGCAGTGTACATTACTAGTTTTATACCTAGTCAGCAGTGTACATTACTAGTTTTATACCCAGTCAGCAGTGTAAATTACTTGTTTTATACCTAGTCAGCAGTGTACATTACTAGTTTTATACCCAGTCAGCAGTGTACATTACTTGTTTTATACCCAGTCAGCAGTGTACATTACTAGTTTTATACAAAGACAGCAATGTATATTACTAGGTTTATACCTAGTCAGCAGTGTAAATTACTTGTTTTATACCTAGTCAGCAGTGTACATTACTAGTTTTATACCCAGTCAGCAGTGTACATTACTAGTTTCATACCTAGTCAGCAGTGTAAATTACTTGTTTTATACCTAGTCAGCAGTGTACATTACTAGTTTTATACCCAGTCAGCAGTGTACATTACTAGTTTTATACCTAGTCAGCAGTGTAAATTACTTGTTTTATACCTAGTCAGCAGTGTACATTACTAGTTTTATACCTAGTCAGCAGTGTGCGTTACTAGTTTTATACCTAGTCAACAGTGTACATTACTAGTTTTATACCTAGTCAGCAGTGTACATTACTAGTTGTATACCCAGTCAGCAGTATACATTACTAGTTTTATACCTAGTCAACAGTGTACATTACTAGATGTATAACTAGTCAGCAGTGTACATTACTAGTTGTATACCCAGTCAGCAGTATACATTACTAGTTTTATACCTAGTCAACAGTGTACATTACTAGTTTTATACCTAGTCAGCAGTGTACATTACTAGTTTTATACCTAGTCAACAGTGTACATTACTAGTTTTATACCTAGTCAACAGTGTACATTACTAGTTGTATACCCAGTCAGCAGTGTACATTACTAGTTTTATACCCAGTCAGCAGTGTACATTACTAGTTTTATGCCTAGTCAGCAGTGTACATTACTAGTTTTATACCTAGTCAGCAGTGTACATTACTAGTTGTATACCCAGTCAGCAGTGTAAATTACTAGTTTTATACCTAGTCAACAGTGTACATTACTAGTTTTATGCCTAGTCAGCAGTGTAAATTACTAGTTTTATACCTAGTCAGCAGTGTACATTACTAGTTTTATTCCCAGTCAGCAGTGTATATTACTAGTTTTATACCTAGTCAGCAGTGTACATTACTAGTTTTATACCTAGTCAGCAGTGTACATTACTAGTTTTATACCCAGTCAGCAGTGTAAATTACTTGTTTTATACCTAGTCAGCAGTGTACATTACTAGTTTTATACCCAGTCAGCAGTGTACATTACTTGTTTTATACCCAGTCAGCAGTGTACATTACTAGTTTTATACAAAGACAGCAATGTATATTACTAGGTTTATACCTAGTCAGCAGTGTAAATTACTTGTTTCATACCTAGTCAGCAGTGTAAATTACTTGTTTTATACCTAGTCAGCAGTGTACATTACTAGTTTTATACCCAGTCAGCAGTGTACATTACTAGTTTTATACCTAGTCAGCAGTGTAAATTACTTGTTTTATACCTAGTCAGCAGTGTACATTACTAGTTTTATACCTAGTCAGCAGTGTGCGTTACTAGTTTTATACCTAGTCAACAGTGTACATTACTAGTTTTATACCTAGTCAGCAGTGTACATTACTAGTTGTATACCCAGTCAGCAGTATACATTACTAGTTTTATACCTAGTCAACAGTGTACATTACTAGATGTATAACTAGTCAGCAGTGTACATTACTAGTTGTATACCCAGTCAGCAGTATACATTACTAGTTTTATACCTAGTCAACAGTGTACATTACTAGTTTTATACCTAGTCAGCAGTGTACATTACTAGTTTTATACCTAGTCAACAGTGTACATTACTAGTTGTATACCTAGTAAACAGTGTACCTTACTAGTTGTATACCCAGTCAGCAGTGTACATTACTAGTTTTATACCCAGTCAGCAGTGTACATTACTAGTTTTATGCCTAGTCAGCAGTGTACATTACTAGTTTTATACCTAGTCAGCAGTGTACATTACTAGTGTTATACCTAGTCAGCAGTGTGCGTTACTAGTTGTATACCTAGTCAGCAGTGTACATTACTAGATGTATACCTAGTCAGCAGTGTAAATTACTAGTTTTATACCTAGTCAGCAGTGTACATTACTAGTTTTATTCCCAGTCAGCAGTGTATATTACTAGTTTTATACCTAGTCAGCAGTGTATATTACTAGTTTTATACCTAGTCAGCAGTGTACATTACTAGTGTTATACCTAGTCAGCAGTGTGCGTTACTAGTTGTATACCTAGTCAGCAGTGTACATTACTAGATGTATACCTAGTCAACAGTGTACATTACTAGTTTTATACCCAGTCAGCAGTGTACATTACTAGTTTTATACCTAGTCAGCAGTGTAAATTACTTGTTTTATACCTAGTCAGCAGTGTAAATTACTTGTTTTATACCTAGTCAGCAGTGTACATTACTAGTTTTATACCCAGTCAGCAGTGTACATTACTAGTTTTATACCTAGTCAGCAGTGTAAATTACTTGTTTTATACCTAGTCAGCAGTGTACATTACTAGTTTTATACCTAGTCAGCAATGTGCGTTACTAGTTTTATACCTAGTCAACAGTGTACATTACTAGTTTTATACCCAGTCAGCAGTGTATATTACTAGTTTTATACCTAGTCAGCAGTGTACATTACTAGTTTTATTCCCAGTCAGCAGTGTATATTACTAGTTTTATACCTAGTCAGCAGTGTATATTACTAGTTTTATACCTAGTCAGCAGTGTACATTAGTAGTTTTATACCTAGTCAGCAGTGTGCGTTACTAGTTGTATACCTAGTCAACAGAGTACATTACTAGTTTTATGCCTAGTCAGCACTATAAATTACTAGTTTTATACCTATTCAGCAGTGTACATTACTAGTGTTATACCTAGTCAGCAGTGTAATTTACTTGATTTATACCCAGTCAGCAGTGTACATTACTAGTTTTATGCCTAGTCAGCAGTGTAAATTAATTGTTTTATACCTAGTCAGCAGTGTACATTACTAGTTTTATACCTAGTCAGCAGTGTAAATTACTTGTTACATACATAGTCAGCAGTGTACATTACTAGTTTTATACCTAGTCAGCAGTGTGAATTAATTGTTTTATACCTAGTCAGCAGTGTACATTACTAGTTTTATACCTAGTCAGCAGTGTAAATTACTTGTTATATACCTAGTCAGCAGTGTACATTACTAGTTTTATACCTAGTCAGCAGTGTGCGTTACTAGTTTTATACCTAGTCAGCAGTATACATTACTAGTTTTATACCTAGTCAGCAGTGTGCGTTACTAGTTTTATGCCTAGTCAGCAGTGTATATTACTAGTTTTATACCCAGTCAGCAGTGTATATTACTAGTTTTATACCCAGTCAGCAGTGTGCGTTACTTGTTCTGTGCTTAGATCACATAGTAATGTACCTTACTTGTTACTATGTATGTTAGTCAGTAATGTACCTTACTTGTTGCTATACACGTTAGTCAGTAATGCACCTTACTTGTTACTCTGTACGTTAGTCAGTAATGTACCTTACTTGTTGCTATGTACGTTAGTCAGTAATGTACCTTACTTGTTGCTATACACGTTAGTCAGTAATGTACCTTACTTGTTGCTGTGTACATTAGTCAGTAATGTACCTTACTTGTTGCTGTGTACGATAGTCAGTACTGTACCTTACTTGTTATTATGTACGTTAGTCAGTAATGTACCTTACTTGTTGCTATACACGTTAGTCAGTAATGTACCTTACTTGTTGCTATACACGTTAGTCAGTAATGTACCTTACTTGTTACTATGTACCATAGTCAGTAATGTACCTTACTTGTTACTCTGTACCATAGTCAGTAATGTACCTTACTTGTTACTATGTACCATAGTCAGTAATGTACCTTACTTGTTACTATGTACCATAGTCAGTAATTTACCTTACTTGTTGCTATACACGTTAGTCAGTAATGTACCTTACTTATTACTCTGTATGTTAGTCAGTAATTTACCTTCCTTGTTGCTATACACGTTAGTCAGTAATGCACCTTACTTGTTACTATGTAGGTTAGTCAGTAATGTACCTTACTTGTTGCTATACACGTTAGTCAGTAATGTACCTTACTTGTTGCTATACACGATAGTCAGTAATGTACCTTACTTGTTGCTATACACGTTAGGCAGTAATGTACCTTACTTGTTACTATGTACCATAGTCAGTAATTTACCTTACTTGTTGCTATACACGTTAGTCATCAGTAATGCACCTTACTTGTTACTCTGTACGTTAGTCAGTAATTTACCTTACTTGTTGCTATACAAATTAGTCAGTAATGCACCTTACTAGTTACTATGTACGTTAGTCAGTAATGTACCTTACTTGTTGCTATACACGTTAGTCAGTAATGTACCATACTTGTTGCTATTCACGTTAGTCAGTAATGTACCTTACTTGTTGCTATGCACGTTAATCAGTAATGTACCTTACTTGTTGCTATACACGTTAGTAAGTAATGTACCTTAGTTGTTGCTGTGTACGTTAATCAGTAATGTACCTTACGTGTTGCTGTGTACGTTAGACAGTAATGTACCATACTTGTTGCTGTGTACGTTTGTCAGTGATGTACATTACTTGTTGCTGTGTACGTTAGTCAGTAATGTACCTTACTTGTTGCTGTGTACTTTTGTCAGTAATGTACCTTACTTGTTATTATGTACTTTAGTCAGTAATGTACCTTACTTGTTGCTATACACGTTTGTCAGTACTGTACCTTACTTGCTCTTATGTACGTTAGTCAAAAATGTACCTTACTTGTTATTATGTACGTTAGTCAGTAATGTACCTTACTTGTTGCTGTGTACGTTAGTCAGTAATGTACCTTACTTGTTGCTGTGTACGTTTGTCAGTAATGTACCTTACTTGTTACTATGTACGTTAGTCAGTAATGTACCTTACTTGTTACTATGTACGTTAGTCAGTACTGTACCTTACTTGTTATTATGTACTTTAGTCAGTAATGTACCTTACTTGTTGCTATACACGTTTGTCAGTACTGTACCTTACTTGTTCTTATGTACGTTAGTCAGTAATGTACCTTACTTGTTACTCTGTACGTTAGTCAGTAATGTACCTTACTTGTTGCTATACACGTTAGTCAGTAATGTAACTTACTTGTTGCTGTGTACGTTAGTCAGTAATGTACCTTACCTGTTTCTGTGTACGTTAGTCAGTAATGTACCTTACTTGTTGCCGTGTACGTTAGTCAGTACTGTACCTTACTTGTTACTCTGTACGATAGTCAGTAATGTACCTTACTTTTTGCTATACACGTTAGTCAGTAATGTACCTTACTTGTTACTATGTACGTTAGTCAGTACTGTACCTTACTTGCTATTATGTACTTTAGTCAGTAATGTACCTTACTTGTTGCTATACACATTAGTCAGTAATGCACCTTACTTGTTACTATGTACGTTAGTCAGTAATGTACCTTACTTGTTGCTATACACGTTAGTCAGTAATGTACCTTACTTGTTACTATGTACCATAGTCAGTAATGTACCTTACTTGTTACTCTGTACCATAGTCAGTAATGTACCTTACTTGTTGCTATACACGTTAGTCAATAATGTACCTTACTTGTTACTCTGTACGTTAGTCAGTAATTTACCTTACTTGTTGCTATACACGGTAGTCAGTAATGCACCTTACTTGTTACTATGTAGGTTAGTCAGTAATGTACCTTACTTATTGCTATACACGTTAGTCAGTAATGTACCTTAGTTGTTGCTGTGTACGTTAATCAGTAATGTACCTTACGTGTTGCTGTGTACGTTAGACAGTAATGTACCATACTTGTTGCTGTGTACGTTTGTCAGTGATGTACATTACTTGTTGCTGTGTACGTTAGTCAGTAATGTACCTTACTTGTTGCTGTGAACTTTTGTCAGTAATGTACCTTACTTGTTATTATGTACTTTAGTCAGTAATGTACCTTACTTGTTGCTATACACGTTTGTCAGTACTGTACCTTACTTGCTCTTATGTACGTTAGTCAGTAATGTACCTTACTTGTTATTATGTACGTTAGTCAGTAATGTACCTTACTTGTTGCTGTGTACGTTAGTCAGTAATGTACCTTACTTGTTGCTGTGTACGTTTGTCAGTAATGTACCTTACTTGTTACTATGTACGTTAGTCAGTAATGTACCTTACTTGTTACTATGTACGTTAGTCAGTACTGTACCTTACTTGTTATTATGTACTTTAGTCAGTAATGTACCTTACTTGTTGCTATACACGTTTGTCAGTACTGTACCTTACTTGTTCTTATGTACGTTAGTCAGTAATGTACCTTACTTATTACTCTGTACGTTAGTCAGTAATGTACCTTACTTGTTGCTATACACGTTAGTCAGTAATGTAACTTACTTGTTGCTGTGTACGTTAGTCAGTAATGTACCTTACTTGTTTCTGTGTACGTTAGTCAGTAATGTACCTTACTTGTTGCTCTGTACGTTAGTCAGTACTGTACCTTACTTGTTACTCTGTACGTTAGTCAGTAATGTACCTTACTTTTTGCTATACACGTTAGTCAGTAATGTACCTTACTTGTTACTATGTACGTTAGTCAGTACTGTACCTTACTTGTTATTATGTACTTTAGTTAGTAATGTACCTTACTTGTTGCTATACACGTTAGTCAGTAATGCACCTTACTTGTTACTATGTACGTTAGTCAGTAATGTACCTTACTTGTTGCTATACACGTTAGTCAGTAATGTACCTTACTTGTTACTATGTACCATAGTCAGTAATGTACCTTACTTGTTACTCTGTACCATAGTCAGTAATGTACCTTACTTGTTGCTATACACGTTAGTCAATAATGTACCTTACTTGTTACTCTGTACGTTAGTCAGTAATTTACCTTACTTGTTGCTATACACGGTAGTCAGTAATGCACCTTACTTGTTACTATGTAGGTTAGTCAGTAATGTACCTTACTTATTGCTATACACGTTAGTCAGTAATGTACCTTACTTGTTGCTATACACGTTAGTCAGTAATGCACCTTACTTGTTGCTATACACGTTAGTCAGTAATGTACCTTACTTGTCACTATGTACCATAGTCAGTAATTTACCTTACTTGTTGCTATACACTTTGTCAGTAATGCACCTTAATTGTTACTCTGTACGTTAGTCAGTAATTTACCTTACTTGTTGCTATACAAGTTAGTCAGTAGTGCACCTTACTTGTTACTATGTACGTTCGTCAGTAATGTACCTTACTTGTTGCTATACACGTTGGTCAGTAATGTACCATACTTGTTGCTATACACGTTAGTCAGTAATGTACTTTACTTGTTGCTATGCACGTTAGTCAGTAATCTACCTTACGTGTTGCTATACACGTTAGTAAGTAATGTACCTTACTTGTTGCTGTGTACGTTAGTCAGTAATGTACATTACTTGTTACTATGTACCATAGTCAGTAATGTACCTTACTTGTTACTCTGTACCATAGTCAGTAATGTACCTTACTTGTTACTATGTACGTTAGTCAGTAATGTACCTTTCTTGTTACTATGTACTTTAGTCAGTAATGTACATTACTTGTTACTATGTACCATAGTCAGTAATGTACCTTACTTGTTACTCTGTACCATAGTCAGTAATGTACCTTACTTGTTACTCTGTACGTTAGTCAGTAATTTACCTTACTTGTTGCTATACACGTTAGTCAGTAATGCACCTTACTTGTTACTATGTAGGTTAGTCAGTAATGTACCTTACTTGTTGCTATACACGTTAGTCAGTAATGTACCTTACTTGTTACTATGTACCATAGTCAGTAATTTACCTTACTTGTTGCTATACACGTTAGTCAGTAATGCACCTTACTTGTTACTCTGTACGTTAGTCAGTAATTTATCTTACTTGTTGCAATACAAGTTAGTCAGTAATGCACCTTACTTGTTACTATGTACGTTAGTCAGTAATGTACCTTACTTGTTGCTATACACGTTAGCCAGTAATGTACCATACTTGTTGCAATACACGTTAGTCAGTAATATACTTTAATTATTGCTGTGTACGTTAGTCAGTAATGTACCTTACTTGTTGCTATACACGTTAGTCAGTAATGTACCATACTTGTTGCTATACACGTTAGTAAGTAATGTACCTTACTTGTTGCTGTGTACGTTAGTCAGTAATGTACCTTACGTGTTGCTGTGTACGTTAGACAGTAATGTACCTTACTTGTTGCTGTGTACGTTTGTCAGTGATGTACCTTACTTGTTGCTGTGTACGTTTGTCAGTAATGTACCATACTTGTTACTATGTACGTTAGTCAGTAATGTACCTTACTTGTTACTGTGTACGTTAGTCAGTATTGTACCTTACTTGTTATTATGTACTTTAGTCATAATGTACCTTACTTGTTGATATACACGTTAGTCAGTAATGCACCTTACTTTTTGCTATGCACGTTAGCCAATAATGTACCTTACGTATTACTATGTACCATAGTCAGTAATGTACCTTACTTGTTACTTTGTACGTTAGTCAGTAATGTACCTTACTTGTTGCTATACACGTTAGTCAGTAATGCACATTACTTGTTACTCTGTACGTTAGTCAGTAATTTACCTTACTTGTTGCTATACACGTTAGTCAGTAATGCACCTTACTTGTTACTATGTACCATAGTCAGTACTCTACCTTACTTGTTATTATGTACGTTAGTCAGTAATGTACCTTACTTGTTGCTATACACGTTTGTCAGTACTGTACCTTACTTATTATTATGTACGTTAGTCAGTAATGTACCTTACTTGTTATTATGTACGTTAGTCAGTAATGTACCTTACTTGTTGCTATACACGTTTGTCAGTACTGTACCTTACTTGTTATTATGTACGTTAGTTAGTAATGTACCTTACTTGTTATTATGTATGTTAGTAGGTACTGTACCTTACTTGTTATTATGTACGTTAGTCAGTAATGTACCTTACTTGTTATTATGTACGTTAGTCAGTAATGTACCTTACTTGTTGCTATACACGTTAGTCAGTAATGTACCTTACTTGTTACTATGTACGTTAGTCAGTAATGTACCTTACTTGTTACTATATACCATGGTCAGTAATGTACCTTACTTGTTACTATGTACGTTAGTCAGTAATGTACCTTACTTGTTACTATGTACGTTAGTCAGTAATGTACCTTACTTGTTGCTATACACGTTAGTCAGTAATGTACCTTACTTGTTGCTATACACGTTTGTCAGTAATGTACCTTACTTGTTGCTATGCACGTTAGTCAGTAAAGTACCATACATGTTACTGTGTACGTTAGTCAGTAATGTACCTTACTTGTTGCTATACACGTTAGTCAGTAATGTACCTTACTTGTTACTATGTACCATATTCAGTAATGTACCTTACTTGTTGCTATGTACGTTAGTCAGTAATGTACCCTACTTGTTGCTATGAACCATAGTCAGTAATGTACCTTACTTGTTACTATGTACCATATTCAGTAATATACCTTACTTGTTGCTATGTACGTTAGTCAGTAATGTACCATACTTGTTGCTATGAACCATAGTCAGTAATGTACCTTACTTGTTACTATATACCATAGTCAGTAATGTACCTTACTTGTTACTCTGTAAGTTAGTCAGTAATGTACCATACTTGTTGCTATACACGTTAGTCATTAATGTACCTTACTTGTTGCTATGCACGTTAGTCAATAATGTACCTTACGTGTTACTATGTACAATAGTCAGTAATGTACCTTACTTGTTACTCTGTACGTTAGTCAGTAATGTACCTTACTTTTTGCTATGCACGTTAGTCAATAATGTACCTTACGTGTTACTATGTACCATAGTCAGTAATGTACCTTACTTGTTACTCTGTACGTTAGTCAGGAATGTACCTTACTTGTTGTTATACACGTTAGTCAGTAATGCACCTTACTTGTTACTCTGTACGTTAGTCAGTAATCTACCTTACTTGTTGCTATACACGTTTGTCAGTACTGTACCTTACTTGTTATTATGCACGTTAGTCAGTAATATACCTTACTTGTTATTATGTACGTTAGTCAGTAATGTACTTTACTTGTTGCTATACACGTTTGTCAGTACTGTACCTTACTTGTTATTATGTACGTTAGTCAGTAATGTACCTTACTTGTTATTATGTACGTTAGTCAGTACTGTACCTTACTTGTTGCTATACACGTTTGTCAGTACTGTACCTTACTTGTTATTATGTACGTTAGTCAGTAATGTACCTTACTTGTTATTATGTATGTTAGTCAGTACTGTACCTTACTTGTTATTATGTACGTTAGTCAGTAATGTACCTTACTTGTTATTATGTACGTTAGTCAGTAATGTACCTTACCTGTTGCTATACACATTAGTCAGTAATGCACCTTACTTGTTACTCTGTACGTTAGTCAGTAATGTACCTTACTTGTTGCTATACACGTTAGTCATTAATGTACCTTACTTGTTGCTATGCACGTTAGTCAGTAATGTACCTTACTTGTTACTATGTACGTTAGTCAGTAATGTACCTTACTTGTTACTATGTACGTTAGTCAGTAATGTACCTTACTTTTTGCTATGCACGTTAGTCAATAATGTACCTTACGTGTTACTATGTACCATAGTCAGTAATGTACCTTACTTGTTACTCTGTACGTTAGTCAGGAATGTACCTTACTTGTTGTTATACACGTTAGTCAGTAATGCACCTTACTTGTTACTCTGTACGTTAGTCAGTAATCTACCTTACTTGTTGCTATACACGTTTGTCAGTACTGTACCTTACTTGTTATTATGCACGTTAGTCAGTAATATACCTTACTTGTTATTATGTACGTTAGTCAGTAATGTACTTTACTTGTTGCTATACACGTTTGTCAGTACTGTACCTTACTTGTTATTATGTACGTTAGTCAGTAATGTACCTTACTTGTTATTATGTACGTTAGTCAGTACTGTACCTTACTTGTTGCTATACACGTTTGTCAGTACTGTACCTTACTTGTTATTATGTACGTTAGTCAGTAATGTACCTTACTTGTTATTATGTATGTTAGTCAGTACTGTACCTTACTTGTTATTATGTACGTTAGTCAGTAATGTACCTTACTTGTTATTATGTACGTTAGTCAGTAATGTACCTTACCTGTTGCTATACACATTAGTCAGTAATGCACCTTACTTGTTACTCTGTACGTTAGTCAGTAATGTACCTTACTTGATGCTATACACGTTAGTCAGTAATGTACCTTACTTGTTGCTATACACGTTAATCAGTAATGCACCTTACTTGTTACTATGTACGTTAGTCAGTAAAGTACCTTACTTGTTACTATGTACGTTAGTCAGTAATGTACCTTACTTTTTGCTATACACGTTAGTCAGTAATGTACCTTACTTGTTGCTATACACGTTAGTCAGTAATGTACCTTACTTGTTACTCTGTACGTTAGTCTGTAATGTACCTTACTTGTTGCTATACACGTTAGTCAGTAATGTACCTTACTTGTTGATATACACGTTAGTCAGTAATATACCTTACTTGTTACTATGTACGTTAGTCAGTACTGTACCTTACTTGTTGCTATACACGTTAGTCAGTAATGTACCTTACTTGTTACTATGTACGTTAGTCAGTAATGTACCTTACTTGTTACTATGTACGTTAGTCAGTAATGTACCTTACTTGTTACTATGTACGTTAGTCAGTAATGTACCTTACTTGTTGCTATACACGTTAGTCAGTAATGTACATTACTTGTTGCTATACACGTTTGTCAGTAATGTACCTTACTTGTTGCTATGCACGTTAGTCAGTAATGTACCATACGTGTTACTATGTACGTTAGTCAGTAATGTACCTTACTTGTTGCTATACACGTTAGTCAGTAATGTACCTTACTTGTTACTATGTACCATATTCAGTAATGTACCTTACTTGTTGCTATGTACGTTAGTCAGTAATGTACCTTACTTGTTGCTATGTACCATAGTCAGTAATGTACCTTACTTGTTACTATGTACCATAGTCAGTAATGTATCTTACTTGTTACTCTGTACGTTAGTCAGTAATGTACCATACTTGTTACTCTGTACGTTAGTCAGTAATGTACCTTACTTGTTGCTATACACGTTAGTCATTAATGTACCTTACTTGTTGCTATGCACGTTAGTCAATAATGTACCTTACGTGTTACTATGTACCATAGTCAATAATGTACCTTACTTGTTACTCTGTACGTTAGTCAGTAATGTACCTTACTTGTTGCTATACACGTTAGTCAGTAATGTACCTTACTTGTTACTCTGTACGCTAGTCAGTAATGTACCTTATTTGTTGCTATACACGTTAGTCAGTAATGTACCTTACTTGTTGATATACACGGTAGTCAGTAATGTACCTTACTTGTTACTATGAACGTTAGTCAGTAATGTACCTTACTTGTTGCTATACACGTTAGTCAGTAATGTACCTTACTTGTTACTCTGTACGTTAGTCAGTAATGTACCTTACTTGTTACTATGTACGTTAGTCAGTAATGTACCTTACTTGTTACTATGTACGTTAGTCAGTAATGTACCTTACTTGTTGCTATACACTTAGTCAGTAATGTACCTTACTTGTTGCTATACACGTTTGTCAGTAATGTACCTTACTTGTTGCTATGCACGTTAGTCAGTAATGTACCATACGTGTTACTATGTACGTTAGTCAGTAATGTACCTTACTTGTTGCTATACACGTTAATCAGTAATGTACCTTACTTGTTACTATGTACCATATTCAGTAATGTACCTTACTTGTTGCTATGTACGTTAGTCAGTAATGTACCTTACTTGTTGCTATGTACCATAGTCAGTAATGTACCTTACTTGTTACTATGTACCATAGTCAGTAATGTATCTTACTTGTTACTCTGTACGTTAGTCAGTAATGTACCTTACTTGTTACTCTGTACGTTAGTCAGTAATGTACCTTACTTGTTGTTATACACGTTAGTCATTAATGTACCTTACTTGTTGCTATGCACGTTAGTCAATAATGTACCTTACGCGTTACTATGTACCATAGTCAGTAATGTATCTTACTTGTTGCTATACACGTTAGTCAGTAATGTACCTTACTTGTTACTCTGTACGTTAGTCTGTAATGTACCTTACTTGTTGCTATACACGTTAGTCAGTAATGTACCTTACTTGTTGATATACACGTTAGTCAGTAATATACTTTACTTGTTACTATGTACGTTAGTCAGTACTGTACCTTACTTGTTGCTATACACGTTAGTCAGTAATGTACCTTACTTGTTACTATGTACGTTAGTCAGTAATGTACCTTACTTGTTACTATGTACGTTAGTCAGTAATGTACTTACTTGTTACTATGTACGTTAGTCAGTAATGTACCTTACTTGTTGCTATACACGTTAGTCAGTAATGTACCTTACTTGTTGCTATACACGTTTGTCAGTAATGTACCTTACTTGTTGCTATGCACGTTAGTCAGTAATGTACCATACTTGTTACTATGTACGTTAGTCAGTAATGTACCTTACGTGTTGCTATACACGTTAGTCAGTAATGTACCTTACTTGTTACTATGTACGTAGTCAGTAATGTACCTTACTTGTTGCTATGTACGTTAGTCAGTAATGTACCTTACTTGTTGCTATGTACCATAGTCAGTAATGTACCTTACTTGTTACTATGTACCATAGTCAGTAATGTATCTTACTTGTTACTCTGTACGTTAGTCAGTAATGTACCATACTTGTTACTCTGTACGTTAGTCAGTAATGTACCTTACTTGTTGCTATACACGTTAGTCATTAATGTACCTTACTTGTTGCTATGCACGTTAGTCAATAATGTACCTTACGTGTTACTATGTACCATAGTCAGTAATGTACCTTACTTGTTACTATGAACGTTAGTCAGTAATGTACCTTACTTGTTGCTATACACGTTAGTCAGTAATGTACCTTACTTGTTACTCTGTACGTTAGTCAGTAATGTACCTTACTTGTTACTATGTACGTTAGTCAGTAATGTACCTTACTTGTTACTATGTACGTTAGTCAGTAATGTACCTTACTTGTTGCTATACACTTAGTCAGTAATGTACCTTACTTGTTGCTATACACGTTTGTCAGTAATGTACCTTACTTGTTGCTATGCACGTTAGTCAGTAATGTACCATACGTGTTACTATGTACGTTAGTCAGTAATGTACCTTACTTGTTGCTATACACGTTAATCAGTAATGTACCTTACTTGTTACTATGTACCATATTCAGTAATGTACCTTACTTGTTGCTATGTACGTTAGTCAGTAATGTACCTTACTTGTTGCTATGTACCATAGTCAGTAATGTACCTTACTTGTTACTATGTACCATAGTCAGTAATGTATCTTACTTGTTACTCTGTACGTTAGTCAGTAATGTACCTTACTTGTTACTCTGTACGTTAGTCAGTAATGTACCTTACTTGTTGTTATACACGTTAGTCATTAATGTACCTTACTTGTTGCTATGCACGTTAGTCAATAATGTACCTTACGCGTTACTATGTACCATAGTCAGTAATGTATCTTACTTGTTGCTATACACGTTAGTCAGTAATGTACCTTACTTGTTACTCTGTACGTTAGTCTGTAATGTACCTTACTTGTTGCTATACACGTTAGTCAGTAATGTACCTTACTTGTTGATATACACGTTAGTCAGTAATATACCTTACTTGTTACTATGTACGTTAGTCAGTACTGTACCTTACTTGTTGCTATACACGTTAGTCAGTAATGTACCTTACTTGTTACTATGTACGTTAGTCAGTAATGTACCTTACTTGTTACTATGTACGTTAGTCAGTAATGTACTTACTTGTTACTATGTACGTTAGTCAGTAATGTACCTTACTTGTTGCTATACACGTTAGTCAGTAATGTACCTTACTTGTTGCTATACACGTTTGTCAGTAATGTACCTTACTTGTTGCTATGCACGTTAGTCAGTAATGTACCATACGTGTTACTATGTACGTTAGTCAGTAATGTACCTTACTTGTTGCTATACACGTTAGTCAGTAATGTACCTTACTTGTTACTATGTACCATATTCAGTAATACCTTACTTGTTGCTATGTACGTTAGTCAGTAATGTACCTTACTTGTTGCTATGTACCATAGTCAGTAATGTACCTTACTTGTTACTATGTACCATAGTCAGTAATGTATCTTACTTGTTACTCTGTACGTTAGTCAGTAATGTACCATACTTGTTACTCTGTACGTTAGTCAGTAATGTACCTTACTTGTTGCTATACACGTTAGTCATTAATGTACCTTACTTGTTGCTATGCACGTTAGTCAATAATGTACCTTACGTGTTACTATGTACCATAGTCAATAATGTACCTTACTTGTTACTCTGTACGTTAGTCAGTAATGTACCTTACTTGTTGCTATACACGTTAGTCAGTAATGTACCTTACTTGTTACTCTGTACGCTAGTCAGTAATGTACCTTATTTGTTGCTATACACGTTAGTCAGTAATGCACCTTACTTGTTGATATACACGGTAGTCAGTAATGTACCTTACTTGTTACTATGAACGTTAGTCAGTAATGTACCTTACTTGTTGCTATACACGTTAGTCAGTAATGTACCTTACTTGTTACTCTGTACGTTAGTCAGTAATGTACCTTACTTGTTACTATGTACGTTAGTCAGTAATGTACCTTACTTGTTACTATGTACGTTAGTCAGTAATGTACCTTACTTGTTGCTATACACTTAGTCAGTAATGTACCTTACTTGTTGCTATACACGTTTGTCAGTAATGTACCTTACTTGTTGCTATGCACGTTAGTCAGTAATGTACCATACGTGTTACTATGTACGTTAGTCAGTAATATACCTTACTTGTTGCTATACACGTTAATCAGTAATGTACCTTACTTGTTACTATGTACCATATTCAGTAATGTACCTTACTTGTTGCTATGTACGTTAGTCAGTAATGTACCTTACTTGTTGCTATGTACCATAGTCAGTAATGTACCTTACTTGTTACTATGTACCATAGTCAGTAATGTATCTTACTTGTTACTCTGTACGTTAGTCAGTAATGTACCTTACTTGTTACTCTGTACGTTAGTCAGTAATGTACCTTACTTGTTGCTATACACGTTAGTCATTAATGTACCTTACTTGTTGCTATGCACGTTAGTCAATAATGTACCTTACGCGTTACTATGTACCATAGTCAGTAATTTACCTTACTTGTTACTCTGTACGTTAGTCAGTAATGTACCTTACTTGTTGCTATACACGTTAGTCAGTAATGCACCTTACTTGTTACTCTGTACGTTAGTCAGTAATTTACCTTACTTGTTGCTATACACGTTAGTCAGTAATGCACCTTACTTGTTACTATGTAGGTTAGCCAGTAATGTACCTTAATTGTTGCTATACACGTTAGTAAGTAATGTACCTTACTTGTTACTATGTACCATAGTCAGTAATTTACCTTAATTGTTACTCTGTACGTTAGTCAGTAATTTACCTTACTTGTTGCTATACACGTTAGTCAGTAATGTACCTTACTTGTTACTATGTACGTTAGTCAGTAATGTACCTTACTTGTTACTATGTACCATAGTCAGTAATTTACCTTAATTGTTACTCTGTACGTTAGTCAGTAATTTACCTTACTTGTTGCTATACACGTTAGTCAGTAATGTACCTTACTTGTTATTATGTACGTTAGTCAGTAATGCACCTTACTTGTTATTATGTACGTTAGTCAGTAATGTACTTTACTTGTTGCTATACACGTTTGTCAGTAATGTACCTTACTTGTTGCTATACACGTTTGTCAGTAATGTACCTTACTTGTTGCTATGCACGTTAGTCAGTAATGTACCATACGTGTTACTATGTACGTTAGTCAGTAATGTACCTTACTTGTTGCTATACACGTTAGTCAGTAATGTAGTAATGTACCTTACTTGTTACTATGTACCATATTCAGTAATGTACCTTACTTGTTGCTATGTACGTTAGTCAGTAATGTACCTTACTTGTTGCTATGTACCATAGTCAGTAATGTACCTTACTTGTTACTATGTACCATAGTCAGTAATGTATCTTACTTGTTACTCTGTACGTTAGTCAGTAATGTACCTTACTTGTTACTCTGTACGTTTGTCAGTAATGTACCTTACTTGTTGCTATACACGTTAGTCATTAATGTACCTTACTTGTTGCTATGCACGTTAGTCATTAATGTACCTTACGTGTTACTATGTACCATAGTCAGTAATGTACCTTACCTGTTACTCTGTACGTTAGTCAGTAATGTACCTTACTTGTTGCTATACACGTTAGTCAGTAATGTACCTTACTTGTTACTATGTACGTTAGTCAGTACTGTACCTTACTTGTTATTATGTACTTTAGTCAGTAATGTACCTTACTTGTTATTATGTACGTTAGTCAGTAATGTACCTTACTTGTTATTATGTACGTTAGTCAGTAATGTACCTTACTTGTTGCTATACACGTTAGTCAGTAATGTACCTTACTTGTTACTATGTACCATAGTCAGTAATGTACCTTACTTGTTACTCTGTACCATAGTCAGTAATGTACCTTACCTGTTACTATGTACCATAGTCAGTAATGTACCTTACTTGTTACTATGTACCATAGTCAGTAATTTACCTTACTTGTTGCTATACACGTTAGTCAGTAATGTACCTTACTTGTTACTCTGTACGTTAGTCAGTAATTTACCTTACTTGTTGCTATACACGTTAGTCAGTAATGCACACTTACTTGTTACTATGTACGTTAGTCAGTAATGTACCTGACTTGTTGCTATACAAGTTAGTCAGTAATGTACCTTACTTGTTGCTCTGTACGTTAGTCAGTAATTTACCTTACTTGTTGCTATACACGTTAGTCAGTAATGTACCTTACTTGTTGCTATACACGTTAGTCAGTAATGTACCTTACTTGTTACTATGTACCATAGTCAGTAATGTACCTTACTTGTTACTCTGTACGTTAGTCAGTAATTTACCTTACTTGTTGCTATACACGTTAGTCAGTAATGTACCTTACTTGTTACTATGTACGTTAGTCAGTAATGTACCTTACGTGTTATTATGTACGTTAGTCAGTAATGTACCTTACTTGTTATTATGTACGTTAGTCAGTAATGTACCTTACTTGTTATTATTTACGTTAGTCAGTAATGTACCTTACTTGTTGCTATACACGTTAGTCAGTAATGTACCTTACTTGTTGCTATACACGTTTGTCAGTACTGTACCTTACTTGTTACTATGTACCATAGTCAGTAATGTACCTTACTTGTTACTCAGTACGTTAGTCAGTAATTTACCTTACTTGTTGCTATACACGTTAGTCAGTAATGTACCTTACTTGTTACTATGTACGTTAGTCAGTAATGTACCTTACTTGTTGCTATACACGTTTGTCAGTACTGTACCTTACTTGTTATTATGTACGTTAGTCAGTAATGTACCTTACTTGTTATTATGTACGTTAGTCAGTAATGTA
>CM026403.1:44397594-44531627 GCA_014843695.1 Archivesica marissinica
ACATTATGATAGCGGGACGACTACAGAACGATAACGAAATGGAGATATTTTGAGAGCGGGACGACTACAGAACGATAGCGCAATGGGGACAGTATGATAGCAGTACGACTACAGAACGATAGCGCAATGATGACATTATGATAGCGGGACGACTACAGAACGATTGTGCAATGGAGACATGATGATAGCGGGACGACTACAGAACGATTGTGCAATGGAGACAGTATGATAGCGGGACGACTACAGAACGATTGTGCAATGGAGACATGATGATAGCGGGACGACTACAGAACGATAGTGCAATGGAGACATATGATAGCGGGACGACTACAGAACGATAACGCAATGGAGACATTATGATAGCGGGACGACTACAGAACGATAACGCAATGGGGACAGTATGATAGCGGGACGACTACAGAACGATAGCGCAATGATGACAGTATGATAGCGGGACGACTACAGAACGATTGTGCAATGGAGACATGATGATAGCGGGACGACTACAGAACGATTGTGCAATGGAGACAGTATGATAGCGGGACGACTACAGAACGATTGTGCAATGGAGACATGATGATAGCGGGACGACTACAGAAAGATTGTGCAATGGAGACATGATAATAGCGGGACGACTACAGAACGATAACACAATGGGGACCATATGATAGCGGGACGACTACAGAACGATAGCGCAATGGAGACATTTTGAGAGCGGGACGACTACAGAACGAACACGCAATGGAGACATTATGATAGCGGGACGACTACAGAACGATAACGCAATGGGGACATTATGATAGTGGGACGACTACATAACGATAGCGCAATGGAGACATTATGATAGCGGGACGACTACAGAATGATAACGCAATGGGGACATTATAATAGCGGGACGACTACATAGCGATAAGGCAATGGGAACAGTATGATAGCGGGACGACTACAGAACGATAGCGCAATGGAGACATTATGATAGCGGGACGACTAAAGAACGATTGCGCAATGGAGACATGATGATAGCGGGACGACTACAGAACGATAACGCAATGTAGACATTATGATAGCGGGACGACTACAGAACGATAGCGCAATGGAGACATTATGATAGCGGGACGACTACAGAACGATATCGCAATGGAGACAGTATGAGAGCGGGACGATTACAGAACGATAGTGCAATGGAGACATTATGATAGCGGGACGACTACAGAACGATAACGAAATAGAGATATTTTGAGAGTGGGACGACTACAGAACGATAGCGCAATGGGGAGAGTATGATAGCAGGACGACTACAGAACGATAGCGCAATGATGACAGTATGATAGCGGGACGACTGCAGAACGATTGTGCAATGGAGACATGATGATAGCGGGACGACTACAGAACGATTGTGCAATGGAGACATGATGATAGCGGGACGACTACAGAAAGATTGTGCAATGGAGACATGATGATAGCGGGACGACTACAGAACGATAACACAATGGGGACCGTATGATAGCGGGACGACTACAGAACGATAGCGCAATGGAGACATTATGATAGCGGGACGACTACAGAACGATAACGCAATGGGGACAGTATGATAGCGGGACGACTACAGAACGATAGCGCAATGGAGACATTATGATAGCTGGACGACTACAGAACGATAGCGCAGTGGAGACATTATGATAGCGGGACGACTACAGAACGATATCGCAATGGAGACATTATGAGAGCGGGACGACTACAGAACGATAGCGCAATGATGACAGTATGATAGCGGGACGACTACAGAACGATAGCGCAATGATGACAGTATGATAGCGGGACGACTACAGAACGATATCGCAATGGAGACAGTATGAGAGCGGGACTACTACAGAACGATAGCGCAATGGAGACAGTATGATAGCGGGACGACTACAGAACGATAACGCAATGGAGACATTATGACAGCGGGACGACTACAGAACGATAGCGCAATGGAGACAGTATGATAGCGGGACGACTACAGAACGATTGCGCAATGGAGACCTGGTGATAGCGGGACGACTACAGAACGATAACACAATGGGGACCGTATGATAGCGGGACGACTACAGAACGATAGCGCAATGGAGACATTATGATAGCGGGACGACTACAGAACGATAACGCAATGGGGACATTATGATAGCGGGACGACTACATAACGATAGCGCAATGGAGACATTATGATAGCGGGACGACTACAGAACGATAACGCAATGGGACAGTATGATAGCGGGACGACTACAGAACGATAGCGCAATGGAGACATTATGATAGCGGGACGACTACAGAACGATAGCGCAATGGAGACATTATGAGAGCGGGACGACTACAGAACGATAACGCAATGGGGACAGTATGATAGCGGGACGACTACAGAACGATAACGCAATGGGGACAGTATGATAGCGGGACGACTACAGAACGATAACGCAATGGAGACATTATGATAGCGGGACGACTACAGAACGATAACGCAATGGGGACATTATGGCAATGATGACAGTATGATAGCGGGACGACTACAGAACGATAGCACAATGATGACAGTATGATAGCGGGACGACTACAGAACGTTATCGCAATGGAGACAGTATGAGAGCGGGACGATTACAGAACGATAGTGCAATGGGGACAGTATGATAGCCGGACGACTACAGAACGTTATCGCAATGGAGACAGTATGAGAGCGGGACGATTACAGAACGATAGTGCAACGGAGACATTATGATAGCGGGACGACTACAGAACGATAACGAAATGGAGATATTTTGAGAGCGGGACGACTACAGAACGATAGCGCAATGGGCACAGTATGATAGCGGGACGACTATAGAACGACAACGTAATGGAGATATTTTGAGAGCGGGACGACTACAGAACGATAACGCAATGGGGATATTATGATAGCGGG
The DNA here is from genome assembly GCA_014843695.1 of Archivesica marissinica. NCBI lineage: Eukaryota > Metazoa > Mollusca > Bivalvia > Venerida > Vesicomyidae > Archivesica > Archivesica marissinica. Next base: position 44,400,530 of record CM026403.1, read on the forward strand.
ACGACTATAGAACCATAGCGCAATGGAGACAATATAATAGCGGAACGGCTAGAGACCGGTAGCACAATGGGTAAAGTATGATAGCTGGACGACTACAGAATGATAACGCAATGGAAACATTATAATAGCGGGACGACTACAGAACGATAGCGCAATGGGGGCAGTATGATAGCGCAATGGGGACAGTATGATAGCGGGACGACTACAGAACGATAGCGCAATGGAGACATTTTGAGAGCGGGACGACTACAGAACGATTGCGCAATGGAGACATTATGATAGCGGGACGACTACAGAACGATAGCGCAATGGGGACAGTATGATAGCGGGACGACTACAGAACGATAGCGCAATGGGGACATTATGATAGCGGGACGACTACAGAACGATAACGCAATAGGGACAGTATGATAGCGGGACGACTACAGAACGATAACGCAATGGGGACATTATGATAGCGGGACGATTACAGAACGATAGCGCAATGGAGACATTATGATAGCGGGACGACTACAGAACGATAGCGCTATGGAGACATTTTGAGAGCGGGACGACTACAGAACGAACACGCAAAGGGGACATTATGATAGCGGGACGACTACAGAACGATAACGCAATGGGGACATTATGATAGCGGGACGACTACATAGCGATAACGCAATGGGAACAGTATGATAGCGGGACGACTACAGAACGATAACGCAATGGAGTCAGTATGATAGCTGGACGACTACATAACGATAGCGCAATGGGGACAGTATGATAGCGGGACGACTACAGAACGATAGCGCAATGGAGACATGATGATAGCGGGACGACTAAAGAACGATTGCGCAATGGAGACATGATGATAGCGGGACGACTACAGAACGATAACGCAATGGAGACATTATGATAGCGGGACGACTACAGAACGATAGCGCAATGGAGACATTATGATAGCGGGACGACTACAGAACGATATCGCAATGGAGACAGTATGAGAGCGGGACGATTACAGAACGATAGTGCAATGGAGACATTATGATAGCGGGACGACTACAGAACGATAACGAAATGGAGATATTTTGAGAGCGGGACGACTACAGAACGATAGCGCAATGAGGACAGTATGATAGCAGGACGACTACAGAACGATAGCGCAATGATGACAGTATGATAGCGGGACGACTACAGAACGATTGTGCAATGGAGACATGATGATATCGGGACGACTACAGAACGATTGTGCAATGGAGACAGTATGATAGCGGGACGACTACAGACAGATTGTGCAATGGAGACATGATGATAGCGGGACGACTACAGAACGATAACACAATGGGGACCGTATGATAGTGGGACGACTTTAGAACGATAGCGCAATGGAGACATTATGATAGCGGGACGACTACAGAACGATAACGCAATGGGGACATTATGATAGCGGGATGACTACAAAACGATAGCACAATGGAGACATTATGATAGCGGGACGACTACAGAACGATAACGCAATGTGGACAGTATGATAGCGGGACGACTACAGAACGATAGCGCAATGGAGACATTATGATAACTGGACGACTACAGAACGATAGCGCAATGGAGACATTATGATAGCGGGACGACTACAGAACGATATCGCAATGGAGACATTATGAGAGCGGGACGACTACAGAACGATAGCGCAATGATTACAGTATGATAGCGGGACGACTACAGAACGATAGCGCAATGATGACAGTATGATAGCGGGACGACTACAGAACGATATCGCAATGGAGACAGTATGGAGCTGGACGACTACAGAACGATAACGCAATGGGGACAGTATGATAGCGGGACGACTACAGAACGATATCGCAATGGAGACATTATGATAGCGGGACGACTACAGAACGATAACGCAATGGGGACCTTATGATAGCGGGACGACTACAGAACGACAGCGCAATGGAGACATTATGATAGCGGGACGACTACAGAACGATAACGCAATGGGGACATTATGATAGCGGGACGACTACAGAACGATAGTGCAATGGAGATATTATGATAGCGTGACGACTACAGAACGATATCGCAATGGAGACAGTATGAGAGCGGGACGATTACAGAACGATAGTGCAATTGAGACATTATAATAGCGGGACGACTACAGACCGATAACGAAATGGAGATATTTTGAGAGCGGGACGACTACAGAACGATAGCGCAATGGGGACAGTATGATAGCAGGACGACTACAGAACGATAGCGCAATGATGACAGTATGATAGCGGGACGACTAAAGAACGATTACGCAATGGAGACATGATGATAGCGGGACGACTACAGAACGATAACGCAATGGAGACATTATGATAGCGGGACGACTACAGAACGATAGCGCAATGGAGACATTATGATAGTGGGACGACTACAGAACGATATCGCAATGGAGACAGTATGAGAGCGAGACGGTTACAGAACGATAGTGCAATGGAGACATTATGATAGCGGGACGACTACAGAACGATAACGAAATGGAGATATTTTGAGAGCGGGACGACTACAGAACGATAGCGCAATGGGGAAAGTATGATAGCAGGACAACTACAGAACGATTGCGCAATGATGACAGTATGATTGCGGGACGACTACAGAACGATAGCGCAATGATGACAGTATGATAGCTGGACGACTACAGAACGATATCGCAATGGAGACAGTATGGAGCTGGACGACTACAGAACGATAACGCAATGGGGACAGTATGATAGCGGGACGACTACAGAACGATATCGCAATGGAGACATTTTGAGAGCGGGACGACTACAGAACGATAGCGCAATGGGCACAGTATGATAGCGGGACGACTATAGAACGAATACGTAATGGAGACAGTATGAGAGCTGGACGACTACAGAACTATAGCGCAATGGGGACAGTATGATACCGGAACGACTACAGAACGATATCGCAATGGAGACATTTTGAGAGCGGGACGACTACAGAACGATTGCGCAATGGAGACATTACGATAGCGCGACGACTACAGAACGATAGCGCAATGGGGACAGTATGATAGCGGAACGACTACAGAACGATAACGCAATGGAGAGAGTATAATAGCGGGACGACTACAGAACGATAGCGCAATGGGGACATTATGATAGCGGGACGACTACAGAACGATAACGCAATGGGGACAGTATGATAGCTGGACGACTACAGAACGATAACGCAATGGGGACATTATGATAGCGGGACGACTACAGAACGATAACGCAATGGGGACATTATGAGAGCGGGAGGACTACAGAACGATAGCGCAATGGGGACATTATGAGAGCGGGAGGACTACAGAACGATACCGCAATGGGGACAGTATGATAGCGGGACGACTACAGAACGATAGCGCAATGGGGACAGTATGATAGCGGGACGACTACAGAACGATAGCGCAATGGGGACATTATGAGAGCGGGAGGACTACAGAACGATACCGCAATGGGGACAGCATAATAGCGGGACGACTACAGAACGATAACACAATGGAGACATTATGATAGCGGGACGACCACAGAACGATAGCGTAATGGGGACAGTATGATAGCGGGACGACTACAAAACGCTAGCGCAATGGAGACATTTTGAGAGCGGGACGATCACATAACGATAGCGCAATTGGGACAGTATGATAGTGGGACGACTACAGAACAATAGCGCAATGGGGACAGTCTGATAGCAGGACGACTACAGAACGATAGCGCAATGATGACATTATGATAGCGGGACGACTACAGAACGATAGCGCAATGATGACATTATGATAGCGGGACGACTACAGAACGACAGCGCAATGGAGACATTATGATAGCGGGACGACTACAGAACGATAACGCAATGGGGACAGTATGATAGCGGGACGACTACAGAACGATAGCGCAATGGAGACATTATGATAGCGGGACGACTACAGAACAATAACGCAATGGAGACATTATAATAGCGGGACGACTACAGAACGATATCACAATGGAGACATTATGAGAGCGGGACGATTACAGAACGATAGCGCAATGGTGACATTATGGTAGCGGGACGACTACAGAACGATAGCGCAATGGAGACATTATGATAGCGGGACGACTACAGAATGTCAACGCAATGGGGACATTATGATAGCGGGACGACTACAGAACGATATCGCAATGGAGACATTATGAGAGCGGGACGATTACAGAACGATAGCGCAATGGTGACATTATGGTAGCGGGACGACTACAGAATGATTGTACAATGGAGACATTATGATAGCGGGACGACTACATAATGTTAACGCAATGGGGACATTATGAGAGTGGGACGACTACAGAACGATTGCACAATGGAGACATTATGATAGCGGGACGACTACAGAATGTTAACGCAATGAGGATATTATGATAGTGGGACGACTACAGAATGTGAACGCAATGGGAACATTATGAGAGCGGGACGACTACAGAACGATTGTACAATGGAGACATTATGATAGCGGGACGACTACATAATGTTAACGCAATGGGGACATTATGAGAGCGGGACTACTACAGAACGATTGCACAATGGAGACATTATGATAGCGGGACGACTACAGAACGATAACGCAATGGAGACATTTTGAGAGCGGGACGACTACAGAACGATAGCGCAATGGAGAAATTTTGAGAGCTGGACGACTACAGAACGAACACGCAATGGGGACATTATGATAGCGGGACGACTACAGAACGATAACGCAATGGAGACAGTATGATAGCGGGACGACTACATAACGATAACGCAATGGGGACATTATGATAGCGGGACGACTACAGAACGATAACGCAATGGGGACATTATGATAGCGGGACGACTACAGAACGATAGCGCAATGGAGACATTATGATAGCGGGACGACTACAGAATGTGAACGCAATGGGGACATTATGAGAGCGGGACGACTACATAATGTTAACGCAATGGGGACATTATGAGAGCCGGACGACTACAGAACGATTGCACAATGGAGACATTATGATAGCGGGACGACTACAGAATGTTAACGCAATGAGGACATTATGATAGCGGGACGACTACAGAACGATAACGCAATGGAGACATTTTAAGAGCGGGACGACTACAGAACGATAGCGCAATGGAGACATTTTGAGAGCGGGACGACTACAGAACGAACACGCAATGGGGACATTATGATAGCGGGACGACTACAGAACGATAACGCAATGGAGACAGTATGATAGCGGGACGACTACATAACGATAACGCAATGGGGACATTATGATAGCGGGACGACTACAGAACGATAGCGCAATGGAGACATTATGATAGCGGGACGACTACAGACCGATAGCGCAATGGGGACCGTATGATAGCGGGACGACTACAGAACGATAACGCAATGGGGACCGTATGATAGCGGGACGAATACAGAACGATAACGCAATGGGGACATTATGATAGCGTGACGACTACAGAACGATAGCACAATGGAGACATTATGATAGCGGGACGACTACATAACGATAGCGCAATGGAGACAGTATGATAGCGGGACGACTACAGAACGATAACGCAATGGGGACATTATGATAGTGGGACGACTACAGAACGATATTGCAATGGAGACAATATAATAGCGGGACGACTACATAACGATAGCGCAATGGAGACAGTATGATAGCGGGACGACTACAGAACGATAAAGCAATGGAGACAGTATGATAGCGGGACGACTACAGAACGATAACGCAATTGAGACAGTATGATAGCGGGACGACTACTTAACGATAGCGCAATGGAGACAGTATGATAGCGTGACGACTACAGAACGATAACGCAATTGAGACAGTATGATAGCGGAAAGACTACAGAACGATGACGCAATGGGGACAGCATAATAGCGGGACGACTACAGAACGATAACGCAATGGAGACAGTATGATAGCGGGACGACTACATAACGATAGCGCAATGGAGACAGTATGATAGCGGGACGACTACATAACGATAACGCAATGGGGACAGTATGATAGCGGGACGACTACATAACGATAGCGCAATGGAGACAGTATGATAGCGGGACGACTACATAACGATAACGCAATGGAGACATTATGATAGCAGGACGACTACATAACGATAGCGCAATGGAGACAGTTTGATAGCGGGACGACTACATAACGATAGCGCAATGGATACAATATGATAGCGGGACGACTACAGAACGATAACGCAATGGAGACAGTATGATAGCGGGACGACTACATAACGATAGCGCAATGGGGACAGTATGATAGCGGGACGACTACAGAACGATAACGCAATGGAGACATTATGATAGCGGGTCGACTACATAACAATAGCGCAATGGGGACAGTATGATAGCGGGACGACTACAGAACGATAACGCAATGGAGACATTATGATAGCGGGACGACTACAGAACGATAACGCAATTATGACTACATGGCGATTGAACAATGCTGACTACATGAGGATAACGTAAAACTGACTACATGAAGATAACCCAATGATGATTACATGAAGACAGAGCAATGATGACTACATGAAGATAGCGCAATGATGACTACATGAAGATAGAGCAATGATGACTACATGACGATTGAACAATGCTGACTACATGAAGATAGCACAATTATGACTAAATGAAGACAGAGCAATGATGACTGCATGAAGATAGCGACATGATGACTACATGAAGATAGCACCTTGATGACTACATGAAGATAGCACAATGATGGCTGCATGAAGATAACGCAATGCTGACTACATGAAGATAGAGCAATGCTGACTACATGAAGATAACGCAATGATGACTACATGGCGATTGAACAATGCTGACTACATGAAGATAACGTAAAACAACTGACTACATGAAGATAACGCAATGATGATTACATGAAGATAGAGCAATACTGACTACATGAAGATAACGCAATGATGACTGCATGAAGATAGAGCAATGATGACTGCATGAAGGTAGCACAATGGTGACTACATGAAGACTGTTGTTACAACGATCTCATGAACTTACTAAACATGTCATGGTGTTTATAAGGAAATAGTTGAAAGACAAACAGACAGAAGGACAACCGTACAAAAGGACAACCGTACAGAAGGACAACCGTACAGAAGGACAACCGTACAGAAGGACAACCGTACAATAGGACAACCATACAGAAGGACAACCGTACTGAAGGACAACCATACAGAAGGACAACCATACAGAAGAAGGACAACCATACAGAAGGACAACCATACAGAAGGACAACCATGGACAACCATACAGAAGGACAACCATACAGAAGGACAACCATACAGAGGAAGGACAACCATACAGAAGGACAACCGTACAGAAGGACAACCGTACAGAAGGACGTACAGAAGGACAACCGTACAGAAGAAGGACAACCATACAGAAGGACAACCATACAGAAGGACAACCATACAGAAGGACAACCATACAGAAGGACAACCATACAGAAGGACAACCATACAGAAGGACAACCATACAGAAAGACAACCATACAGAAGAAGGACAACCATACAGAAGGACAACCGTACAGAAGGACAACCGTACAGAAGGACAAGCATACAGAAGGACAACCGTACAGAAGGACAACCGTACAGAAGGACAACCGTACAGAAGAAGGACAACCATACAGAAGGACAACCATACAGAAGAAGGACAACCATACAGAAGAAGGACAACCGTACAGAAGGACAACCGTACAGAAGGACAACCGTACAGAAGAAGGACAACCGTACAGAAGAAGGACAACCATACAGAAGAAGGACAACCGTACAGAAGAAGGACAACCATACAGAAGGACAACCATACAGAAGAAGGACAACCATACAGAAGAAGGACAACCATACAGAAGAAGGACAACCGTACAGAAGGACAACCGTACAGAAGGACAACCATACAGAAGGACAACCGTACAGAAGGACAACCGTACAGAAGGACAACCATACAGAAGGACGTACAGAAGGACAACCATACAGAAGAAGGACAACGGTACAGAAGGACAACCGTACAGAAGGACAACCATACAGAAGGACAACCATACAGAAGGACAACCGTACAGAAGGACAACCGTACAGAATGACAACCATACAGAAGGACAACCATACAGAAGGACAACCATACAGAAGAAGGACAACCATACAGATGGACAACCATACAGAAGGACAACCGTACAGAAGGACAACCGTACAGAAGAAGGACAACCATACAGAAGAAGGACAACCGTACACCGTACAGAAGAAGGACAACCATACAGAAGGACAACCATACAGAAGAAGGACAACCATACAGAAGAAGGACAACCATACAGAAGGACAACCGTACAGAAGGACAACCGTACAGAAGGACAACCATACAGAAGGACAACCATACAGAAGGACAACCATACAGAAGGACAACCGTACAGAAGGACAACCGTACAGAAGGACAACCGTACAGAAGGACAACCGTACAGAAGGACAACCATACAGAAGGACAACCATACAGAAGGACAACCATACAGAAGAAGGACAACCATACAGAAGAAGGACAACCGTACAGAAGGACAACCATACAGAAGGACAACCGTACAGAAGAAGGACAACCATACAGAAGAAGGACAACCATACAGAAGAAGGACAACCGTACAGAAGGACAACCATACAGAAGAAGGACAACCGTACAGAAGGACAACCGTACAGAAGAAGGACAACCATACAGAAGAAGGACAACCGTACAATAGGACAACCATACAGAAGGACAACCATACAGAAGAAGGACAACCGTACAATAGGACAACCGTACAGAAGGACAACCATACAGAAGGACAACCATACAGAAGGACAACCGTACAGAAGGACAACCATACAGAAGAAGGACAACCATACAGAAGGACAACCGTACAGAAGGACAACCGTACAGAAGGACAACCATACAGAAGGACAACCGTACAGAAGGACAACCATACAGAAGGACAACCGTACAGAAGGACAACCATACAGAAGAAGGACAACCATACAGAAGGACAACCGTACAGAAGAAGGACAACCGTACAGAAGGACAACTGTACAGAAGGACAACCATACAGAAGAAGGACAACCATACAGAAGGACAACCGTACAGAAGGACAACCGTACAGAAGGACAACCATACAGCAGGACAACCGTACAGAAGGACAACCGTACAGAAGAAGGACAACCGTACAGAAGAAGGACAACCGTACAGAAGAAGGACAACCGTACAGAAGGACAACCGTACAGAAGAAGGACAACCGTACAGAAGGACAACCGTACAGAAGGACAACCATACAGAAGAAGGACAACCATACAGAAGAAGGACAACCATACAGAAGGACAACCGTACAGAAGAAGGACAACCGTACAGAAGGACAACCATACAGAAGAAGGACAACCATACAGAAGGACAACCGTACAGAAGAAGGACAACCATACAGAGGAAGGACAACCGTACAGAAGGACAACCATACAGAAGGACAACCATACAGAAGGACAACCATACAGAAGGACAACCATACAGAAGGACAACCATACAGAAGGACAACCATACAGAAGGACAACCATACAGAATGACAACCATACAGAAGAAGGACAACCATACAGAAGAAGGACAACCATACAGAAGAAGGACAACCATACAGAAGGACAACCATACAGAAGGACAACCGTACAGAAGGACAACCATACAGAAGGACAACCATACAGAAGGACAACCATACAGAAGGACAACCATACAGAAGGACAACCGTACAGAAGGACAACCGTACAGAAGGACAACCATACAGAAGGACAACCGTACAGAAGGACAACCGTACAAAAGGACAACCCTACAGAAGGACAACCGTACAAAAGGACAACCCTACAGAAGGACAACCATACAGAAGAAGGACAACCATACAGAAGGACAACCATACAGAAGGACAACCGTACAGAAGGACAACCATACAGAAGGACAACCATACAGAAGGACAACCGTACAGAAGGACAACCATACAGAAGGACAACCATACAGAAGGACAACCGTACAGAAGGACAACCGTACAGAAGGACAACCATACAGAAGAAGGACAACCATACAGAAGGACAACCATACAGAAGGACAACCGTACAGAAGGACAACCATACAGAAGGACAACCATACAGAAGGACAACCGTACAGAAGGATAACCGTACAGAAGGACAACCATACAGAAGAAGGACAACCATACAGAAGGACAACCGTACATAAGGACAACCATACAGAAGGACAACCATACAGAAGGACAACCATACAGAAGGACAACCGTACAGAAGGACAACCGTACAGAAGGACAACCATACAGAAGAAGGACAACCATACAGAAGGACAACCGTACATAAGGACAACCATACAGAAGGACAACCATACAGAAGAAGGACAACCATACAGAAGGACAACCATACAGAAGGACAACCGTACAGAAGGACAACCATACAGAAGGACAACCATACAGAAGGACAACCGTACAGAAGGACAACCGTACAGAAGGACAACCATACAGAAGAAGGACAACCATACAGAAGGACAACCGTACATAAGGACAACCATACAGAAGGACAACCATACAGAAGAAGGACAACCATACAGAAGGACAACCATACAGAAGGACAACCGTACAGAAGGACAACCATACAGAAGGACAACCATACAGAAGGACAACCGTACAGAAGGACAACCGTACAGAAGGACATCCATACAGAAGGACAACCATACAGAAGAAGGACAACCATACAGAAGGACAACCATACAGAAGGACAACCATACAGAAGGACAACTGTACAGAAGGACAACCATACAGAAGGACAACCGTACAGAAGGACTACCATACAGAAGGACAACCGTACAGAAGGACAACCATACAGAAGGACAACCGTACAGAAGGACAACCATACAGAAGGACAACCGTACAGAAGAAGGACAACCATACAGAAGAAGGACAACCATACAGAAGAAGGACAACCGTACAGAAGGACAACCATACAGAAGAAGGACAACCGTACAGAAGGACAACCGTACAGAAGAAGGACAACCATACAGAAGAAGGACAACCGTACAATAGGACAACCATACAGAAGGACAACCATACAGAAGAAGGACAACCGTACAATAGGACAACCGTACAGAAGGACAACCATACAGAAGGACAACCATACAGAAGGACAACCGTACAGAAGGACAACCATACAGAAGAAGGACAACCATACAGAAGGACAACCGTACAGAAGGACAACCGTACAGAAGGACAACCATACAGAAGGACAACCGTACAGAAGGACAACCATACAGAAGGACAACCGTACAGAAGGACAACCATACAGAAGAAGGACAACCATACAGAAGGACAACCGTACAGAAGAAGGACAACCGTACAGAAGGACAACTGTACAGAAGGACAACCATACAGAAGAAGGACAACCATACAGAAGGACAACCGTACAGAAGGACAACCGTACAGAAGGACAACCATACAGCAGGACAACCGTACAGAAGGACAACCGTACAGAAGAAGGACAACCGTACAGAAGAAGGACAACCGTACAGAAGAAGGACAACCGTACAGAAGGACAACCGTACAGAAGAAGGACAACCGTACAGAAGGACAACCGTACAGAAGGACAACCATACAGAAGAAGGACAACCATACAGAAGAAGGACAACCATACAGAAGGACAACCGTACAGAAGAAGGACAACCGTACAGAAGGACAACCATACAGAAGAAGGACAACCATACAGAAGGACAACCGTACAGAAGAAGGACAACCATACAGAAGAAGGACAACCGTACAGAAGGACAACCATACAGAAGGACAACCATACAGAAGGACAACCATACAGAAGGACAACCATACAGAAGGACAACCATACAGAAGGACAACCATACAGAAGGACAACCATACAGAATGACAACCATACAGAAGAAGGACAACCATACAGAAGAAGGACAACCATACAGAAGAAGGACAACCATACAGAAGGACAACCATACAGAAGGACAACCGTACAGAAGGACAACCATACAGAAGGACAACCATACAGAAGGACAACCATACAGAAGGACAACCATACAGAAGGACAACCATACAGAAGGACAACCGTACAGAAGGACAACCGTACAGAAGGACAACCATACAGAAGGACAACCGTACAGAAGGACAACCGTACAAAAGGACAACCCTACAGAAGGACAACCGTACAAAAGGACAACCTTACAGAAGGACAACCATACAGAAGAAGGACAACCATACAGAAGGACAACCGTACAGAAGGACAACCGTACAGAAGGACAACCATACAGAAGAAGGACAACCATACAGAAGGACAACCGTACATAAGGACAACCATACAGAAGGACAACCATACAGAAGAAGGACAACCATACAGAAGGACAACCATACAGAAGGACAACCGTACAGAAGGACAACCATACAGAAGGACAACCATACAGAAGGACAACCGTACAGAAGGACAACCGTACAGAAGGACAACCATACAGAAGGACAACCATACAGAAGAAGGACAACCATACAGAAGGACAACCATACAGAAGGACAACCATACAGAAGGACAACCGTACAGAAGGACAACCATACAGAAGGACAACCGTACAGAAGGACTACCATACAGAAGGACAACCGTACAGAAGGACAACCATACAGAAGGACAACCGTACAGAAGGACAACCATACAGAAGGACAGCCGTACAGAAGGACAACCATACAGAAGGACAACCGTACAGAAGGACTACCATACAGAAGGACAACCATACAGAAGGACAACCGTACAGAAGGACTACCATACAGAAGGACAACCATACAGAAGGACAACCATACAAATGGACAACCGTACAAAAGACAAATCCGTAATCTGGATAGGCTAGATAAAAGTATATTGTTTGTTTAAATAAATTAAATATAGTGTGTCACGATTTGTCAAACCTATTAATCAATCATATACTTGCGCTGTCATACGTCCAGATAGCTGTTACAACACAATGACGATAATTAAGATAAATCACCATCGTACTAAACTATTGAGAGCAGACTGTCCGATTAGCACAGTGGCTCGCTTCTCTCAAAATCGGGTTCGATCCTCGGACCGGGAAGTATGTGAGATGGGACGGTGGTCGCCAGATCGGACGGGTGGGTTTTCTCCGGGTACTCTGATTTCCTCCCACACAAATTACCACATTTACGCTTTCATCGGCGTAATCTAGAGTGATTAATATAAGCTGTTAATTAGTTTAATCATATTTTATTGTAAACCAATAGTAAATATGTCATACACATAAAGATACAATACATAGCATGAAAATACAAATGGTTTGGGCCACAAGTAAGTTGTTTCGTAATCGTTGTAACAAAAGAAATGTTTAGAGTTGTTTTTTAGTGAAAGCAACCGTGACGTATCTATTTAACTGAACCAGAGCCCGATTATTTCTTCGACCAGATCCCGAACTTTATTTTGGAATTGGTACCTGTGCACCGGGGGAGGTGTGATGTTTGACACAGTCATTGACTCCAATCTAGCACCAACGTAGTTATATACCTGTGCACCGGGGGAGGTGTGATGTTTGACACAGTCATTGACTTCAATCTAGCACCAACGTAGTTATATACCTGTGCACCGGGGGAGGTGTGATTGATGCTTGACACAGTCATTGACTTCAATCTAGCACCAACGTAGTTATATACCTGTGCACCGGGGGATGTGTGATTGATGTTTGACACAGTCATTGACTTCAATCTAGCACCAACGTAGTTATATACCTGTGCACCGGGGGAGGTGTGATTGATGTTTGACACAGTCATTGACTTCAATCTAGCACCAACGTAGTTATATACCTGTGCACCGGGGGAGGTGTGATGTTTGACACAGTCATTGACTTCAATCTAGCACCAACGTAGTTATATACCTGTGCACCGGGGAAGGTGTGATGTTTGACACAGTCATTGACTTCAATCTAGCACCAACGTAGTTATATACCTGTGCACCGGGGGAGGTGTGATGTTTGACACAGTCATTGACTCCAATCTAGCACCAACGTAGTTATATACCTGTGCACCGGGGGAGGTGTGATGTTTGACACAGTCATTGACTTCAATCTAGCACCAACGTAGTTATATCCGTTGATTTCATAAAGTGTGTTTTGTGAGTTTAAGGTCGCACCAACAACTTGGGTCATAGGGTGACTCTCCAGTTGTTATTAGCGGAGGGATACACCGAGTGCTCGTCCGAGCAGTAGTTCGGGCACGTACGTGTGTACCAGTGTAGAACCACTAATAACTAACAGATACGACACCTCAGTGCGATTCGAACTTAGAGAGATAAGGGACTATTGATTTACACGCCTCCACGAAGGTCCATATGTGTCCCACAATGGCCGTTGAAGGTCATGAACTCAGTATTGAGCAACATATGGGTATGTCATGGACTCGTGGGAGTGATCCAGAGCCGTGGATGGACATGGACTCCTGGGAGTGATCCAGGAGCCGCGGAAGGGCATGGACTCGTGGGAGTGATCCAGGAGCCGTGGATGGACATGGACACGTGGGAGTGATCCAGGAGCCGTGGATGGGCATGGACTCAGTATTGAGCAACATATGGGTATGTCATGGACTCGTGGGAGAGATACAGGAGCCGTGGATGGGCATGGACTCGTGGGAGTGATCCAGGAGCCGTGGATGGGCATGGACTCGTGGGAGTGATCCATAGCCGTGGATCGACATGGAATCGTGGGAGTGATACAGGAACCGTGGATGGGCATGGACCCAGTATTGAGCAACATATGGTATGTCATGGACTCGTGGGAGAGATACAGGAGCCGTGGGTGGGCATGGACTCGGGGAGTGATCCAGGAGCCGTGGATGGGCATGGACTCGTGGGAGTGATCCAGGAGCCGTGGATGGGCATGGACTCGTGGGAGTGATCCATAGCCGTGGATCGACATGGAATCGTGGGAGTGATCCAGAGCCGTGGATGGGCAGGGACTCGTGGGAGTGATCCAGGAGCCGTGGATGGGCATAGACTCAGTATTGAGCAACATATGGGTATGTCATGGACTCGTGGGAGTGATCCAGAGCCGTGGATGGGCATGGACTCGTGTGAGTGATCCAGGAGCCGTGGATTGCATGGACTCGTGGGAGTGATCCAGGCGGGAGTTGGAGTCATGGACTCGGTTGAGCGATCCCGGCGGGAGTGTGAGTCATGGACTCGGTTGAGAAATCCAGGCGGGAGTGGGAGTCATGGACTCGGTTGAGCAACCAGGCGGGATTGGGAGTCATGGACTCGGTTGAGCAACCAGGCGGGAGTGGGAGTCATGGACTCGGATGTGCGATCCAGGCGGCACTACATTTTACACTTCATACTATAGTAATCAAGAGGTTTGGGAAATGCATTAGCGAAATACCGACACATTAACATTTTAAACTGTAATGTTGACGAATGTTATGAACTACATTAACGTCGTGTTACATATAATATAAAATAGAATTACTTTTCGGTGTGTATAAAACATTTGAGGCTGCTCCATACAACCTCGCAGTCATTTTGACCTAGTGACCTAGTATTTTGATGGAAGCGGCTGAAGTATAATAATGCGAGGTACCGTGTTTGTATCGAGTGAAACACGTAGAATAATACGAGGTACCGTGTTTATATCGAGTGAAACACGTAGAATAATACGAGGTACCATGTTTATATCGAGTGAAACACGTAGAATAATACGAGGTACCGTGTTTATAGTAAGTGAAAAACGTATAATAATACGAGGTACCGTGTTTATATCGAGTGAAACAGGTAGAATAATACGAGGTACCGTGTTTATAGTAAGTGAAAAACGTATAATAATACGAGGTACCGTGTTTGTATCGAGTGAAACACGTAGAATAATACGAGGTACCGTGTTTATATCGAGTGAAACACGTAGAATAATACGAGGTACCATGTTTATATCGAGTGAAACACGTAGAATAATACGAGGTACCGTGTTTATAGTAAGTGAAAAACGTATAATAATACGAGGTACCGTGTTTATATCGAGTGAAACAGGTAGAATAATACGAGGTACCGTGTTATAGCAAGTGAAAAACGTATAATAATACTAGGTACCGTGTTTATATCGAGTGAAACAGGTAGAATAATACGAGGTACCGTGTTTATAGTAAGTGAAAAACGTATAATAATACGAGGTACCGTGTTTGTATCGAGTGAAACACGTAGAATAATACGAGGTACCGTGTTTATATCGAGTGAAACACGTAGAATAATACGAGGTACGTGTTTATAGTAAGTGAAACACGTATAATAATACGAGGTACCGTGTTTATAGTAAGTGAAAAACGTATAATAATACGAGGTACCGTGTTAATAGTAAGTGAAAAACGTATAATAATACGAGGTATCGTGTTTATAGTAAGTAAAAAACGTATAATAATACGAGGTACCGTGTTTATAGTAAGTGAAAAACGTATAATAATACGAGGTACCGTGTTAATAGATAGATAGATATTTATTTTTCCTCCACTTTTTGAAGATTACAACATATTTACAAGTAGATCATAAACATGCATAATTATATATAAACATACAAATTACATTATTTTCATATGTTAGAGGAGCTGTAAGAACAGCTGAATTCGCTCACCTAAGCATGTGATCATAATCGTCAACTGAACAGAAAAGTATTGTATCAAAAGTGGGAAATTAAGTAATAACAAGAGTTAATGTTTCATTGTCACAGCACAGCACAACGCAGTTATAATTGATATCCCTGTTCATTACTTATACATCAAACATGTGCAACAGCGTCTTCAGCAGCTTAAAGTTTTCAAATATGCAATTCTCAGTAACATTAAATGCAGCGTTTATCAAACTATTACATTGCTCATATGGTGATTGCTTAATGAAATCAACATAGTATTGTTTATCACAAATATCAAACCAGATCACGACCAACGTCTTGTAAAGTTCATAGTTACTAGGACAGTGACATATTGTGTGTTCAATAATGTTTTCGCAAAAGAAAGAACACTTGCGACAATTTCTCGGAAAAGACCTAGATACCATGATACTCATAATAATCACAGCTTTTTTACAAAATGGTATGAGCTCTTGCCTTTTCCTACATACCGACCAGAGATAACAAGGGTTGTTTAAGCTAAAGTGACCACTTAACACTTGCATTTCACTTAATGAGCACAGGCGGTTTAGTCTTTGACCATTGTTAACAACAGTGACGTTTTGGTACACTTCCAAGTTAGCTTTACGGGAAATGATCCCGTTTCAATATAGGTTTGAAGGAAACATTCTAAACCGTATCTACGTAACGCTCGGTAGATGTCTGCAATGAATCCGGAATATTGTGATTCTCCGTTCATATACCGAACCAGTCTGTTTGTGAACACTTGTTTTGCCAAATAACGACTCGGTAATCTGCACAGTTGACCAAAGAACTGCAATTTGCGTGTGTCAATAATTCCTTCAATGCTGTCTAAATTAAATGCACACAATGAAAAATCAGTACTTGTTGACACATTTAAATTTTGTGCGAATTTTATGACAAACCGATGGGCCATTTCCAGCATTGACATATCTGACCTTGCTATAACAGACCATAACTCACACCCATATAGTGCCTTTGGCAACACTACTGATGAGTACATAATTCGCGTTGAGATTGGATTTAAAGAGTTAGGATGTAGTCCACTGTTAAGGATGCTCAGAGATGTTTCCCGTAACTTATTACATGCTTCATGTATCATCTTGCCGGTGGAAATGTGTTTGTCACAAACTATGCCTAAATGTGTGTAGTCCTGTGCCTCTGCAATTACTTGGTTACCCAGTTTCCAGTTTCTAACTGATCGACATGCCTCCGACTCGTTGAAGACAATAACAGCACATTTATCACAGTTATATTCATATCTCCATCTGCACGAATAGTTGAAACAAATTTCTAGCATACGATCAAGACCGTTTTTTGATAGTGACGCTATAATCATATCGTCAGCTACAGTTGGCGATGATAGATTATAGTTGTAGATGCAATAACCGAAACCACTGGATTCTAACTCTAGGATAAGTCCATTTATAAAAACTAGGTAGAGGAGAGGTGAGCTTTTCCCACCCTGACGCGTGCCTTGAAGAATGCTGAACCACTCTGACTTTAATCCTTGATTGAGCACACAACTTGTTACATCGTCATAAAGACTAACGAAAGCCGAAAAACATGTATCATTTAAATATGGTCTTAGTTTAAGGAGAAGACCAGATGTCCACACCCTGTCAAACGCTTGGCGACAGTCTAGAAAACATACATAGAGTTTCGAACCGTGCTCCTTGGCATGTAGTACACTTTCTCTAACCACACACGATGACATTAAGCAGCCAAGGTTTTCCTGAAATCCTCCTTGTTGAGGGCTAAGCTCACATAATAAGTCTTCTTTACACCTGTTCAATAGTACCATTTCATAAATTTTAAGAACAACCGATGTGAGTGATATAGCTCTGTATGAGTTGGGATTGTCTTTACGTTTCTTAGGTTTGGGTATTGTTATGATTATGCCACGTTTCATTTTCGTCGGCGTGTACCCTGCCCTGAGCATCCACGTATACATATTTGACAGAACAGGAGACAATACATTACTGGCAGAAATCAAGTGTTCGTAACTAATACAATCTTCACCACTCGCTTTTCCATGGGGACAGGACTTAATTAATGTTTCTACTTCGATAGGAGTTACACACGCTGTAGGATCTGGGGTTGACTCGTTCACTGCAGATATTACACTACCATTTACACTGTTTTTCCACGAGTCATCAAAACTATCGGAATTAGACGGTGAATACAGGTCCTTGAAATACATGCCCCATTGTTGGGTTAGTTGTTCGCGGTCCCTATATAAGGTACCGTTAAAATTTATACTAGCTGCACAACTGGTTTTAGTCTGTTTTCTGCGTGATTTTACAAGCTTCCAAAACTGATTTGAATCCAATTCTGCAGTTCTATCTATTTCATAATTCATATCTAGTAGAAACTTGTTAACAATGTATCTGTGTTGACGTCGGAATGTAGATTTCGCCTGTTATAATAGCGATAGTGTTCATCCGTTTCCGAACGCGGTCTCCCTGCTCTACACCACTTCTCACGCTTCTGCTTCATATCACTGTGAATGATAGATAAGTCTTCATTCCAATATGGCTTTAAAAATTTCACATGTTTCAATTTAGGGAGATTGTCCTTTGCACATGCGCTTATAGTGTTTACAATAGTATCGTACGCAGAATCTAAATCGTTTCGTGATAGCTCTAGACTTTGGTCACTTAACATGTTTAACTCAACACAGCTGTTTAAACTTGACTGGTAGGAAGTTATGTTTTGATCACTTACTCTTTTCCAGTTCACTTTGTTTGGTACATGTTCCCTATATGCATAGTCCATAGACAACCCTTCATCAATTGGTACGTGTATACATAATAAAACTGGTCGATGTCTGGACACATTTAAACAAGAATCGTAAACAATCTCTGAACTTATTACATATTGTGATAACTCTATTGGTATACAAATATAATCTATTAAAGAACTGTATTTGCCATCGTATGTCACAAACGTGTATGGTGCACCAGTACAATAAGCCATGGTGTTACTTGCAAAATAGTTTGTATCAGATAAAAACTTACAAAAAAGTTTATCTCTATTTACAGTGCTACACAAGTCATATTTTGAGTTAAAATCGCCCATAAATATAGTGAAACCTTGCTCCGAATAGATATTGTAAATATCATACAATTTGTCTATATATTCTTTATAAAATGCTATACTATGGTTTACGCAAGGTAAGTATACTTGAAAAACAAACATATATTGACATGGAGCATACTGTAACTGTATACCAACTATTCGATCATCATCTAAATGCAAAGGTGTAGCATAATTATCGATACATTTATGCCACAAGATCGCTACACTACCTTTACCAATAGTTGTTCTATAAGTCAGATTAAAATCATTATTACAGCTTATAGCACTTCTATAGTCACTTGATAACAGATTAATAAAGTGTTTATTTTCTTCTTTAAGCCAATGTTCTGAGATCCCGGCAATTGCAATTTGTTTATTACATAAAATGTCACATAAATAAGATGTACTACTCATTAAACCAGTAACGTTCCAAGTCATGAAGTTGTAAGACATTTTAAACAGTATCAGTGCACTTCTAAAAGAATTAACACAGTTCTAGTCTACTTGGGGTGATAATGGTCCCCATCTGTTGTACCATTCTTGACTAGGCCCGTGGGTTCTCGACCAGTACGTCGTGCGATGGCCTTTCACCGTATAATCCTGTATTCACGTCCTCTGTTCTCATTTCGTCTGGAACGTGCATCACGTGATATCCACGGTTTTATGATAATGCCGTCACGTGGCCAAAACTCACTTGCCAACACTAAGTTGGCGTTCTCGTCGTCGTGAACGTTGAGTCGTAGGATACAACGACCCTCCCAGTTGCGACAGGGGTATTTTCGAATTGTCGAAACTTGTGGACCCTTTTTAGTAATATATGTTGTCAATCTGTCTATGTTAACATTATCTCTAAAAACCCCTATAAAGAAATGTTTCGTTCTACGTCTACGATATTCTTGGAAATCTGAATCGTTATCGGAGTCGTATCCTCTATGCGACCCCTCCAAGTCGTTACTATCCGATTGTTCTGAATCATCCGATATAACGATTGGTTCATATGCCGACTGCAACACGTGATTATCGACACGTGTTTGTGTGTCACATGTGGGAATGTCTACGTACACATGCTCCGCGTGTCGATCTGCACGTGTTTCAGGGACCTGTTCCGTTGATGTGGCTGAAGTGCTATTGCAAGGCACCCCACGCAGAAAGTTTGAAAGTTCATCTATCGTCCCTCCGATATTGGTCTCACATGTCTTCGATGGCAAACGTAAATTGCCGAATTAATCCGATTGTTCATTTTGGACGTCCAAATTTGGACGAGCCTGCGTATGAAGCTGTAACCAATCATTCGGGAAATTCAGATACTGTGGTTGTACTCGAGTGCTTTGTCGTGGTGGTGGCGCGACCACAACCGTACTCTGCTGTGGAGCAATCTGAACTACATGTATATTTTCACTGTCTATGAAACTTTCAAGATCTGAGACTCGCTTTGCAATGCATTTTAGATTAAATTCAAGAGCCCCATTACACGTTACTATCTCATGTGTCGAGCATTTCACAGAACTAATGCTATCGCTGATTACGCCTTTCATTTCATTTATTTGAGATTTAATAAATTTCACTGACTCCGACATTAATTTATTCTCATCGGATCACAGTTTCTCATTGACGTGAAATGACTGTTTAAGCATAAGCATATCGGCCTGCAATGACGCCACTTGATCTCTTAACAGTTTTACTTCACTCTGGAACTGACAATTTGTGTTACTGTTTCTTTTGATAATGGGATTTGTAAGCGGGGTCATATCTTGTACCGGGGGAACCACATTAACCGACATCGACGGTGTCGTCAGCAGAGCTGACGTTCGACGTTTCCGGGCACTTATCATGTCCTTTATAGGATTCATCCCCTCACCTTCAAGAACCGAAACGAGCGTGTATATGTCAGCAGCAAGTTTCACGGATACAGGTTCCCCGCCTCGTTTACACATACGTCTTTTAAGTTCAGCTGTTTCTCCAAACGGAAAATTGTCATGCATCTTAATTTTATCAAATAACTGTATCCGAGTAGCCTCTAAATCAGGTTCACTTGAGGCATAGTCCAGTAAGACCCTAGAGACAAACATGCTTGAGGGCCTGTCTCTGTATAATTTAATAAGATTATCGTAATCTCGGGGGAATACATGTACATCTGTCCTTGTTCCAGGAGTTACGGGTAGGATGCGACGGTCATCCGTATTTCGAGGTGTTACCGGTACTTTGCGTTCAGTATTGTCAGCATTTTGAACGGGTTCGTATTCGCTTAAATTACAGTCAGCCATTAGCAGATTGTGTATTTATCGTGTAAATAGATTAACGGTTGTATCCAACATACAGCATACAGCAGACGATCAACAGGTTAAAGTCTACCTTTCTCCTTCTCCCGAGGCTATATCCACACAGTCCATACAATCAAATGATAAGCCAACAAAATATCACCACTGCACTGTCGTGAGCGAATTTCACTGTATCTATTGTTTCGATCAAAATTCCATATAACTTTTTAATTACTGAAATAATTCCAATTCCAAGTTCAAAATCACATTCTTCACATGTTCATAAGCAAATAATGTCAAATTCAGAATTTTCTGCATCGTATATCTGCCTTAAAACAGTATTTTTAGTGGTCAGCTTTAACGTGACCTGTCACTTATACGTATGTCCATGGTTAACAAAAACGTATAATAATACGGGGTACCGTGTTTATAGTAAGTGAAAAACGTATAATAATACGAGGTACCGTGTTTATAGTAAGTGAAAAACGTAGAATAATACGAGGTACCGTGTTTATAGTAAGTGAAACACGTAGAATAATACGAGGTACCGTGTTTATAGTAAGTGAAAAATGTATAATAATACGAGGTACCGTGT
This sequence comes from Archivesica marissinica, assembly GCA_014843695.1. Taxonomy (NCBI): domain Eukaryota; kingdom Metazoa; phylum Mollusca; class Bivalvia; order Venerida; family Vesicomyidae; genus Archivesica; species Archivesica marissinica. Next base: position 44,423,199 of record CM026403.1, read on the forward strand.
TTATACTAAAACGTATAATAATACGAGGTACCGTGTTTATAGTAAGTGAAAAACGTATAATAATACGAGGTACCGTGTTTATAGTAAGTGAAAAACGTATAATAATACGAGGTACCGTGTTCATAGTAAGTGAAAAACGTATAATAATACGAGGTACCGTGTTTATAGTAAGTGAAAAACGTATAATAATACGAGGTACCGTGTTTATAGTAAGTGAAACACGTAGAATAATACGAGGTACCGTGTTTATAGTAAGTGAAAAACGTATAATAATACGAGGTACCGTGTTTATAGTAAGTGAAAAACGTATAATAATACGAGGTACCGTGTTTATGGTAAGTGAAAAACGTATAATAATACGAGGTACCGTGTTTATAGTAAGTGAAACACGTAGAATAATACGAGGTACCGTGTTTATACTAAAACGTATAATAATACGAGGTACCGTGTTTATAGTAAGTGAAACACGTATAATAATACGAGGTACGTGTTTATATCGAGTGAAACACGTAGAATAATACGAGGTACCGTGTTTATAGTAAGTGAAAAACGTATAATAATACATATATTATTATATTATATATTTCGGGTTTTACGCCTGCATCAGCACCATTTTGGGCTATATCGCCGGCGGGCAGTTTACTTAACAACACCTTTCCTGGGCAGGCTCCAGCGGTTAACCAGTACTTGGGTGCACCAACCTCCGTAAGAAACTGCCAACTTTTTCATATAAATGAGACACGGCCTGAGCGGGGCTCGACCCCGTGACCATCAGTGATGATAGGTTACAGTGGTATACAAGTCAGCGACCTTAACCACTCGACCACGGAGGCGGACTTATATAATACTAGGTACCGTGTTTATAATCGAGTGAAACACGTCGAATAATACAAGGGTACCGTGTTTATACTAAAACGTATAATAATACGAGGTACCGTGTTTATAGTAAGTGAAACACGTATAATAATACGAGGTACGTGTTTATATCGAGTGAAACACGTAGAATAATACGAGGTACCGTGTTTATAGTAAGTGAAAAACGTATAATAATACGAGGTATCGTGTTTATACTAAAACGTATAATAATACGAGGTACCGTGTTTATACTAAAACGTATAATAATACGAGGTACCGTGTTTATACTAAAACGTATAATAATACGAGGTACCGTGTTTATACTAAAACGTATAATAATACGAGGTACCGTGTTTATACTAAAACGTATATTATGGAAAATATGTGAGCAGTAAACGTACTTGCGGGAAACATAAATCATGCATTTCTAGTAATTTATTTAAGTCGCAAGAGACCGTTACAGACCGAAAGTTCGAACAATTGATAGTTCGCGCAATTCCAGTATATATACAGTTAAATGTCAACGACTCAGTGGTTATAAATGAGGCGAATATTATACAAATTTATTTTAGCTCGATTGCGAAACAAGTTATTACAACTTATATTAATCACTATCGAGACCTCATTCCTGGTGGAATCCATCACCACGGGGGAGCGTGGAATTTAAATGCCTTGCCTAAGGGCACAATCGTAACGGCTCCAGCGGGGCTCGAACTCCAGACCTTTCGCACCTTAAGCGAACGCGCATCAGGCGAATGTGCATGTACATGCAGCAGTGGAATGGTAAAACGTGTTTTATCTTTAGGGACGAATGACTATCTTTTGGTGTTAATGTTTAAATTAGCACCAACAGCTATTATTGGTGGAGGAAGACTTCGGGTTCCCCCTTGAACAGTGTTGTTCAGGAACGGACGGGGACCTGTGAAGAACCACGCGAGCTCGATAGCTTCCTCCCATGAAATAATTCCACGCCAGCAGTGCGATTCGAACATACAGTAGTGAGGTGCTAGTGATTTAAAGGCAACGACCGTTACCACTCTGCCACGGAGGGCCCTCGAACTAATATATGCATTAGGCTTGTAATGTATAAATATATAATCATGTGTTTATTTTAGCAATTCCATGCTGTAGTGTTGACTTTATTTATCGCGATTTACACAATTAATGCAATCCACCAGGAAGCCCTAAGTAAATTAGAACCTAAATGAGCAAAGATCAGAACATAAGTTTATTCAGTCTAGGCATATACATGTGTGTGTTTTACGTTTATTTATCGTCGATACCGGTTGCCCATATGAGCGACGGCTCCTGAAGGTAGTCATGTTTGGGGGGATAGTGCAATGAAACACATAGAGACCCATTCCAGAGTCTCCTCTGGTTCTTGTACGGGCACGGTGTAAAGCACCGACACGATAAAATCGGTTTAACGTCCCATCTGAAAGACTGTTAATTTTATTAGGTTCAGACGGAGGATCGAACCTGCGATCTCTGGATTACCAGTCCAGTGTGTTACCACTGGACTACAGATCCGTCTGTTACATATACATAGGTACATAGTCATAATATATACATACAACTATATACAAATAAACAGGTGTTGCTTCGTTTTCTATCATAAAAACACTTATCAGCCTAAGATAAAAAGAAGATTTACGAACTTATAACGCTCGTTTCAACGCGAATTGCGCCGCTTTAGAAATTTTCAAAACAAATTGAAAATTCTACGAAATCTCTTTTTGACGTACATTTTTGCCGAATAAACCTACACGTTAGTGGAAACACATTTTATTGATAATGTTATTCACAGTTAAAACTCTCCCGTTGAAGATTTTATGTTGTTGCTGACAGAACCCGTGTCCTAGTATGGACATGACTTGCTATGGCCAATGTCTGTGGCAATTGTTTGCAAAGTATACATGCACGCAGCTTAAAGTTGTGTTTTATTTGAAGAACAATATAAAGACTCGGGATAGGCGTTATATTTGGACAGCTTTGTACAAAATTGTTTCAGATAGGGCCATTTTACTGATCGATGCGAAATCTGACATCCCACAGAGTAGAATCCCTGTACTTAAATATATATACTAGTACCCCCAAACGTGCCGAATCCCTGTGAGTAAAATGGTAGTAAAATGAAATCCGGTTTCACATATATATATCACAGGCTGCCAGACGAATATTCTAGGTTAACAGAACGATGTCACATGTTACCAGACCGATATCCTATGTTATCAGACCGATATCCCATGTTATCAGACCGATATCCTATGCTACCAGACCGACATCAAAGGTTACCAGATCGAAGCCCATGTTACCTGACCGATATTCCAGGTTAGCAGACATATGGGTATGTCATGGACTCGTGGGAGTGATCCAGAGCCGTGGATGGGCATGGACTCGTGTGAGTGATCCAGGAGCCGTGGATTGGCATGGACTCGTGGGAGTGATCCAGGCGGGAGTGGGAGTCATGGACTCGGTTGAGCGATCCAGGCGGGAGTGTGAGTCATGGACTCAGTTGAGCGATCCAGACGGGAGTGTGAGTCATGGACTCGGTTGAGAAATCCAGGCGGGAGTGGGAGTCATGGACTCGGTTGAGCAACCAGGCGGGATTGGGAGTCATGGACTCGGTTGAGCAACCAGGCGGGAGTGGGAGTCATGGACTCGGATGTGCGATCCAGGCGGCACTACATTTTACACTTCAACTATATGTAATCAAGAGGTTTGGGAAATGCATTAGCGAAATACCGACACATTAACATTTTAAACTGTAATGTTGACGAATGTTATGAACTACATTAACGTCGTGTTACATATAATATAAAATAGAATTACTTTTCGGTGTGTATAAAACATTTGAGGCTGCTCCATACAACCTCGCAGTCATTTTGACCTAGTGACCTAGTATTTTGATGGAAGCGGCTGAAGTATAATAATGCGAGGTACCTTGTTTATATCGAGTGAAACACGTATAATAATACGAGGTACCGTGTTTATATCGAGTGAAACACGTATAATAATACGAGGTACCGTGTTTATATCGAGTGAAACACGTAGAATAATACGAGGTACCGTGTTTATATCGAGTGAAACACGTAGAATAATACGAGGTACCGTGTTTATATCGAGTGAAACAGGTAGAATAATACGAGGTACCGTGTTTATAGTAAGTGAAAAACGTATAATAATACGAGGTACCGTGTTTGTATCGAGTGAAACACGTAGAATAATACGAGGTACCGTGTTTATATCGAGTGAAACACGTAGAATAATACGAGGTACCATGTTTATATCGAGTGAAACACGTAGAATAATACGAGGTACCGTGTTATAGCAAGTGAAAAACGTATAATAATACTAGGTACCGTGTTTATATCGAGTGAAACAGGTAGAATAATACGAGGTACCGTGTTTATAGTAAGTGAAAAACGTATAATAATACGAGGTACCGTGTTTGTATCGAGTGAAACACGTAGAATAATACGAGGTACCGTGTTTATATCGAGTGAAACACGTAGAATAATACGAGGTACGTGTTTATAGTAAGTGAAACACGTATAATAATACGAGGTACCGTGTTTATAGTAAGTGAAAAACGTATAATAATACGAGGTACCGTGTTAATAGATAGATAGATATTTATTTTTCCTCCAATTTTTGAAGATTACAACATATTTACAAGTAGATCATAAACATGCATAATTATATATAAACATACAACAAATTACATTATTTTCATATGTTAGAGGAGCTGTAAGAACAGCTGAATTCGCTCACCTAAGCATGTGATCATAATCGTCAACTGAACAGAAAAGTATTGTATCAAAAGTGGGAAATTAAGCAATAACAAGAGTTAATGTTTCATTGTCACAGCACAGCACAACGCAGTTATAATTGATATCCCTGTTCATTACTTATACATCAAACATGTGCAACAGCGTCTTCAGCAGCTTAAAGTTTTCAAATATGCAATTCTCAGTAACATTAAATGCAGCGTTTATCAAACTATTACATTGCTCATATGGTGATTGCTTAATGAAATCAACATAGTATTGTTTATCACAAATATCAAACCAGATCACGACCAACGTCTTGTAAAGTTCATAGTTACTAGGACAGTGACATATTGTGTGTTCAATAATGTTTTCGCAAAAGAAAGAACACTTGCGACAATTTCTCGGAAAAGACCTAGATACCATGATACTCATAATAATCACAGCTTTTTTACAAAATGGTATGAGCTCTTGCCTTTTCCTACATACCGACCAGAGATAACAAGGGTTGTTTAAGCTAAAGTGACCACTTAACACTTGCATTTCACTTAATGAGCACAGGCGGTTTAGTCTTTGACCATTGTTAACAACAGTGACGTTTTGGTACACTTCCAAGTTAGCTTTACGGGAAATGATCCCGTTTCAATATAGGTTTGAAGGAAACATTCTAAACCGTATCTACGTAACGCTCGGTAGATGTCTGCAATGAATCCGGAATATTGTGATTCTCCGTTCATATACCGAACCAGTCTGTTTGTGAACACTTGTTTTGCCAAATAACGACTCGGTAATCTGCACAGTTGACCAAAGAACTGCAATTTGCGTGTGTCAATAATTCCTTCAATGCTGTCTAAATTAAATGCACACAATGAAAAATCAGTACTTGTTGACACATTTAAATTTTGTGCGAATTTTATGACAAACCGATGGGCCATTTCCAGCATTGACATATCTGACCTTGCTATAACAGACCATAACTCACACCCATATAGTGCCTTTGGCAACACTACTGATGAGTACATAATTCGCGTTGAGATTGGATTTAAAGAGTTAGGATGTAGTCCACTACAGGTCCTTGAAATACATGCCCCATTGTTGGGTTAGTTGTTCGCGGTCCCTATATAAGGTACCGTTAAAATTTATACTAGCTGCACAACTGGTTTTAGTCTGTTTTCTGCGTGATTTTACAAGCTTCCAAAACTGATTTGAATCCAATTCTGCAGTTCTATCTATTTCATAATTCATATCTAGTAGAAACTTGTTAACAAAGTATCTGTGTTGACGTCGGAATGTAGATTTCGCCTGTTTATAATAGCGATAGTGTTCATCCGTTTCCGAACGCGGTCTCCCTGCTCTACACCACTTCTCACGCTTCTGCTTCATATCACTGTGAATGATAGATAAGTCTTCATTCCAATATGGCTTTAAAAATTTCACATGTTTCAATTTAGGGAGATTGTCCTTTGCACATGCGCTTATAGTGTTTACAATAGTATCGTACGCAGAATCTAAATCGTTTCGTGATAGCTCTAGACTTTGGTCACTTAACATGTTTAACTCAACACAGCTGTTTAAACTTGACTGGTAGGAAGTTATGTTTTGATCACTTACTCTTTTCCAGTTCACTTTGTTTGGTACATGTTCCCTATATGCATAGTCCATAGACAACCCTTCATCAATTGGTACGTGTATACATAATAAAACTGGTCGATGTCTGGACACATTTAAACAAGAATCGTAAACAATCTCTGAACTTATTACATATTGTGATAACTCTATTGGTATACAAATATAATCTATTAAAGAACTGTATTTGCCATCGTATGTCACAAACGTGTATGGTGCACCAGTACAATAAGCCATGGTGTTACTTGCAAAATAGTTTGTATCAGATAAAAACTTACAAAAAAGTTTATCTCTATTTACAGTGCTACACAAGTCATATTTTGAGTTAAAATCGCCCATAAATATAGTGAAACCTTGCTCCGAATAGATATTGTAAATATCATACAATTTGTCTATATATTCTTTATAAAATGCTATACTATGGTTTACGCAAGGTAAGTATACTTGAAAAACAAACATATATTGACATGGAGCATACTGTAACTGTATACCAACTATTCGATCATCATCTAAATGCAAAGGTGTAGCATAATTATCGATACATTTATGCCACAAGATCGCTACACTACCTTTACCAATAGTTGTTCTATAAGTCAGATTAAAATCATTATTACAGCTTATAGCACTTCTATAGTCACTTGATAACAGATTAATAAAGTGTTTATTTTCTTCTTTAAGCCAATGTTCTGAGATCCCGGCAATTGCAATTTGTTTATTACATAACATGTCACATAAATAAGATGCACTACTCATTAAACCAGTAACGTTCCAAGTCATGAAGTTGTAAGACATTTTAAACAGTATCAGTGCACTTCTAAAAGAATTAACACAGTTCTAGTCTACTTGGGGTGATAATGGTCCCCATCTGTTGTACCATTCTTGACCAGGCCCGTGGGTTCTCGACCAGTACGTCGTGCGATGGCCTTTCACCGTATAATCCTGTATTCACGTCCTCTGTTCTCATTTCGTCTGGAACGTGCATCACGTGATATCCACGGTTTTATGATAATGCCGTCACGTGGCCAAAACTCACTTGCCAACACTAAGTTGGCGTTCTCGTCGTCGTGAACGTTGAGTCGTAGGATACAACGACCCTCCCAGTTGCGACAGGGGTATTTTCGAATTGTCGAAACTTGTGGACCCTTTTTAGTAATATATGTTGTCAATCTGTCTATGTTAACATTATCTCTAAAAAACCCTATAAAGAAATGTTTCGTTCTACGTCTACGATATTCTTGGAAATCTGAATCGTTATCGGAGTCGTATCCTCTATGCGACCCCTCCAAGTCGTTACTATCCGATTGTTCTGAATCATCCGATATAACGATTGGTTCATATGCCGACTGCAACACGTGATTATCGACACGTGTTTGTGTGTCACATGTGGGAATGTCTACGTACACATGCTCCGCGTGTCGATCTGCACGTGTTTCAGGGACCTGTTCCGTTGATGTGGCTGAAGTGCTATTGCAAGGCACCCCACGCAGAAAGTTTGAAAGTTCATCTATCGTCCCTCCGATATTGGTCTCACATGTCTTCGATGGCAAACGTAAATTGCCGAATTAATCCGATTGTTCATTTTGGACGTCCAAATTTGGACGAGCCTGCGTATGAAGCTGTAACCAATCATTCGGGAAATTCAGATACTGTGGTTGTACTCGAGTGCTTTGTCGTGGTGGTGGCGCGACCACAACCGTACTCTGCTGTGGAGCAATCTGAACTACATGTATATTTTCACTGTCTATGAAACTTTCAAGATCTGAGACTCGCTTTGCAATGCATTTTAGATTAAATTCAAGAGCCCCATTACACGTTACTATCTCATGTGTCGAGCATTTCACAGAACTAATGCTATCGCTGATTACGCCTTTCATTTCATTTATTTGAGATTTAATAAATTTCACTGACTCCGACATTAATTTATTCTCATCGGATCACAGTTTCTCATTGACGTGAAATGACTGTTTAAGCATAAGCATATCGGCCTGCAGTGACGCCACTTGATCTCTTAACAGTTTTACTTCACTCTGGAACTGACAATTTGTGTTACTGTTTCTTTTGATAATGGGATTTGTAAGCGGGGTCATATCTTGTACCGGGGGAACCACATTAACCGACATCGACGGTGTCGTCAGCAGAGCTGACGTTCGACGTTTCCGGGCACTTATCATGTCCTTTATAGGATTCATCCCCTCACCTTCAAGAACCGAAACGAGCGTGTATATGTCAGCAGCAAGTTTCACGGATACAGGTTCCCCGCCTCGTTTACACATACGTCTTTTAAGTTCAGCTGTTTCTCCAAACGGAAAATTGTCATGCATCTTAATTTTATCAAATAACTGTATCCGAGTAGCCTCTAAATCAGGTTCACTTGAGGCATAGTCCAGTAAGACCCTAGAGACAAACATGCTTGAGGGCCTGTCTCTGTATAATTTAATAAGATTATCGTAATCTCGGGGGAATACATGTACATCTGTCCTTGTTCCAGGAGTTACGGGTAGGATGCGACGGTCATCCGTATTTCGAGGTGTTACCGGTACTTTGCGTTCAGTATTGTCAGCATTTTGAACGGGTTCGTATTCGCTTAAATTACAGTCAGCCATTAGCAGATTGTGTATTTATCGTGTAAATAGATTAACGGTTGTATCCAACATACAGCATACAGCAGACGATCAACAGGTTAAAGTCTACCTTTCTCCTTCTCCCGAGGCTATATCCACACAGTCCATACAATCAAATGATAAGCCAACAAAATATCACCACTGCACTGTCGTGAGCGAATTTCACTGTATCTATTGTTTCGATCAAAATTCCATATAACTTTTTAATTACTGAAATAATTCCAATTCCAAGTTCAAAATCACATTCTTCACATGTTCATAAGCAAATAATGTCAAATTCAGAATTTTCTGCATCGTATATCTGCCTTAAAACAGTATTTTTAGTGGTCAGCTTTAACGTGACCTGTCACTTATACGTATGTCCATGGTTAACAAAAACGTATAATAATACGGGGTACCGTGTTTATAGTAAGTGAAAAACGTATAATAATACGAGGTACCGTGTTTATAGTAAGTGAAAAACGTATAATAATACGAGGTACCGTGTTTATAGTAAGTGAAACACGTATAATAATACGAGGTACCGTGTTTATAGTAAGTGAAACACGTAGAATAATACGAGGTACCGTGTTTATAGTAAGTGAAAAACGTATAATAATACGAGGTACCGTGTTTATAGTAAGTGAAAAACGTATAATAATACGAGGTACCGTGTTTATAGTAAGTGAAACACGTAGAATAATACGAGGTACCGTGTTTATAGTAAGTGAAAAACGTATAATAATACGAGGTACCGTGTTTATAGTAAGTGAAAAACGTATAATAATACGAGGTACCGTGTTTATAGTAAGTGAAACACGTAGAATAATACGAGGTACCGTGTTTATAGTAAGTGAAAAACGTATAATAATACGAGGTACCGTGTTTATAGTAAGTGAAAAACGTATAATAATACGAGGTACCGTGTTTATAGTAAGTGAAACACGTAGAATAATACGAGGTACCGTGTTTATAGTAAGTGAAAAACGTATAATAATACGAGGTACCGTGTTTATAGTAAGTGAAAACGTATAATAATACATATATTATTATATTATATATTTCGGGTTTTACGCCTGCATCAGCACCATTTTGGGCTATATCGCCGGCGGGCAGTTTACTTAACAACACCTTTCCTGGGCAGGCTCCAGCGGTTAACCAGTACTTGGGTTGCACCAACCTCCGTAGAAACTGCAACTTTTTCATATAAATGAGACACGGCCTGAGCGGGGCTCGAACCCGTGGACAATAGGTTACAGTGGATATACAAAACAGCGCGACCTTAACCACTCGACCACGGAGGCGACTTATAATAATACGAGGTACCGTGTTTATACTAAAACGTATAATAATACGAGGTACCGTGTTTATACTAAAACGTATAATAATACGAGGTACCGTGTTTATACTAAAACGTATAATAATACGAGGTACCGTGTTTATACTAAAACGTATAATAATACGAGGTACCGTGTTTATACTAAAACGTATAATAATACGAGGTACCGTGTTTATACTAAAACGTATAATAATACGAGGTACCGTGTTTATACTAAAACGTATAATAATACGAGGTACCGTGTTTATACTAAAACGTATAATAATACGAGGTACCGTGTTTATACTAAAACGTATATTATGGAAAATATGTGAGCAGTAAACGTACTTGCGGGAAACATAAATCATGCATTTCTAGTAATTTATTTAAGTCGCAAGAGACCGTTACAGACCGAAAGTTCGAACAATTGATAGTTCGCGCAATTCCAGTATATATACAGTTAAATGTCAACGACTCAGTGGTTATAAATGAGGCGAATATTATACAAATTTATTTTAGCTCGATTGCGAAACAAGTTATTACAACTTATATTAATCACTATCGAGACCTCATTCCTGGTGGAATCCATCACCACGGGGGAGCGTGGAATTTAAATGCCTTGCCTAAGGGCACAATCGTAACGGCTCCAGCGGGGCTCGAACTCCAGACCTTTCGCACCTTAAGCGAACGCGCATCAGGCGAATGTGCATGTACATGCAGCAGTGGAATGGTAAAACGTGTTTTATCTTTAGGGACGAATGACTATCTTTTGGTGTTAATGTTTAAATTAGCACCAACAGCTATTATTGGTGGAGGAAGACTTCGGGTTCCCCCTTGAACAGTGTTGTTCAGGAACGGACGGGGACCTGTGAAGAACCACGCGAGCTCGATAGCTTCCTCCCATGAAATAATTCCACGCCAGCAGTGCGATTCGAACATACAGTAGTGAGGTGCTAGTGATTTAAAGGCAACGACCGTTACCACTCTGCCACGGAGGGCCCTCGAACTAATATATGCATTAGGCTTGTAATGTATAAATATATAATCATGTGTTTATTTTAGCAATTCCATGCTGTAGTGTTGACTTTATTTATCGCGATTTACACAATTAATGCAATCCACCAGGAAGCCCTAAGTAAATTAGAACCTAAATGAGCAAAGATCAGAACATAAGTTTATTCAGTCTAGGCATATACATGTGTGTGTTTTACGTTTATTTATCGTCGATACCGGTTGCCCATATGAGCGACGGCTCCTGAAGGTAGTCATGTTTGGGGGGATAGTGCAATGAAACACATAGAGACCCATTCCAGAGTCTCCTCTGGTTCTTGTACGGGCACGGTGTAAAGCACCGACACGATAAAATCGGTTTAACGTCCCATCTGAAAGACTGTTAATTTTATTAGGTTCAGACGGAGGATCGAACCTGCGATCTCTGGATTACCAGTCCAGTGTGTTACCACTGGACTACAGATCCGTCTGTTACATATACATAGGTACATAGTCATAATATATACATACAACTATATACAAATAAACAGGTGTTGCTTCGTTTTCTATCATAAAAACACTTATCAGCCTAAGATAAAAAGAAGATTTACGAACTTATAACGCTCGTTTCAACGCGAATTGCGCCGCTTTAGAAATTTTCAAAACAAATTGAAAATTCTACGAAATCTCTTTTTGACGTACATTTTTGCCGAATAAACCTACACGTTAGTGGAAACACATTTTATTGATAATGTTATTCACAGTTAAAACTCTCCCGTTGAAGATTTTATGTTGTTGCTGACAGAACCCGTGTCCTAGTATGGACATGACTTGCTATGGCCAATGTCTGTGGCAATTGTTTGCAAAGTATACATGCACGCAGCTTAAAGTTGTGTTTTATTTGAAGAACAATATAAAGACTCGGGATAGGCGTTATATTTGGACAGCTTTGTACAAAATTGTTTCAGATAGGGCCATTTTACTGATCGATGCGAAATCTGACATCCCACAGAGTAGAATCCCTGTACTTAAATATATATACTAGTACCCCCAAACGTGCCGAATCCCTGTGAGTAAAATGGTAGTAAAATGAAATCCGGTTTCACATATATATATCACAGGCTGCCAGACGAATATTCTAGGTTAACAGAACGATGTCACATGTTACCAGACCGATATCCTATGTTATCAGACCGATATCCCATGTTATCAGACCGATATCCTATGCTACCAGACCGACATCAAAGGTTACCAGATCGAAGCCCATGTTACCTGACCGATATTCCAGGTTAGCAGACCGATATCCCGAGCTACCAGACCGATATCACAGGTCATCAGACCCATGTCCTAGGATAACAGACCGATATCACAGGTTATCAAACCGATATACTAGGATCACAGACCGATATCTCATATCAACAGACCGATATCCTAGGATACCAGACCGATAACACATGTTAATAGACCGATATCCTAGGATACCAGACCGATAACACATGTTAATAGACCGATATCCTAGGATACCAGACCGATAACACATGTTAATAGACCGATATCCTAGGAGACCAGACCGATAACACATGTTAATAGACCGATATCCTAGGAGACCAGACCGATAACACATGTTAATAGACCGATATACTAGGATACCAGACCGATAACACATGTTAATAGACCGATATCCTAGGAGACCAGACCTATAACACATGTTAATAGACCGATATCCTAGGAGACCAGACCTATAACACATGTTAATAGACCGATATCCTAGGATACCAGACCGATAACACATGTTAATAGACCGATATACTAGGAGACCAGACCTATAACACATGTTAATAGACCGATATACTAGGATACCAGACCGATAACACATGTTAATAGACCGATATCCTAGGAGACCAGACCGATAACACATGTTAACAGACCGATATCCTAGGTTACCTGAACGATATCCTAGGTAACCAGACATATACAATAGATTACCAGACCGATGTCATAGATTACCAGACATATACAATATATTACTAGACCGATGTCATAGATTACCAGACATATACAATAGATTACAATACCGATGTCATAGATTACCAGACATATACAATAGATTACAATACCGATGTCATAGATTACCAGACCGATGTCATATATTACCAGACATCATCAGCCTCCGTCCGTCTTATGAGACGATGGATTGCGCTCTTGTTGAACATCTTCTGCGGTGACTGAGTAGGCCTATTCTTGAGTGGCAGTCTCTGTTGCAGTCATCGCAGGTGAAGATCGAGTCATCCAGTTTGGTTGATGCCTTTCGCTTCTGTCGTTTCTGCTCACGAAGCCGAGTTCGTTCAGCCTCGGCTCGTCTGACCCCAGCTTTCACAACGTGTCTCCATGATGACCGGTTTGATGCTGTGTCCTCCCAAGACTCTATGTTGATTTGCGCTGAACGCAGGTCCCTCTTACAAGCGTCCCTGTATCTTAGGTGGGGGCGACCAGTTGGACGTGATCCTTGTTCAAGTTGACCGTACAGTAGATCTTTGGGGATGCGTCCTTTGTCCATGCGTCGGACATGACCTAGCCAGTGCAGGCGGCGTTCACTGAGCATTGCATAGATGGTTGTTGAACTCGCTCTGCTGAGGACCTCTGTATTGGTGACCCTATCTTCCCAAGTGATTCCCAGGATCCTGCGAAGGCACCTCATATGGTATGAGTTCAGCTTTGTCTCTTGTCTGGCATATGTCGTCCATGACTCACTGCCGTAGAGGAGCGTGCTGAGTATGCAGGCCTGGTAGACCTTCAACTTGGTGTTCAGCGTTAGGTTTCTGTTCTCCCAGACTCTCTTGGTGAGTTTTGACATGACGGTGGCTGCTTTCCCAATCCGTGCATTGATCTCAGCATCGAGGGACAGGTTGTTGGATATCAGTGATCCTAGATATCTGAAGTTGTCGACCATGGCGAGTGTAGAGCCGTTAATGGCTATGGGAGCTGGATCTGCAACGTCCTGGGTCATGACCTCTGTTTTCTTTATGCTGATGGTTAGGGCAAACTCACGGCATGCATTGGAAAACTGATCCATGAGGCGCTGGAGGCCATCGTGTGTGTGGCTTGCTAGGGCTGCATCGTCAGCGAACAGCATCTCCCTGAGTAGGACACGAGTTGTTTTGGTTTTGGCGCGCAAGCGGGCCAAGTTGTATAGCTTGCCATCGTGTCGAGTGTGGATGTAGACACCGTCAGAGGAGGACTGGAAGGCATATGTCAGGAGGAGTGAGAAGAGGATGCCGAAGAGCGTCGGTGCGAGGACGCAGCCTTGCTTGACTCCGCTGAGGATGGGAAAAGGCTTGGAAGTGTCGCCGTCGAAGTTGACGGTGCTCTTCATGTCTTTGTGGAACGACGTGATCATGCTTAGCAATTTTGGTGGACAGCCAATCTTGTGTAGCAGTTTGAAAAGTCCACAGCGACTGACCAGGTCGAATGCCTTTGTTAGGTCCACGAATGCGAGGTACAGTGGTTGTTGTTGCTCCCTACACTTTTTCTGGAGTTGCCTTACTGAAAAGATCATGTCAACGGTGGATCGGCCAGATCGGAAACCACACTGGGATTCTGGGTATATGCGCTCTGCTACCACCTGCAGTCTTGCGAGAATGACCCGAGCAAATACTTTGCCAACAACGCTGAGTAGGGATATGCTGCGATAGTTGTTGCAGTCGCTTCTGTCACCCTTATTCTTGAAGAGTGTGACTATCTTTGCATCGCGCATGTCTTGTGGCACTTCACCTTCCTTCCAGCATAGACAGAGAAGTTCATGGAGAAGTGGTAGTAGAGCTGGCTTCCCTTGTTTAATCAGCTTAGGGGAGGGGGTATGGCATCAGTTCCTGCTGCTTTTCCGCTGGTGAGGGCTTTGATGGCTTTTTCTAGTTCAGCCATGGTTGGCTCGCTGTCGAGCTCCTCAAGTACGGGAAGTGTCGGGATGCTGTTGAGGGCCTCCTCGGAGACTGTGTTCTTTGTGGAGTACAGCTCAAGGTAATGCTCTACCCATCTCTCCATCTGCGTGCTTCGGTCGGTGATTACCTCGCCTGACTTGGTTTTGAGTGGAGCCGTTTTCTTCACATTGGGACCAGTGGCCTGTTTGATGCCTTCGTACATGGACTTTATGTTGCCGGAGGAGGAAGCATGCTCTATGGTGGAGCATAGCTGGAGCCAATAGTCGTTGGCACATTTCCTGGCTATCTTCTGGCATTCACTCCTGGATTTCCTGAGTGATTCCAAGTTTTGCTGGGTTGGCGCTTTCTTCCAATTGACGAGGTTCCAGAACTTGTGCATTTGCTTCATACCAGTCAACATTTCGTTTTTCCTTCTTCCCATAGGCATCGATGGCAGATTTGTGGATGGTTGAGCTAAGGCTCCATCTAGCTTCTGCAGATATGCCAGCATCGGCTGGGGCGATATCCTCGATGAGGGACATGAACTTGTTGGTCCTGTCTGTGTCGGTGATATGGGTCGTGTTGATCTTAGGGAGACACTTTGGCTTAGCTTGGTGGAATTTCTTTCTTGGTTGCAGTACCACATTTGCGATGACAAGAGAGTGGTCGGTGTCACAGTCGGCACTGTGGTAACTGCGTGTGTTGTGGACGGCTTGGAGACGGTTTCTTCTAGTGATGATAACGTCTAGTTGGTGCCACTGGTGTGATCTGGGGTGCATCCATGAGACTCTGTGTTTGTGCTTGTTTGGAAAATATGTGTTCGTTATGCACAGGTTCCTGGCACAGCATAGTTCCAGTAGTCTCTGGCCGTTTTCGTTCATTTTCCCAGTTCCATGGTGGCCAATGTATGTGGGCCAGACGTCATGGTTCGTTCCAACTCTGACATTGAAGTCACCAAGCAAGTATAGGTCTTCTGTACGAGGCAGTTGTCCAATAATCCTGTCAATCTCATTGTAAAATATGTCTTTCGCATCAGGGCTAGAGCTGAGTGTTGGGGCATAGGCAGCCAGAAAGTGTACTGGGCCTGTGCTACAGTTCAGGCGAAGACTTAACATCCGTTCCGTGCCAGCAGTGGGTGGTTCTATCATTGGTAGAAGGGATGACTTTACTGCAAATCCAACGCCATACTCGCGCCTTTCATCTAGTCCCTTGCCTTTCCAGAAGAAAGTGTACTCTTTCTCTTGTAATGAGCCGTCGTCTGGCAGTCTTGTCTCTTGTAGGGCGGCAATGTCAACATTTAGCCGGGAGAGTTCAGCGTCTATGACGGCTGTTTTACGCTTGTCGTCAATCAGTTGTAGATCGTCCGAGAAGCCTGGCATCATCGTTCTAACGTTCCAGCTTGCTATGCGAAGTGCTGGAGACTTCGTTTGGTTTTTGCGTGTGGTGCTTGGTGCGTAAGTTTTACAGTCAGCTTGTCAGGTGCTAGCACCATAAGCCCCTTGCACCCAAAGAAGCAGGCAGACTGTGGCGGATCAACACCTAATTGGCTGGGGGCTGCCCAGCTTGAGGCGGGCGGTAGCTGATCAGTGGAGCTGCGATGGCTTCTCCCACCGACGGAGACAACCCGTGGCGTCTATCTCTACGCCAATTGAGATTGGACTTATAACCCGTAAACTGTTGTCTCCCGTGTTGTGTTGGAGTGACCTCTCCATTTGCGCAATATGCTTGGGCTGTTCTATGGAAGTCCTGGGTTGCCCATGCGCCAAAACCCCCCTCTTGACCTTGTTGGTGTGGTCCAGAGGAAAGCAAAGCAGTACGTCTGGCACCAGTTTGGTTGCAGGAGTTGCCGGAAAGATGGTCAGGTTGACGCTTCATCCCGCCTTCGGGGCTCCACTCCGATATTTCTGTCAGGGTTTGTTCCCTTAGCCTTGCACTATCCCTAGCACTCACAAGGCAGTGAGACTATTTGACCCATAGCTGGAGCTATTTGGCCCATAACTGGGAGTCTGTTCATGGGCATCAGGGCGTATCCACACACCGGTGGGCCTGGCATGCCGCATGTCTGGGGGCAGACTACCTCCGAGACCCTTGCAGTTCAGCCTGAGGCCGTAAGGTGATCAGTATCCGTGCGTCGCCACTGGGAGGCACTACAAAGGGCTTGTCTACAGAGAGGCTATGTACCGGCAGGGAAGACTTACGCACTCTGCTTCCTTTTCGCCTAGAACTAGGCTATCCAGCGGTGGAGGCTGAACGCGGAGGGTGACAAGCATACGACACACAGCGGACCACACTTCGCATCAATAAACCAATTTACACACAACCAGACATATACAATAGATTACAATACCGATGTCATAGATTACAATACCGATGTCATAGATTACAATACCGATGTCATAGATTACAATACCGATGTCATAGATTACAAGACCGATGTCATAGATTACCAGACCGATGTCATAGATTACCAGACCGATGTCATAGATTACAAGACCGATGTCATATATTACAAGACCGATGTCATATATTACAAGACCGATGTCATAGATTACCAGACCGATGTCATAGATTACCAGACCGACATCCGATGTCTCTAACGCACATCCTACTTCCAGAAATACACGGTCAATGTGAAATGCTGCTTACCGTAAGTTATTTGCGACAGATCTCCCAAATTGGAATATGTATTTGAATTAAGATTTAATAAATAGCGAACTACATTGTAGCAACTATAAGAAATTTAAAAGTTTAAACTTTATTTATATTACAACGATTGCGAAGTATGTTCTAACAACTTATATAAATCACTCTCGATGGCGCGGATGTAAGCATAAATGTTGTCATTCATAAGAAAGAAATGTAAGAGCCGTTATCATCGAAATATCATGTTCTTCTTACCAATGCAACCCAGGATCGATCCTCGGACCGGGAAGTATGTGAGACGGTACGGTGGTCGCCAGATCGGACAGGTGGGTTTTTCCGGGTACTCCAGTTTCCTCCCACACGAATGACCACATTTACGCTTATATCCGCGCAAACGAGAGTGGCTAATATAAGTTGCTAAAACTTGCTTCGCAATCGTTGAAAAATAAATAAAGTAAATATCCATGTTCATAAGTGAACCAGGGCAAACGTATGTATGAAATCACGTGCGTGCGTGCGTACGTGCGTGCGTGCGTGCGTGCGTGATGTGGAAGTCGTGATAGCGCTTAAGGTGCGAAATCTCCGGAGTTCGAACCCCTTGGAGCCGTTACGATTGTGCCCTTAGGCAAGGCATTTAATTTCCTCGTTGCTCTTCTCTCTCTCCCTCGTGGCGATGGATTCCATGAGGAATGAGGTCTCGAGAGTGATTAATATAAGTTATAAGAACTTGTTTCGCAATCTAGCTAAAATAAATTTGCATAAACTATACGTGTGCATGATATATCCAAATTGTTATGACTCATTATCATATACATTGTGAATTGGATATTTTAATTATAGCCCGACCCGCCCAGGTACCTCATAGCAAGCGAGTTCCCCTACACTACAACACACACACACTACAACACACACACACACACACTACAACACGCACGCACGCACGCACGCACGCACGCACGCACGCACGCACGCACGCACGCACGCACGCACGCACGCACGCACGCACGCACGCACGCACGCACGCACGCACGCACGCACGCACGCACGCACGCACGCACGCACGCACGCACGCACGCACGCACGCACGCACGCACGCACGCACGCACGCACGCACGCACGCACGCACGCACGCACGCACGCACGCACGCACGCACGCACGCACGCACGCACGCACGCACGCACGCGCACGCACGCACGCACGCACGCACGCACGCACGCACGCACGCACGCACGCACGCACGCACGCACGCACGCACGCACGCACGCACGCACGCACGCACGCACGCACGCACGCACGCACGCACGCACGCACGCACGCACGCACGCACGCACGCACGCACGCACGCACGCACGCACGCACGCACGCACGCACGCACGCACGCACGCACGCACGCACGCACGCACGCACGCACGCACGCACGCACGCACGCACGCACGCACGCACGCACGCACGCACGCACGCACGCACGCACGCACGCACGCACGCACGCACGCACGAACGCACGCACGCACGCACGCACGCACGCACGCACGCACGCACACACACACACACACACACACACACACACACACACTTACAAGCACAACAGAACAGTAGGACCGACACATGCACGCGTACACCATTCAACACGCCTGTTTCAGCCTGGGTCAACCACAATGTTTCTGTTTCAACAAGAACAACAATAACAACATGCAACAATATATATTTGCAAACATTTACGCGATGCTTCGAGCAAAGACGATACGCACAGTGTAGCGCTACATCGTGTACATCCTACTTAAGCAAATAGTGTATACATCAATTACTAATGCACAAATATTCTTCCTGAAAGTATTGTACAAACTATGGATATCGACTCAATAACAATGTGGCCACATTATAGTAACTCCTTTATATGCATGTATGCTATATCTAATTATCTAGTAGACAGGGGCCTGGTTGGGGGCTGTTGAGTAAACAGGGGCATACTCTAACTAGGATATATGTAAACCAGCAACCTGCACTAGTATACTGGCGAACCTGCCCCCAATATCAATGTACGTCATGTAGTATAATGGCGAACCTGCCCCCAATATCAATGTACGTCATGGTTGCTGTACATACGTCTACGCTGACAGAAAACCTGACAGTTATAGTCGAGATAAAAATAAATAACTGCTACATTAATAATATACAAAAATGATACAGCTTTAATACACGGTAGCCTTACCGTAACCCGGTAGTTTGACAGAAAATGTAACGTATTCCTGGAGAAATAGAATACACAGTGCAAAGAGGAATGTAAATAACACTAAAGATTTTATCCGCCATGCCATAATCCCAGCCTCTTGCCGGGTTATTCATTCCGAGTAAAATCACACCGAGATAACTTGTATCTCACTGAGTAATATCAGGCCTCGACAAATTTTTAATTTCTTACTCGTCCTACTGGGCGAGTGATGCCACTGTTCCACTCGTCCAGATTGGACTATCACTCGTCCCATGTATTTTAGGAAAATTAAAAATCGTCAGAATTGCACTTTAATTTATTAATAAATGCAATTATGTGGCAGCATAAACACATTAAAATATCCTCGGTGATTTCCCATTATCACGCCTGGTAATCATTCCGAAGAAAGTAAAACGGATATTATTGTATTTTGTTCCTTCGATTTATATTGGATATTTAGATGAAATTTTCACTCGTCCGACTGGGCAAGCGACTTGGAATTTCTACTCGTCCAGATCGAAAAGTCACTCGTAAATACGAGCGGACGAGTGGATTTGTCGAGCCCTGAATATAACAGTTATAACACAGGGTTTCTCAATGAGCTGTGCTACTGTATTATCTCGCTACCATCACTGTTGTGTAAGTGAGTAGCGCGATGTTGCTACGTGTGCTGCATGGTATGTACCATCACTGTTGTGTAGGTGAGTAGCGCGATGTTGCTACGTGTGCTGCATGGTATGTACCATCACTGTTGTGTAGGTGAGTAGCGCGATGTTGCTGCGTGTGCTGCATTGTATGTACCATCACTGTTGTGTATGTGAGTAGCGCGATGTTGCTGCGTGTGCTGCATTGTATGTACCATCACTGTTGTGTATGTGAGTAGCGCGATGTTGCTGCGTGTGCTGCATTGTATGTACCATCACTGTTGTGTATGTGAGTAGCGCGATGTTGCTGCGTGTGCTGCATTGTATGTACCATCACTGTTGTGTATGTGAGTTGCGCGATGTTGCTACGTATGCTGCATTGTATGTACCATCACTGTTGTGTATGTGAGTAGCGCGATGTTGCTGCGTGTGCTGCATGGTATGTACCATCACTCTTGTGTATGTGAGTAGTGCGATGTTGCTACGTGTGCTGTATTGTATGTACCATCACTGTTGTGTAGGTGAGTAGCGCGATGTTGCTACGTGTGCTGTATTGTATGTACCATCACTGTTGTGTAGGTGAGTAGCGCGATGTTGCTGCGTGTGCTGCATTGTATGTACCATCACTGTTGTGTATGTGAGTAGCGCATGTTGCTGCGTATGCTGTATTGTATGCAATATCACTGTTGTGTAGGTGAGTAATGCGATACTGTTACGTCTGCTTCATTGTAAGTATGTAATATCACTGTTGTGTAGCTGAGTAACGTGATTTTCGCACGTGTGCTGCATTGGATGCAATATCACTGCTGTGTAGGTGAGTAGCGTAATTTTAGCACGTGTGCTGCATTGGATGCAATATCACTGTTGTGTAGGTGAGTAGCGTAATGTTGGCACGTGTGCTGCATTGGATGCAATATCACTGTTGTGTAGGTGAGTAGCGTAATTTTAGCACGTGTGCTGCATTTGATGCAATATCACTGTTGTGTAGGTGAGTAGCCTGATTTTGCCATGTGTGCTGCATTGGGTGCAAATCACAGTTGTGTAGGTGAGTAGCGTGATTTTGCCACGTATGCTGCGTTGGATGCAATATCACGATTGTGCAGCTAAGTAGCGTGAACGTGGTAGTGTGGTACTTCTCTGCACTGTACACGTGAACCACTAGCGTGAACTTACAAATTAGCTCCAGGCTATGCTCTGTAATATCACAGTTGTGTAGGTGGGTAGCGTGATTTGCTACGTGTGCTAAATGGCATGTGTGTAATATCATGTTTTGCAAAGCTGGGGAGCGTGAAATCAATGTGCACGTGTCATATATGTTCTGTTCTGTCCTGTTCACTATAACAACAATATAATCAAGCTACTCGGCTACACAAGTGATATATGACATATGTAAATGCTAACATTATCAGAAACGTTCATACAACATCGCTATACTATAAGTTCATACACTATCGTTATACTATAAGTTCATACACTATCGTTATACTTTAAGTTCATACACTATCGTTATACTATAAGTTCATACACTATCGCTATACTATAAGTTCATACACTATCGCTATACTATAAGTTCATACACTATCGTTATACTATAAGTTCATACACTATCGTTATACTATAAGTTCATACACTATCGTTATACTATAAGTTCATACACTATCGCTATACTATAAGTTCATACACTATCGTTATACTATAAGTTCATACACTATCGCTATACTATAAGTTCATACACTATCGTTATACTATAAGTTCATACACTATCGCTATACTATAAGTTCATACACTATCGCTATGCTATAAGTTCATACACTATCGCTATACTATAAGTTCATACACTATCGCTATACTATAAGTTCATACACTATCGTTATACTATAAGTTCATACACTATCGCTATACTATAAGTTCATACACTATCGCTATGCTATAAGTTCATACACTATCGCTATACTATAAGTTCATACACTATCGCTATACTATAAGTTCATACACTATCGCTATGCTAGAAGTTCATACACTATCGCTATACTATAAGTTCATACACTATCGCTATGCTATAAGTTCATACACTATCGCTATACTATAAGTTCATACACTATCAATAATAACTGTTTCGTTATACTATAAGTTCGTTAGCACTGATGAACAATGTAACTTCAACGAAATACGCATCAACGCCACTAACGACATCTACATCGGGAAGGGCCGTAACTAATGATGCTGGCACATGTGGCCCGACCAGTGTGCTATATGAAACTACCACTACGATATCACTACTGCCATAACACAATTGCAGGCACTAATTCAGATATTTTAGAAGCTATAAAACATAGAAATCATTTTCACAATAAACAAATATCAGATAAGTTTAAAATATGGAGACAAAAAGTCAAATCACTTATATTTACCTCAAAGCATAATTACTACACCACACATATTAACTCGAATAAACACAATCCGAAACAATTATGGAGCAGCCTAAATGAATTATCAGGACTGAACAATAAATCTCAAACACAGTACCTACATGATGAAAATGGATGTAAAATATTAAATGCTAACTATACGGCCAATATTTTTAATGAACATTTCTGTAATATTCATAGGCAGTTTCAGTCTGATAACCCACCACCCCACTACTCTAACTGTGCACTTGAAACTACTAACAACACTAAATTGTCAAACATATCTAAATTTTCTATTCCCTTAGTATCTGTGCAGTTTGTTGAAAAACAACTTCTTTCACTTGATGTATCTAAATCAACGGGCTCTGATAATATACATGCCAGATTCTTAAAGCTTTCTGCCAAAATCATTGCTCCAATTTTAACACAAATATTCAATTCTAGCATAAACTCCAACAAATTTCCCAAAGCATTTAAATTAGCCAAAGTTATACCCATTCACAAAAAAGGTGACAAATCAGATAAAAATAATTACAGACCTATATCAATATTACCTGTTATGTCATTGATTCTTGAGCGCCATGTCAGCTTTCACTTGAAACAATTTCTCGAGGAACATAATGTATTATATAATCGACAGTCCGGATTCCGTAAATATCATTCATGTCAAACTGCCCTTACACGCTTAGTGGATGACTGGATATCAGCAATTGATAAGAATGAAGTAGTGGCCACAGTCTGTCTGGATCTTTCCAAAGCCTTTGATCTGGTTGATCATTCTATCTTAATACGTAAATTAGCTTATTATGGTCTTGCTGAATCATCACAAAATTGGTTTTCCTCGTACTTAGCTGACAGGTTCCAACAAACGAATGTTTCTGGTGCTCGTTCTGATGCTGGAACTGTTGTTTCTGGTGTTCCTCAGGGGTCTGTCTTAGGTCCCATTCTCTTTATAATTTACATCAATGACTTAACTATGACTCTTACCAGCACAGTTGCAGACATATTTGCTGACGATACAACTATATCTGCCTCCGATCAATCTCTTGACACTCTTACTACTTCTTTATCTACAGATTTGATAAATGTTCAACAGTGGTGTTTAGACAATCGTATGATTCTCAATACTTCTAAGACCAAAATCATGTATATTTCCTCTAAATCAAAAGCTCATAGTATCAGAGAGTCTGCTCTTGAAGTGAAAGTGAACAACACCGTCATACATCCGAGTTCTGCTGAACGACTACTCGGAGTTATGATTGACAACACACTATCCTGGGATAAGCATACTGACAATGTTCTCAAAAAATGTAACTCTTATTTTTATTTATTGTCTCGTATAAAAAGGTATCTCTCTATTCCCAATCGCAACCTCTTCTACAATGCTTACATATTGCCTCACTTAGACTTTTGTTGTGTGATTTGGGGTAGCTGCAACTCATCTTTAGAAGATAACATAGTTCGTTTACAAAAGAGAGCAGCTAGACTAATTCTAGATCAGGACTTTGACACTCCATCGCAATTATTATTCTCCCAACTAAAATGGATGACCTTTCCAGAACGAGTCATATATCAGAAGGCTATACAAATGTATAAAACATTACATGGAGCTGCTCCAGACTATTTAAAATCATCCTTCACTTTTACTTATGATATACATCCTAGAATTCTTAGATCAACCTCAGAATATCAATTATACACACCAAGACCAAATTGTGAATTATTTCGTAATACATTTGAATTTTCAGGATCATCTATTTGGAATTCATGCCTCACTCAGTTCAAAATGCTCCAACTATCCAACAATTCAAACTAATCGCGCACTTCTACTGTTATTATAAACGTGTATTGCGATTGCTATATTTATTAGAATCGTAAATATTGCTGTCTTTAAGTTGATTTCATACATATTTTGAAGATACCACTACAAGTCAAATCTGCATATTGTTAGATAGATCTAGTATCATTAATTGTCTCATTCCCATTTTCTACTCTGCTAGCCAATTCCATATATCATCATATTCCATTACATATTAAATATAGTTTCTCTATTTTTCAGCTTTTACATTACTATATTATTCCAATGTGCAGTTCTCACTTATAGTGCTATCTTTTGATTGCATTTGATTGTATATATGTTGAGGGCCTCATGGTAGATTAACTTTAGTGAAATGAGTACTCTCGTTAAATAAAGTCTTTATTATTATTATTATTATTATTAATCTTTTATTTAGTTCGCCTTTGTCGAATGCCATGTTCAAGCTCGCACACAATATATCAACACGACACACTTATTTAATTAAAGATGTAAGCATTCGTTAGTTAAATGTGAAACATTAGCAAAGCTATATCGGCATACAGGATGTTTTTGAGAAAGAGGAGCTTATACGTAAATAATATAATTTCCAAGGAATGTGTGTTTTCAATCACCATAATAATCGCACAGAAACGGGGGTGAAACAATTAAATAAATATATTGCCTGGCAACATCAAACTGAGAGTTTAATATTGCCAAACAATAGCACCGTCGTATACGTGAATTGTTTATCAACAAACGTATGTAAGTAATGCTAAATGTTCATGCATGACGAATGTACTAAGTCATGCTAAATGTTCATGCATGACGAATGTACTAAGTAATTATTATTATTATACAAGATTTCTTGAGCGCCCTTTTCATGTAAAAATACACGTTCAAGGGCGCTTTAGTTGTCTATTAGTATCTTTGAGTATCGTAATGCTAAATGTTCATGCATGACGAATGTACTAAGTAATGCTAAATGTTCATGCATGACGAATGTACTAAGTAATGCTAAATGTGCATGCATGACGAATGTACTAAGTAATGCTAAATGTTCATGTATGACGAATGTATTAAATAATGCTAAATGTGCATGCATGGCGAATGTACTAAGTAATGCTAAATGTTCATGCATGACGAATGTACTAAGTAATGCTAAATGTTCATGTATGACGAATGTACTAAGTAATGCTAAATGTTCATGCATGACGAATGTACTAAGTAATGCTAAATGTTCATGCATGAAGAATGTACTAAGTATTGCTAAATGTTCATGCATGACGAATGTACTAAGTAATGTTAAATGTTCATGCATGACGAATGTACTAAGTAATGCTAAATGCTCATGCATGACGAATGTACTAAGTAATGCTAAATGTTCATGCATGACGAATGTACTAAGTAATGCTAAATGTTCATGCATGAAGAATGTACTAAGTAATGCTAAATGTTCATGCATGACGAATGTACTAAGTAATGCTAAATGATCATGCATGACGAATGTACCAAGTAATGCTAAATGTTCATGCATGACGAATGTATTAAGTAATGCTAAATGCTCATGCATGACGAATGTACCAAGTAATGCTAAATGTTCATGCATGACGAATGTACTAAGTAATGCTAACTGTTCATATATGATGAATGTACTAAGTAATGCTAAATGTTCATGCATGACGAATGTACTAAGTAATGCTAAATGTTCATGCATGACGAATGTACTAAGTAATGCTAAATGTTCATGCATGACGAATGTACTAAGTAATGCTAAATGTTCATGCATGACGAATGTACTAAGTAATGCTAAATGTTCATGCATGACGAATGTACTAAGTAAAGCTAAATGTTCATGCATGACGAATGTACTAAGTAATGCTAAATGGTCATGGATGACGAATGTACTAAGTAATGCTAAATGTTCATGGATGACGAATGTACTAAGTAATGCTAAATGTTCATGTATGACGAATGTACTAAGTAATGCTAAATGTTCATGCATAACGAATGTACTAAGTAATGCTAAATGTTCATGTATGACGAATGTACTAAGTAATGCTAAATGTTCATGCATGACGAATGTACTAAGTAATGCTAAATGTTCATGCATGACGAATGTACTAAGTAATGCTAAATGTTCATGCATGACGAATGTACAAAGTAATGCTAAATGTTCATGCATGACGAATGTACTAAGTAATGCTAAATGTTCATGGATGACGAATGTACTAAGTAATGCTAAATGTTCATGCATGACGAATGTACTAAGTAATGCTAAATGTTCATGCATGACGAATGTACTAAGTAATGCTAAATGTTCATGCATGACGAATGTACTAAGTAATGCTAAATGTTCATGGATGACGAATGTACTAAGTATTGCTAAATGTTCATGGATGACGAATGTACTAAGTATTGCTAAATGTTCATGCATGACGAATGTACTAAGTAATGCTAAATGTTCATGGATGACGAATGTACTAAGTAATGCTAAATGTTCATGCATGACGAATGTACTAAGTAATGCTAAATGTTCATGGATGACGAATGTACTAAGTAATGCTAAATGTTCATGGATGACGAATGTACTAAGTAATGCTAAATGTTCATGGATGACGAATGTACTAAGTAATGCTAAATGTTCATGCATGACGAATGTACTAAGTAATGCTAAATGTTCATGCATGACGAATGTACTAAGTAATGCTAAATGTTCATGCATGACGAATGTACTAAGTAATGCTAAATGTTCATGCATGACGAATGTACTAAGTAATGCTAAATGTTCATGCATGACGAATGTACTAAGTAATGCTAAATGTTCATGCATGACGAATGTACTAAGTAATGCTAAATGTTCATGCATGACGAATGTACTAAGTAATGCTAAATGTTCATGCATGACGAATGTACTAAGTAATGCTAAATGTTCATGGATGACGAATGTACTAAGTAATGCTAAATGTTCATGCATGACGAATGTACTAAGTAATGCTAAATGTTCATGCATGACGAATGTACTAAGTAATGCTAAATGTTCATGGATGACGAATGTACTAAGTAATGCTAAATGTTCATGCATGACGAATGTACTAAGTAATGCTAAATGTTCATGCATGACGAATGTACTAAGTAATGCTAAATGTTCATGCATGACGAATGTACTAAGTAATGCTAAATGTTCATGCATGACGAATGTACTAAGTAATGCTAAATGTTCATGCATGACGAATGTACTAAATAATGCTAAATGTTCATGGATGACGAATGTACTAAGTAATGCTAAATGTTCATGCATGACGAATGTACTAAGTAATGCTAAATGTTCATGCATGACGAATGTACTAAGTAATGCTAAATGTTCATGCATGACGAATGTACTAAGTAATGCTAAATGTTCATGCATGACGAATGTACTAAGTAATGCTAAATGTTCATGCATGACGAATGTACTAAGTAATGCTAAATGTTCATGCATGACGAATGTACTAAGTAATGCTAAATGTTCATGGATGACGAATGTACTAAGTAATGCTAAATGTTCATGCATGACGAATGTACTAAGTAATGCTAAATGTTCATGCATGACGAATGTACTAAGTATTGCTAAATGTTCATGCATGACGAATGTACTAAGTAATGCTAAATGTTCATGCATGACGAATGTACTAAGTATTGCTAAATGTTCATGCATGACGAATGTACTAAGTATTGCTAAATGTTCATGCATGACGAATGTACTAAGTAATGCTAAATGTTCATGCATGACGAATGTACTAAGTAATGCTAAATGTTCATGCATGACGAATGTACTAAGTAATGCTAAATGTTCATGCATGACGAATGTACTAAGTAATGCTAAATGTTCATGCATGACGAATGTACTAAGTAATGCTAAATGTTCATGCATGACGAATGTACTAAGTACTGTTAAATGTTCATGCATGACGAATGTACTAAGTAATGCTAAATGTTCATGCATGACGAATGTACTAAGTAATGCTAAATGCTCATGCATGACGAATGTACTAAGTAATGCTAAATGTTCATGCATGACGAATGTACTAAGTAATGCTAAATGTTCATGCATGACGAATGTACTAAGTAATGCTAAATGTTCATGCATGACGAATGTACTAAGTAATGCTAAATGTTCATGCATGACGAATGTACTAAGTACTGTTAAATGTTCATGCATGACGAATGTACTAAGTAATGCTAAATGTTCATGTTTAAATAATTCAATTCAAGTTTATTGGCATAATCAGCAAAATACAATATTTACTTACGGCCATTAACAAATACAATATTTACTTATGGCCATTAACAAATACAATATTTACTTATGGCCATTAACAAATACAATATTTACTTATGGCCATTAACAAATACAATATTTACTTATGGCCATTAACAAATACAATATTTACTTACGGCCATTAACAAATACAATATTTACTTACGGCCATTAACAAATACAATATTTACTTACGGCCATTAACAAATACAATATTTACTTATGGCCATTAACAAATACAATATTTACTTACGGCCATTAACAAATACAATATTTACTTATGGCCATTAACAAATACAATATTTACTTATGGCCATTAACAAATACAATATTTACTTATGGCCATTAACAAATACAATATTTACTTATGGCCATTAACAAATACAATATTTACTTATGGCCATTAACAAATACAATATTTACTTATGGCCATTAACAAATACAATATTTACTTATGGCCATTAACAAATACAATATTTACTTATGGCCATTAACAAATACAATATTTACTTATGGCCATTAACAAATACAATATTTACTTACGACCATTAACAAATACAATATTTACTTACGGCCATTAACAAATACAATATTTACTTACGGCCATTAACAAATACAATATTTACTTATGGCCATTAACAAATACAATATTTACTTATGGCCATTAACAAATACAATATTTACTTATGGCCATTAACAAATACAATATTTACTTACGGCCATTAACAAATACAATATTTACTTATGGCCATTAACAAATACAATAGGAAGTGTGGCAAATACAACACATATAATTACATTAAACATCACAAATACATAATAGGAAACTATTTACAACACAATCAAATTGTCAAGGGTATCGTTGCGAATTTTTAAAGCTTCATTTATAAACGTTGATATATTAAATACGCAGGTTCGATCCCCCGTCTGACCCTAATCAAATTAACAGTCTTTCAGATGGGACGTTAAGCCGAGGTCTCGTGTCGGTGCTTTACACCGTGCACATAAAAGAACCAGAGGAGACCCTGGAATGGGTCTCTGTCTGTATCATTGCACTATCCTCCAAAATCTAAAATTACTAATCTCTTCAGGAGGCGTCGCTCATATGGGCAACCGGTAGCGACGATAAATAAACGTAAATACACACACTATGCCTAATTGATTTTTGTTTCTAGAAGACATCAAGGCATTAAACATGTTTACTGTACGCCATGATATGTTGCCTAAATATCTATTCCTAATGTCAGAATATCTTGAACAACATAACACAAAATGATATTCAGACTCAACGGCATTTACACTACACAACTTGCATAAACGAGTAACTCTATATATTCCACTGTATTCACCTAATTCAATTTCTAAACTATGTGAACACAATCTGACTTCTGAATGAATCATTGGAAATTATATCTAAATATTCCTCATAACCGAATTAATTTTTAAATCTCTTATAATAATCTAATTTAGAAATAGTATTTATTGAAGCACTCTAATCTTGAATAACTGATCACGTAGCCTTCGAGTTAACACTGGAAAGGGTTTCATTGTGTCGTCAAAATCATTTAATAAATCTGAAAAACCTAGGTGATGCAGTCATCATGCATACTTGATTATATATATTGTCAAACCCTGTTTCGATATGCTTCTGCATCCTGAGAATATGAAGTAAATCTTCAAATGATATTTTGCAAAGAAGAGCAAACTTTGTTTATAGGTAAAATATGGTACCATAAATGTGTGTTTAACTTACATACACAGCTCGAGTAAAACATCTTCTCTATATTTGAACACGAATACCATTTTCTATATGTATTTCCGATATATAGACAATTACACATTGTATATCCGGTATTTAGACGATTAGAGAGTATTTGTCCGGTATATAGACAATTGTGCTATGTATGTCCGGTATGTAGACAATTACGCAGTGTATGTCCGGTATATAGACAATTACGCTGTGTATGTCCGGTATATAGACAATTACGCTGTGTATGTCCGGTATATAGACAATTACGCAGTGTATGTCCGGTATATAGACAATTACGCTGTGTATGTCCGGTATATAGACAATTACGCAGTGTATGTCCGGTATATAGACAATTACGCTTTGTATGTCCGGTATATAGACAATTACGCTGTGTATGTCCGGTATATAGACAATTACACAGTGTATGTCCGGTATATAGACAATTACGCTGTGTATGTCCGGTATATAGACAATTACGCAGTGTATGTCCGGTATATAGACAATTACGCTGTGTATGTCCGGTATTTAGACAATTACGCTGGTGTATATCCGGTACATAAACACCTATGCCGTGTATGTCCGGTATATAAACACCTATGCCGTGTATATCCGGTATATAAACACCTATGCCGTGTATATCCGGTACATAAACACATATGCCGTGTATATCCGGTACATAAACACCTATGCCGTGTATATCCGGTACATAAACACCTATGCCGTGTATATCCGGTATATAAACACCTATGCCGTGTATATCCGGTACATAAACACCTATGCCGTGTATGTCCGGTATATAAACACCTATGCCGTGTATATCCGGTATATAAACACCTATGCCGTGTATATCCGGTACATAAACACATATGCCGTGTATATCCGGTACATAAACACCTATGCCGTGTATATCCGGTACATAAACACCTATGCCGTGTATATCCGGTATATAAACACCTATGCCGTGTATATCCGGTACATAAACACCTATGCCGTGTATGTCCGGTATATAAACACCTATGCCGTGTATATCCGGTATATAAACACCTATGCCGTGCGCCGGTATATAAACACCTATGCCGTGTATATCCGGTATATAAACACCTATGCCGTGTATATCCGGTATATAGATAATTGTGCTGTGTATGTCCGGTATATAAACACATATGTCGTGTATATCCGGTATATAAACACCTATGCCGTGTATATCCGGTATATAAACAACTATGCCGTGTATATCCGGTACATAAACACCTATGCCGTGTATATCCGGTATATAAACACATATGCCGTGTATATCCGGTATATAAACACCTATGCCGTGTATATCCGGTATATAAACATCTATGCCGTGTATATCCGGTATATAAACACCTATGCCGTGTATATCCGGTATATAAACACCTATGCCGTGTATATCCGGTATATAAACACCTATGCCGTGTATATCCGGTATATAAACACCTATGCCGTGTATATCCGGTATATAAACACATATGCCGTGTATATCCGGTATATAAACACCTATGCCGTGTATATCCGGTATATAAACACATATGCCGTGCGCCGGTATATAAACACCTATGCCGTGTATATCCGGTATATAAACACCTATGCCGTGTATATCCGGTATATAAACACCTATGCCGTGTATATCCGGTACATAAATACATATGCCGTGTATATCCGGTACATAAACACCTATGCCGTGTATATCCGGTATATAAACACATACGTCGTGTATATAAACACCTATGCCGTGTATATCCGGTATATAAACACATATGCCGTGTATATCCGGTACATAAACACCTATGCCGTGTATGTCCGGTATATAAACACCTATGCCGTGTATATCCGGTATATAAACACCTATGCCGTGTATATCCGGTACATAAACACATATGCCGTGTATATCCGGTACATAAACACCTATGCCGTGTATATCCGGTACATAAACACCTATGCCGTGTATATCCGGTATATAAACACCTATGCCGTGTATATCCGGTACATAAACACCTATGCCGTGTATGTCCGGTATATAAACACCTATGCCGTGTATATCCGGTATATAAACACCTATGCCGTGCGCCGGTATATAAACACCTATGCCGTGTATATCCGGTATATAAACACCTATGCCGTGTATATCCGGTATATAGATAATTGTGCTGTGTATGTCCGGTATATAAACACATATGTCGTGTATATCCGGTATATAAACACCTATGCCGTGTATATCCGGTATATAAACAACTATGCCGTGTATATCCGGTACATAAACACCTATGCCGTGTATATCCGGTATATAAACACATATGCCGTGTATATCCGGTATATAAACACCTATGCCGTGTATATCCGGTATATAAACACCTATGCCGTGTATATCCGGTATATAAACACCTATGCCGTGTATATCCGGTATATAAACACCTATGCCGTGTATATCCGGTATATAAACACCTATGCCGTGTATATCCGGTATATAAACACCTATGCCGTGTATATCCGGTATATAAACACATATGCCGTGTATATCCGGTATATAAACACCTATGCCGTGTATATCCGGTATATAAACACATATGCCGTGCGCCGGTATATAAACACCTATGCCGTGTATATCCGGTATATAAACACCTATGCCGTGTATATCCGGTATATAAACACCTATGCCGTGTATATCCGGTACATAAACACATATGCCGTGTATATCCGGTACATAAACACCTATGCCGTGTATATCCGGTATATAAACACATACGTCGTGTATATAAACACCTATGCCGTGTATATCCGGTATATAAACACCTATGCCGTGTATATCCGGTACATAAACACCTATGCCGTGTATATCCGGTATATAAACACCTATGCCGTGTATATCCGGTATATAAACACCTATGCCGTGTATATCCGGTACATAAACACATATGCCGTGTATATCCGGTACATAAACACCTATGCCGTGTATATCCGGTACATAAACACCTATGCCGTGTATATATAAACACCTATGCCGTGTATATCCGGTATATAAACACCTATGCCGTGTATATCCGGTATATAAACACCTATGCCGTGTATATCCGGTATATAAACACCTATGCCGTGTATATAACACCTATGCCGTGTATATCCGGTATATAAACACCTATGCCGTGTATATCCTGTATATAGATAATGTGCGTGTATGTCCGGTATATAAACACATATGTCGTGTATATCCGGTATATAAACACCTATGCCGTGTATATCCGGTATATAAACAACTATGCCGTGTATATCCGGTATATAAACACCTATGCCGTGTATATCCGGTATATAAACACCTATGCCGTGTATATCCGGTATATAAACACCTATGCCGTGTATATCCGGTATATAAACACCTATGCCGTGTATATCCGGTATATAAACACCTATGCCGTGTATATCCGGTATATAAACACCTATGCCGTGTATATCCGGTATATAAACACCTATGCCGTGTATATCCGGTATATAAACACCTATGCCGTGTATATCCGGTATATAAACACATATGTCGTGTATATCCGGTATATAAACACCTATGCCGTGTATATCCGGTATATAAACACCTATGCCGTGATCCGGTATATAAACACCTATGCCGTGTATATCCGGTATATAAACACCTATGCCGTGTATATCCGGTATATAAACACCTATGCCGTGTATATCCGGTACATAAACACATATGCCGTGTATCCAATAAACACCTATGCCGTGTATATCCGGTATATAAACACATATGTCGTGTATATAAACACCTATGCCGTGTATATCCGGTATATAAACACCTATGTGTAAACATATGCCGTGTATATCCGGTATATAAACACCTATGTCGTAAAAAGACATAAACACCTATGCCGTGTATATCCGGTATATAAACACCTATGTCGTGTATATAAACACGTATATAAACACATATGCCGTGTATATCCGGTATATAGACACCTATGTCGTGTATATAAACACCTATGCCGTGTATATCCGGTATATAAACACATATGCCGTGTATATCCGTATATAAACACTATGCCGTGTATATCCGGTATATAAACACCTATGCGTATAAACATATGCTGATATAAACACCTATGCCGTGTATATCCGGTATATAAACACCTATGCCGTGTATATCCGGATATATAACACCTATCGTGTACATAACACTATGCGTGTATATCCGATATAAACACCTATGCCGTGTATATCCGGTATATAAACACCTATGTCGTGTAATACACCTATGCGTGTATATCCGGTATATAAACACCTATGCCGTGTATATCCGGTATATAAACACCTATGCCGTGTATATCCGGTATATAAACACATATGCCGTGTATATCCGGTAATAAACACTATGCCGTGTATATCCGGTATATAAACACCTATGCCGTGTATATCCGGTATATAAACACCTATGCCGTGTATATCCGGTATATAAACACCTATGCCGTGTATATAAACACATATGCCGTGTATATCCGGTATATAAACACATATGCCGTGTATATCCGGATATAAACACCTATGCCGTGTATATCCGGTAATAAACACTATGCGGTATAAAACACCTTGCCGTGTATATCCGGTATATAAACACCTATGCCGTGTATATCCGGTATATAAACACTATGCGTGTATATAAAACTATGCCGTGTATATCCGGTATATAAACACCTATGTCGTGTATATAAACACATATGCCGTGTATATCCGGTATATAAACACCTATGCCGTGTATATCCGGTATATAAACACCTATGCCGTGTATATCCGGTATATAAACACCTATGTCGTGTATATCCGGTATATAAACACCTATGTCGTCGTATATAAACACCTATGCCGTGTATATCCGGTATATAAACACCTATGCCGTGTATATCCGGTATATAAACACCTATGTCGTGTATATATAAACACCTATGCCGTGTATATCCGGTATATAAACACCTATGCCGTGTATATCCGGTATATAAACACCTATGCCGTGTATATCCGGTATATAAACACCTATGCCGTGTATATCCGGTATATAAACACCTATGTCGTGTATATCCGGTATATAAACACCTATGTCGTGTATATCCGGTATATAAACACCTATGCCGTGTATATCCGGTATATAAACACCTATGCCGTGTATATCCGGTATATAAACACCTATGCCGTGTATATCCGGTAATAAACACTATGCCGTGTATATCCGGTAATAAACACCTATGCCGTGTATATCCGGAATAAACACTATGCGTGTATATATATAAACACCTATGCCGTGTATATCCGGTATATAAACACCTATGCCGTGTATATCCGGTATATAAACACCTATGTCGTGTATATCCGGTATATAAACACCTATGCCGTGTATATCCGGCATATAAACACCTATGTCGTGTATATCCGGTATATAAACACATATGTCGTGTATATCCGGTATATAAACACCTATGCTGTCGTGTATATCCGGCATATAAACACCTATGCCGTGTATATCCGGTATATAAACACCTATGTCGTGTATATGATCACCTATGTCGTGTATATCCGGTATATAAACACCTATGCCGTGTATATCCGGTATATAAACACCTATGCCGTGTATATCCGGTATATAAACACATATGCCGTGTATATCCGGTATATAAACAACTATGCCGTGTATATCCGGTATATAAACACCTATGCCGTGTATATCCGGTATATAAACACCTATGCCGTGTATATCCGGTATATAAACACATATGCCGTGCGCCGGTATATAAACACCTATGCCGTGTATATCCGGTATATAAACACATATGCCGTGTATATCCGGCATATACACACCTATGCCGTGTATATCCGGTATATAAACACATATGCCGTGTATAGAAACACCTTTGCCGTGTATATCCGGTATATAAACACATATGCCGTGTATATCCGGTATATAAACACATATGTCGTGTATATAAACACCTATGCCGTGTATATCCGGTATATAAACACCTATGTCGTGTATATGATCACATATGCCGTTGTATATCCGGTATATAAACACCTATGTCGTGTATATCCGGTACATAAACACATATGCGGTGTATATCCGGTACATAAACACATATGCCATGTATATCCGGTATATAAACAACTATGTCGTGTATATGCGGTATATAAACAACTATGCCGTGTATATCCGGTATATAAACACCTATGCCGTGTATATCCGGTATATAAACACCTATGTCGTGTATATCCGGTACATAAACAACTATGTCGTGTATGTCCGGCATATAAACAACTATGCCGTGTATATCCGGTATATAAACACCTATGCCGTGTATATCCGGTATATAAACAACTATGCCGTGTATATCCGGTATATAAACACCTATGTCGTGTATATCCGGTAAATAAACACCTATGTCGTGTATATCCGGTACATAAACACAAATGCCGTGTATATCCGGTACATAAACACCTATGCCGTGTATATCCGGTATATAAACACCTATGCCGTGTATATCCGGTACATAAACACATATGCCGTGTATATCCGGTACATAAACACATATGCCGTGTATATCCGGTAAATAAACACATATGTCGTGTATATCCGGCATAGAAACACCTTTGCCGTGTATATCCGGTATATAAACACCTATGTCGTGTATATCCGGTATATAAACACCTATGCCGTGTATATAAACACCTATGCCGTGTATATCCGGTATATAAACACCTATGCCGTGTATATAAACACCTATGCCGTGTATATCCAGCATATAGACACCTATGTCGTGTATATAAACACCTATGCCGTGCACATCCGGCATAAAGACACATATGTCGTGTATATAAACACCTATGCCGTGTATATCCGGCATATAGACACCAATGTCGTGTATATCCGGTATATAAACACCTATGCCGTGTATATAAACACCTATGCCGTGTATATCCGGTATATAAACACCTATGCCGTGTATATAAACACCTATGCCGTGTATATCCAGCATATAGACACCTATGTCGTGTATATAAACACCTATGCCGTGCACATCCGGCATAAAGACACATATGTCGTGTATATAAACACCTATGCCGTGTATATCCGGCATATAGACACCAATGTCGTGTATATAAACACCTATGCCGTGTATATCCTGTATATAGACACCTATGTCGTGTATATAAACACCTATGTCGTGTATATCCGGTATATAAACACATATGTCGTGTATATCCGGTATATAAACACCTATGCCGTGTATATCCGGTATATAAACACATATGCCGTGTATATCCGGTATATAAACACCTATGCCGTGTATAGCCGGTATATAAACACCTATGCCGTGTATATCCGGCATATAAACACCTATGCCGTGTATATCCGGTATATAAACACATATGCCGTGTATAGAAACACCTTTGCCGTGTATATCCGGTATATAAACACCTATGCCGTGTATATCCGGTATATAAACACCTATGTCGTGTATATAAACACATATGCCGTGTATGTCCGGTATATAAACACATATGCCGTGTATATCCGGTATATAAACACCTATGTCGTGTATATAAACACCTATGCCGTGTATATCCGGTATATAAACACCTATGCCGTGTATATCCGGTATATAAACACCTATGCCGTGTATATCCGGTATATAAACACCTATGTCGTGTATATCCGGTATATAAACACATATGTCGTGTATATCCGGTATATAAACACCTATGCCGTGTATATCCGGTATATAAACACCTATGCCGTATATATCCGGTATATAAACACCTATGTCGTGTATATCCGGCATATAAACACCTATGTCGTGTATATCCGGTATATAAACACCTATGCCGTGTATATCCGGTATATAAACACCTATGTCGTGTATATAAACACCTATGCCGTGTATATCCGGTATATAAACACCTATGCCGTGTATATCCGGTATATAAACACCTATGCCGTGTATATCCGGTATATAAACACCTATGCCGTGTATATCCGGTATATAAACACCTATGTCGTGTATATCCGGTATATAAACACCTATGCCGTGTATATCCGGTATATAAACACCTATGCCGTGTATATCCGGTATATAAACACCTATGTCGTGTATATGTGGTATATAAACAACTATGCCGTGTATATCCGGCATATAAACACCTATGTCGTGTATATCCGGTATATAAACACCTATGTCGTGTATATCCGGTATATAAACACCTATGTCGTGTATATCCGGCATATAAACACCTATGCCGTGTATATCCGGTATATAAACACCTATGTCGTGTATATGATCACCTATGTCGTGTATATCCGGTATATAAACACCTATGCCGTGTATATCCGGCATATAACACCTATGCCGTGTATATCCGGAA
The DNA here is from genome assembly GCA_014843695.1 of Archivesica marissinica. Classification (NCBI taxonomy): domain Eukaryota; kingdom Metazoa; phylum Mollusca; class Bivalvia; order Venerida; family Vesicomyidae; genus Archivesica; species Archivesica marissinica. The sequence goes on from CM026403.1 coordinate 44,462,458, forward strand.
TATAACACCTATGCCGTGTATATCCGGTATATAAACACATATGCCGTGTATATCCGGTATATAAACACCTATGCCGTGTATATCCGGTATATAAACACCTATGTCGTGTATATCCGGTATATAAACACCTATGCCGTGTATATCCGGTATATAAACACCTATGCCGTGTATATCCGGTATATAAACACATATGCCGTGTATATCCGGTATATAAACACCTATGTCGTGTATATCCGGTATATAAACACCTATGTCGTGTATATCCGGTATATAAACACCTATGCCGTGTATATCCGGTATATAAACACCTATGCCGTGTATATCCGGTATATAAACACCTATGTCGTGTATATAAACACCTATGCCGTGTATATCCGGTATATAAACACCTATGCCGTGTATATAAACACCTATGCCGTGTATATCCGGTATATAGACACCTATGTCGTGTATATAAACACCTATGCCGTGTAATCCGGCATAAAACACTATGTCGTGTATATAAACACCTATGCCGTGTATATCCGGTATATAAACACCTATGCCGTGTATATCCGGCATATAAACACCTATGTCGTGTACATAAACACATATGCCGTGTATATCCGGCATATAAACACCTATGTCGTGTATATAAACACCTATGTCGTGTATATCCGGTATATAAACACCTATGCCGTGTATATCCGGTACATAAACACCTATGCCGTGTATATCCGGTATATAAACACCTATGCCGTGTATATCCGGTACATAAACACATATGCCGTGTATATCCGGTACATAAACACATATGCCGTGTATATCCGGTAAATAAACACATATGCCGTGTATATCCGGTATATAAACACCTATGTCGTGTATATCCGGCATAGAAACACCTTTGCCGTGTATATCCGGTATATAAACACCTATGTCGTGTATATCCGGTATATAAACACCTATGCCGTGTATATAAACACCTATGCCGTGTATATCCGGTATATAAACACCTATGCCGTGTATATAAACACCTATGCCGTGTATATCCAGCATATAGACACCTATGTCGTGTATATAAACACCTATGCCGTGCACATCCGGCATAAAGACACATATGTCGTGTATATAAACACCTATGCCGTGTATATCCGGCATATAGACACCAATGTCGTGTATATAAACACCTATGCCGTGTATATCCTGTATATAGACACCTATGTCGTGTATATAAACACCTATGTCGTGTATATCCGGTATATAAACACATATGTCGTGTATATCCGGTATATAAACACCTATGCCGTGTATATCCGGTATATAAACACATATGCCGTGTATATCCGGTATATAAACACCTATGCCGTGTATAGCCGGTATATAAACACCTATGCCGTGTATATCCGGCATATAAACACCTATGCCGTGTATATCCGGTATATAAACACATATGCCGTGTATAGAAACACCTTTGCCGTGTATATCCGGTATATAAACACCTATGCCGTGTATATCCGGTATATAAACACCTATGTCGTGTATATAAACACATATGCCGTGTATGTCCGGTATATAAACACATATGCCGTGTATATCCGGTATATAAACACCTATGCCGTGTATATCCGGTATATAAACACATATGTCGTGTATATCCGGTATATAAACACCTATGCCGTGTATATCCGGTATATAAACACCTATGCCGTATATATCCGGTATATAAACACCTATGTCGTGTATATCCGGCATATAAACACCTATGTCGTGTATATCCGGTATATAAACACCTATGCCGTGTATATCCGGTATATAAACACCTATGTCGTGTATATAAACACCTATGCCGTGTATATCCGGTATATAAACACCTATGCCGTGTATATCCGGTATATAAACACCTATGCCGTGTATATCCGGTATATAAACACCTATGCCGTGTATATCCGGTATATAAACACCTATGTCGTGTATATCCGGCATATAAACACCTATGCCATGTATATGATCACCTATGCCGTGTATATCCGGTATATAAACACCTATGCCGTGTATATCCGGTATATAACACCTATGCCGTGTATATCCGGCATATAAACACCTATGTCGTGTATATCCGGCATATAACACCTATGCCGTGTATATCCGGCATATAACACCTATGCCGTGTATATCCGGCATATAACACCTATGCCGTGTATATCCGGTATATAAACACCTATGTCGTGTATATGATCACCTATGTCGTGTATATCCGGTATATAAACACCTATGCCGTGTATTATCCGGCATATAACACCTATGCCGTGTATATCCGGCATATAACACCTATGTCGTGTATATCCGGCATATAACACCTATGCCGTGTATATCCGGCATATAACACCTATGCCGTGTATATCCGGCATATAACACCTATGCCGTGTATGTCCGGTATATAAACACATATGCCGTGTATATCCGGTATATAAACACCTATGCCGTGTATATCCGGTATATAGACACCTATGCCGTGTATATCCGGTATATAAACACCTATGCCGTGTATATCCGGTATATAAACACCTATGCCGTGTATATCCGGTATATAAACACCTATGCCGTGTATGTCTGGTATATAGACACCTATGTCGTGTATATCCGGTATATAAACACCTATGCCGTGTATATCCGGTAAATAAACACATATGCCGTGTATATCCGGTATATAAACACATATGCCGTGTATGTCTGGTATATAGACACCTATGTCGTGTATATCCGGTATATAAACACCTATGTCGTGTATATCCGGTATATAAACACCTATGCCGTCTATATCCGGTATATAAACACCTATGCCGTGTATATCCGGTATATAAACACCTATGCCGTGTATATAAACACCTATGCCGTGTATATCCGGTATATAAACACCTATGCCGTGTATATAAACACCTATGCCGTGTATATCCAGCATATAGACACCTATGTCGTGTATATAAACACCTATGCCGTGCACATACGGCATAAAGACACATATGTCGTGTATATAAACACCTATGCCGTGTATATCCGGTATATAAATACCTATGCCGTGTATATCCGGCATATAGACACCTATGTCGTGTACATAAACACCTATGCCGTGTATATCCGGCATATAGACACCTATGTCGTGTATATAAACACCTATGCCGTGTATATCCTGTATATATACACCTATGTCGTGTATATCCGGTATATAAACACCTATGTCGTGTATATCCGGTATATAAACACCTATGTCGTGTATATCCGGTATATAAACACTTATGTCGTGTATATCCGGTATATAAACACTTATGTCGTGTATATCCGGTATATAAACACCTATGCCATGTATATCCGGTATATAAACACCTATGCCGTGTATATCCGGTATATAAACACCTATGCCGTGTATATCCGGTATATAAACACCTATGCCGTGTATATCCGGTATATAAACACATATGCCGTGTATATCCGGTATATAAACATATATGCCGTTTATATCCGGTATATAAACACCTATGCCGTGTATAGCCGGTATATAAACACCTATGCCGTGTATATCCGGCATATAAACACATATGCCGTGTATATCCGGTATATAAACACATATGCCGTGTATATCCAGTATATAAACACATATGCCGTGTATAGAAACACCTTTGCCATGTATATCCGGTATATAAACACCTATGCCGTGTATATCCGGTATATAAACACCTATGCCGTGTATATCCGGTATATAAACACCTATGTCGTGTATATCCGGTATATAAACACATATGCCGTGTAGATCCGGTATATAAACACCTATGTCGCGTATATAAACACCTATGCCGTGTATATCCGGTATATAAACACCTATGCCATGTATATCCGGCATATAAACACCTATGCCGTGTATATCCGGTATATAAACACCTATGTCGTGTATATAAACACCTATGCCGTGCACATCCGGCATAAAGACACATATTTCGTGTATATAAACACCTATGCCGTGAATATCCGGTATATAATCACCTATGCCGTGTATATCCGGCATATAGACACCTATGTCGTGTACATAAACACCTATGCCGTGTATATCCGGCATATAGACACCTATGTCGTGTATATAAACACCTATGCCGTGTATATCCTGTATATAGACACCTATGTCGTGTATATCCGGTATATAAACACCTATGTCGTGTATATCCGGTATATAAACACCTATGTCGTGTATATCCGGTATATAAACACATATGTCGTGTATATCCCGTATATAAACACCTATGCCATGTATATCCGGTATATAAACACCTATGCCGTGTATATCCGGTAAATAAACACCTATGCCGTGTATATCCGGTATATAAACACCTATGCCGTGTATATCCGGTATATAAACACATATGCCGTGTATATCCGGTATATAAACATATATGCCGTGTATATCCGGTATATAAACACATATGCCGTGTATATCCGGCATATTAACACCTATGCCGTGTATATCCGGTATATAAACACATATGCCGTGTATATCCAGTATATAAACACATATGCCGTGTATAGAAACACCTTTGCCATGTATATCCGGTATATAAACACCTATGCCGTGTATATCCGGTATATAAACACCTATGCCGTGTATATCCGGTATATAAACACCTATGTCGTGTATATCCGGTATATAAACACATATGCCGTGTAGATCCGGTATATAAACACCTATGTCGCGTATATAAACACCTATGCCGTGTATATCCGGTATATAAACACCTATGCCATGTATATCCGGCATATAAACACCTATGCCGTGTATATCCGGTATATAAACACCTATGTCGTGTATATAACCTATGTCGTGTATATCCGGTATATAAATACCTATGCCGTGTATATCCGGCATATAACACCTATGCCATGTATATCCGGTATATAAACACCTATGTCGTGTATATCCGGTATATAAATACCTATGCCGTGTATATCCGGCATATAACACCTATGCCGTGTATATCCGGTATATAAACACCTATGTCGTGTATATCCGGTATATAAACAACTATGCCGTGTATATCCGGCATATAAACACCTATGCCATGCATATCCGGTATATAAACACCTATGCCGTATATATCCGGTATATAAACACCTATGCCGTGTATATCCGGTATATAAACACCTATGTCGTGTATATCCGGTATATAAACACCTATGCCGTATATATCCGGCATATAAACAACTATGCCGTGTATATCCGGTATATAGACACCTATGCCGTGTATATCCGGTATATAGACACCTATGCCGTGTATATCCGGCATATAAACACCTATGTCGTGTATATCCGGTATATAAACACTTATGTCGTGTATATCCGGTATATAAACACCTATGCCATGTATATCCGGTATATAAACACCTATGCCGTGTATATCCGGTATATAAACACCTATGCCGTGTATATCCGGTATATAAACACCTATGCCGTGTATATCCGGTATATAAACACCTATGCCGTGTATATCCGGTATATAAACACATATGCCGTGTATATCCGGTATATAAACATATATGCCGTGTATATCCGGTATATAAACACCTATGCCGTGTATAGCCGGTATATAAACACCTATGCCGTGTATATCCGGCATATAAACACATATGCCGTGTATATCCGGTATATAAACACATATGCCGTGTATATCCAGTATATAAACACATATGCCGTGTATAGAAACACCTTTGCCATGTATATCCGGTATATAAACACCTATGCCGTGTATATCCGGTATATAAACACCTATGCCGTGTATATCCGGTATATAAACACCTATGTCGTGTATATCCGGTATATAAACACATATGCCGTGTAGATCCGGTATATAAACACCTATGTCGCGTATATAAACACCTATGCCGTGTATATCCGGTATATAAACACCTATGCCATGTATATCCGGCATATAAACACCTATGCCGTGTATATCCGGTATATAAACACCTATGTCGTGTATATAAACACCTATGCCGTGCACATCCGGCATAAAGACACATATTTCGTGTATATAAACACCTATGCCGTGAATATCCGGTATATAATCACCTATGCCGTGTATATCCGGCATATAGACACCTATGTCGTGTACATAAACACCTATGCCGTGTATATCCGGCATATAGACACCTATGTCGTGTATATAAACACCTATGCCGTGTATATCCTGTATATAGACACCTATGTCGTGTATATCCGGTATATAAACACCTATGTCGTGTATATCCGGTATATAAACACCTATGTCGTGTATATCCGGTATATAAACACATATGTCGTGTATATCCGGTATATAAACACCTATGCCATGTATATCCGGTATATAAACACCTATGCCGTGTATATCCGGTATATAAACACCTATGCCGTGTATATCCTGTATATAAACACCTATGCCGTGTATATCCGGTATATAAACACATATGCCGTGTATATCCGGTATATAAACATATATGCCGTGTATATCCGGTATATAAACACCTATGCCGTGTATATCCGGCATATTAACACCTATGCCGTGTATATCCGGTATATAAACACATATGCCGTGTATATCCAGTATATAAACACATATGCCGTGTATAGAAACACCTTTGCCATGTATATCCGGTATATAAACACCTATGCCGTGTATATCCGGTATATAAACACCTATGCCGTGTATATCCGGTATATAAACACCTATGTCGTGTATATCCGGTATATAAACACATATGCCGTGTAGATCCGGTATATAAACACCTATGTCGCGTATATAAACACCTATGCCGTGTATATCCGGTATATAAACACCTATGCCATGTATATCCGGCATATAAACACCTATGCCGTGTATATCCGGTATATAAACACCTATGTCGTGTATATAAACACCTATGTCGTGTATATCCGGTATATAAATACCTATGCCGTGTATATCCGGCATATAACACCTATGCCATGTATATCCGGTATATAAACACCTATGTCGTGTATATCCGGTATATAAATACCTATGCCGTGTATATCCGGCATATAACACCTATGCCGTGTATATCCGGTATATAAACACCTATGTCGTGTATATCCGGTATATAAACAACTATGCCGTGTATATCCGGCATATAAACACCTATGCCATGCATATCCGGTATATAAACACCTATGCCGTATATATCCGGTATATAAACACCTATGCCGTGTATATCCGGTATATAAACACCTATGTCGTGTATATCCGGTATATAAACACCTATGCCGTATATATCCGGCATATAAACAACTATGCCGTGTATATCCGGTATATAGACACCTATGCCGTGTATATCCGGTATATAGACACCTATGCCGTGTATATCCGGCATATAAACACCTATGCCGTGTATATCCGTGTATAGAAACACCTTTGCCGTGTATATCCGGTATATAAACACCTATGTCGTGTATAACCGTTATATAAACACCTATGTCGTGTATATCCGGTATATAAACACCTATGTCGTGTATATAAACACCTATGTCGTGTATATCCGGTATATAAATACCTATGCCGTGTATATCCGGCATATAACACCTATGCCATGTATATCCGGTATATAAACACCTATGTCGTGTATATCCGGTATATAAATACCTATGCCGTGTATATCCGGCATATAACACCTATGCCGTGTATATCCGGTATATAAACACCTATGTCGTGTATATCCGGTATATAAACAACTATGCCGTGTATATCCGGCATATAAACACCTATGCCATGCATATCCGGTATATAAACACCTATGCCGTATATATCCGGTATATAAACACCTATGCCGTGTATATCCGGTATATAAACACCTATGTCGTGTATATCCGGTATATAAACACCTATGCCGTATATATCCGGCATATAAACAACTATGCCGTGTATATCCGGTATATAGACACATATGCCGTGTATATCCGGCATATAAACACCTATGCCGTGTATATCCGTGTATAGAAACACCTTTGCCGTGTATATCCGGTATATAAACACCTATGTCGTGTATAACCGTTATATAAACACCTATGTCGTGTATATCCGGTATATAAACACCTATGTCGTGTATATGATCACCTATGCCGTGTATATCCGGTATATAAACACCTATGTCGTGTATATGATCACCTTTGCCGTGTATATCCGGTATATAAAAACCTATGTCGTGTATATGATCACCTATGCCGTGTATATCCGGTATATAAACACCTATGTCGTGTATATCCGGTATATAAAAACCTATGTCGTGTATATGATCACCTATGCCGTGTATATCCGGTATATAAACACCTATGCCGTGTATATCCGGTATATAAACACCTATGTCGTGTATATCCGGTATATAAACACCTATGTCGTGTATATCCGGTATATAAACACCTATGTCGTGTATATCCGGTATATAAACACCTATGTCGTGTATATCCGGTATATAAACACCTATGTCGTGTATATCCGGTATATAAACACCTATGTCGTGTATATCCGGTATATAAACAACTATGCCGTGTATATCCGGTATATAAACACCTATGCCGTGTATATCCGGTATATAAACAACTATGCCGTGTATATCCGGTATATAAACACCTATGCCGTGTATATCCGGTATATAAACAACTATGCCGTGTATATCCGGTATATAAACAACTATGTCGTGTATATCCGGTATATAAACACCTATGTCGTGTATATCCGGTATATAAACAACTATGCCGTGTATATCCGGTATATAAACACCTATGCCGTGTATATCCGGTATATAAACACATATGCCGTGTATATCCGGTATATAAACACATATGCCGTGTATATCCGGTATATAAACAACTATGTCGTGTATATCCGGTATATAAACACCTATGCCGTGTATATCCGGCATTTAAACAATTACACATGTTATTTCTGGTATATACACAATTTAATATGCCTTGTATGGCCGGTATGCATAGTATAGAATATAAGTTGATATATTGGCGTCGAGGTCGTGAATAAGGTAAATGACGATTCATTTTCAAGACATACCAGACATTGAAAGATGCGGCAAGTAACGAGTACGGTGCGTGAAATTCACCCTGATGTGATGTTACATAGATGCAGACGACAACGGCACTATTGCTGTCGCTGGTTGCGAACGAACGATGTAATTTTGTTTATAGTCGCCACCGCATAAATGCATTTGGGCGACTGTATTTTCTAAGATGGTTATGTCCTAAGGTGATTCTTCTTTTCTAAGGTGATTCTTCTTATCCTAAGGTGATTCTTCTGTGGTGGTTATTCGATGATGATTATACGTGTTCTGTGATGATTATTCCTATGCTTCTATGATGATTATTCCTGTTCTTCTACGTTGATTATTTCTGTATTCTATGTAGCTTATGAAGACGTCATCAGGTGGTTACTTCTTTCTGTGCCGGCTGGTTGCAAAGTTAGGTCATTAATATATATATATTAACAGGGAGTAATAACAAGACTGGCAAGCTGGGATTGGGAAAGCGAAAGAAATACACACACAGTATTTGTATAGACTACATATGTTTAGGCTACACTAATGATCTAGTACAAATGAAATTGAATGACATGTGTATATATTACTGTAAAAGTAAAAGTAAAGTAAAGTGTTTGTTTATTATTTAATAAACACCTCTTTTTATGAACATCAGTACTTCCCGAATCCTATGCTTGTAGGCAATCGGTAACCATTATTTAACTAGCTGGCGGCTCACCAACCGGCCATATCAGAACGAACCCCTGACGAGATTCGAACCTTCGACCTCCCGTTCCGTAGGCGGACGCCTTAACCACTGGACCACGGAGACGGTATTACCTGTTTGATTACTACATGTATATACAAAATTTACATATTAATGATCAAATTATTTAAAACATATATTGTTCAGACAATCGAATACAGGTCGCCCTGTATTGTTTTCATGTGCTTTTGACATATACTATATATATGATTATTTAAATCTCCATCACTATTCCCGATATACATTTGCATGTTCCTCAACATATATCTAAATATTTAGTTCTTATTATACCAGGAACCTAGATATATGTCAATCAAATAGATCCGGAGTATACTGAAAGTACACACGACCTGTTCTCGATATGTATCTAAACATTTATCTCTAATTATAGAATACACATGATCTGTTCTCGATATGTGTCTAAACATTTATCTCTAATTATAGAATACACATGATCTGTTCTCGATATGTATCTAAACATTTATCTCTAATTATAGAATACACATGATGTCTTCGCGATATGTATGTAAACATTTAACTCTCATTATAACGTACACATGGTTGTGTTATCCATTTAAATATCCCTCCTTCACATCGCACAGATCATTTTCTCGACACATACCAGTATCTACATGTTCAACTCTCTTTCTCTTTGACGTACACGTCATGTGTGTTCAACATACATCTACGTGCACGCCATGTGTTCTAGAAAAGAATCTGTACATTTAAGTGAATTAAAATCAACCACCTTAACAACTCAGCCAACATAAGCCCTCTATTTACATGTTATTGAATTAACTCAGACGCCATTTGTGTTTGATCATTGCATTATATTTAGTATGGTATACATGTAGTTCTATAAACATCATTTATTTTCTGACTCCATACAACATCGTTTATCGCTATCTGTATCCCCGTTCCCTTATTTCACGAATCGATTCCTCCTCCATACAAGTTTCCAGTTCAAAAATGTATTTCTTGTCGGTATCAAGAGTGTCATCAAGAGTTTCATGTTTTACATTTATGATTCTATTCTCTTCCTGTTCAAATTTCAACTCAGTTCTAATATCGATACCTCATGCTGATTTTCAGAATTTAGAATATTTTCATAATTCGTTTCAGACTTTATAATTTCATCCTCTCCATTATCCACCATGTTATGTGTTTTAATGTCGGATATGGCATTTTGTTTATCGGCAGGTTCAATACATGTATTTACAACGTCAGTTTCAGGATCATCATTTGTTTCTTCCCTATAGTTCTGTTCTGCGTTGGAAATATCTAGATTTATATCCACAGGTACACAATTTGGGTCATGTTTTTCCGTTTTGTCAGATTGTAAGTCTGTTCTGATTCCAGTATCCTCAGTTTCAAGTTTTATCAAACTTTCTTCGCCGGTCTTTATATCTTTTTCTTCAGGATGATCAGACATACAGTTTTCCGATTCCGCATTTAGTTTACCATCAGCATCTGCACTTTTCACATTCAAACTTGCATCTCCATGTACTGCAATACTAATATGGGTTTCAGATTTATTATTTATATCATTAGGTTTAGGTGCCGTTACGGGTTCATTTATAATACTGGCTTTGACTTTCTCAAAATCTGATCTTGTCTTTTGAAAATCGTGGTCGCAGAATGCGCCTTTTCCTCTATGTGTTGTCATGGGTTCCGGGTGTGGTAGTATAGGTCTAGCTAGACCTACCGGAGTTTTCCACAATTTAACCTTTTCTTCCATGATATGACGCTCTTTTTCGGCTCGCTGGAGCTTCTCTGCGGCTTCCTGCAATATAAATTGACATCTATGTTTATTGGACTTCATATATTTTGCAATTCAGAAACATTTTGAATTATATATTTATTATTTTCGAAATGAAACACAGCATATATGAATTGATTTTGACGGGCTAATTGTTGGATCCTCAAGTAATATAGATGCATGAGAAGCGTGAACATTTTTGTAAACCAGTCCGAGATATTGGTCACATGTGGCGCGATTTTATCGTGACCTTGTAATTTTCCATAAATAGACTAGGGGAATTTCCAATTTGCGGAAATTTTACAGATTTTTGCATTTTTTATCATTTTTGCCAAACTGAGTTTTTATTAGCCAATGTTGCCATATTTAGCCAATGGCGACGTTGACGATTGCCAGCACGGGCCCTATTATTCTCTACCATCAGGAACTGGAAGGGTGCGGGCCGAGCTCGACCCTCCTGGACCCGGACGTGTATACCATATGTATTTCTACTACAAACAAGAAATACAATATGATTAATCTAAATGTTTTTGTACCTGCATTTTTCCAGCGGCTGCAGCTTTGTCACATTCGAGTTGTTGTAATCTTGCCTGCGCCTGGGCTAGGAGTCTCTTTTGCTCTCTGCGATCACTCTCTAACACAGCTTTCTGCTCCCTCTCGGCTCGCAGTATAGATTCTTGTTGTTCCTTAAGCCTTTCCAGTTCTTCTCGTTTCTCAAATTCTTCTTCTAGTAACCTAAATATTGATGAAAAAGCATGCCTTAAGATATCAACTAGAGGTAGTTTGTTCGATAGAAACAAATACAACTCTATATATAAATGCTAACTAAAAATTAGTACGCGACAAAAAAATAAGCAAATCTAACAAAGAAATTTAGACATGTAACACAACGTATTGATTTATGCTGTAAAAATAGACCTGCGTGTGTTTAGAGCTTATATAGCTTTGCGTGACCGGAGGCACTGTCAGTGATAGATAGAAGGTTGTTCATCCATTGAGACTTTACACGACGTGTACTCGTGTAGATTCTTAAAATTTCGAAATGATGAATGCTAATTGAATTTTGATTTGAACCGATTTGAACCAATCATTGAAATGTTGGTTAGTGAAAGAAGTTAGATTAGGCTTTCATTGATCTTACATTTCTCTCCAGCCCATTCGAGCAGTATTAAGTCACGGGCACACACCGGGCAGAACAACCGACCTTCCGCAAGTCAGTGTGATAGCGTCCTCATAAATTTGACATCGAACCAACAGCGGGGATGGGATGGGCAAATATACTGGAATTTATTTTGACTGAGAGTATTTTGTATTCTGTAGATTTTTCTCAAGCTATGATAACTTACTTTGACTGTAGACTTCTCACAATTTCTTCATCTCTCTTTGCCTGCCTTTCGTCCGCCAACAACCTCTCTAGCTCACGTTTGATCGCCTCCAGTTCAGCAAGACGCTGTTGTTCAGCTTCACGTAACGCTTGTTCTTCCAGCCATCTAGCCTCGGCACTCTCACGTCTCTGTAGAAGTATTGTAAATGAATGACAAACAAGAGGACCCTGTATTGCTACCCTAACGCCATGTGTTACCGCTTGGTCACAAGTTTAACAACTTCGAAAGAGTATTGTACATCGATCATTCCTAACAAATGTTGACAAAATCCGACTGATGGATAGTGAGAAGATGTTTGAAGAATTTGTTTTAGTTTTAACAAATCTGAAAAGGCTTCACCCATGGACCATAACTGTGCAATTTGGCTACCACTGGTGAAGCTGTTTGGGTAACTTGTAATAAAAGAATGATCTTTTGACCTTCGATTTGATATAATGACATGACCATATTTGCTCAAATATAAAATTTGACACATACTTGACCCCCAAGGCCACGCCCATTTTTGAACCCGTGGTCATTATTTGTATAACTTTGAAAAAGTATATTGTACAACGATCATTCCTACCAAGATTCGGCTGGCGGTTCTTGAGAAAAAGCTTGTTTAAGAATATGTTATTTTTAGAATCTTGGATTACGTAATGACATGATTTTAACATTGTTGTAATCACCCACCTACCCAAGTATCATGACCATAAATGGTGGATATACATCCAATGGCTACTGAGAAGAAGACGTTTGAAAATAATCACTGACGACGGACAGACATATTGTGGTAACAATAGCTGACATCACCTTTAAGACCACAAAACGTTGATGTGAAGAAGAATCGAGTTCTAGTTGGTGGTTTAGAAGCATGCTATCGAAGGATTTCAAATCCATATATCAGTAAATTTCTTTAAAATCATATTATAATAATAACTATAAAAGAAAAATGTAGGTAGGAAAGGTTTTATTATAGTTGGTTGAGTTTAGGTTGTTTTGAGGTCCTTAGTCATGTATCGCACTGCCGCTTTTAAGTGGAAGCCTTTCTGAGTAATTATCAAATTACAAGGCAGGCAACCTTACCCTTCGTTCCTCTTCCAGTTCAATGAGTCGCGCTCCCAATAATTCTTCATCTGCCAGACGTTTCTGTAAAAACGCGTTCATAAATATAGTATTTCCGAATCATATCACTACAGCTTGCTAAGTATACGTTTTCAACAAAGTAAGCTAAGATCAAATTTTATCAATAAGACATGTTATAACTGTTGAGTTTAGGTGGTTGTGAAAGTTAAGTATCGCACTGCTCCATTTAAGTGAAAGTCATTCAGAGTACTTATCAAATTACAAGGCAAGCAACCATACCCGTCGTTCCTCTTCCAGTTCAGTGAGTCGGACTCCCAATAATTCTTCATCTGCCAGACGTTTCTGTAATAAATGCATTCATAAATATAGTATTTCCGAATCATGTCCCTACAGCTTGCTACGAATTAAGGAACGAATCTCGAGTTAATAGTTTCCATTGGGGTATGAACTACATTGAGTGTGTTTAAAGTGCGTGGAGGCCTCCTACTAGGGAGAAAACCCACTTGGCAGATCTGGCAACCACCGTACCATTTCACATACTTCCTGGTCCGAGGATCGAACCCTTGTTAACCACTTCGCTAATCGGACAACCACTTCGCTAATCTCACAACCACTGCGCTAATTGGACAACAAAATATATGTTCATTGTTTTCTGTGGAGTAATTTAGGTAAATTAAGGACAACGAAATCTTACCCGTCGTTCCTCCTCCAGTTCACTGCGGTGGGTTCGCAATAGTTCTTCATCTTCCAGACGTTTCTACAAAGAAAATACGCATTCATAAATATAATATTTCCATTAAATGTGACACAGTGATATATATTTTGGTTAAAACTTATGTAAATTCTGTATATTATGGTAGATCCAATTGTTATTGCGCCATTTACATTACTAAGAATACATGAAACCCTTTAAACATGTATGAGGTCCATAGATTGGGTTGGACATACTTTAAATGTGTGAGTGCCATTTTATTAATAACTTGTGTTGCTGTAATTTGATAACATTCATTTAATGATGTGTACACGTTTTAACACTAACAAAAAACACTATCGTATATTTTATTATTTGAAAAATGGTTTATACATACCTGCAAGCAGAAGAAGTTGTAACTTAATATAATGATTTTTAAGCAAAAAGTAACAGCACAAATTAGAACAATATACATGCTAACAACATTTTGAAACGATAAACTAGAAAGTAGAGTACGCGTTTTCATTCCCATTTTTAGAGATGGGCTCTTGTTTGTGTGTGATAAAACAGCTTTCATTGCGTCCATACAAAAATATATCATTCTTATAAATTCAATTGTATATTGATTGTATAATGTGTTGCATATGTAAATGTTCTTTAACTGTTTTGTACATAATGCATTATGTTGTACTTTGTAAGGTGCACGTGTGATGGCCTCGACCCACTTGCTACATAAGACGAGGTAAGTAAATAAACCTTAAACGCGCCTTAAAAAACCATCATTATATGCATGTACCCTTTTCTCTTCATCTAACTCGTTTTGCCTGTTTCTAAGTAGCTCCGCCTCTTCTGTGCGCTTTCTCTCTTCTTCAGTGGCTAGACGGCGACGTTCAGCACGCGCTTTACACCGCTCGTGTGCAGCATCATGTTGAATATTTGGATGTTTTCCAACACGACTAAGGGCTTGCTGGACAGCTAGAAGTAATAACATGAATAACGTATTATTATTTTTATGCTTTCCTGGGAAATATTTAGACGTTATTACGTGGTATCATATCATAGATATCCACCCGATGAAACAAAAAAATAAGCTAAAGTTCATATCCATGTAATAACGAAATTGACCAGTGAACTACAATGTGCTACTCCTCATTTTGAAAGCAGTGGAATAACACAGTTTATTTCTCATTGCTTTCCACTTGTGGTACCTAGCCACCCGCTCCATGTTGAAATATTGTCAACGCGAACGTTTCCGGACTCAAGCTGTCAGTGACGTTATTTATGGACTAAAATATTGAAATAGGATCTAACCATGATACGAATGTCACCAATATAAAATATTGTACATAGAAAATAACAACGTATTACTGGTAGTGTATGTTCTTTATGCGGTGTTACCTAAAGTAATGATATGGTTATAATAGTTATTACACTTGAATGCAGTTTCCAGCTTGGATAACCTTGCCGTAACTATATTGTTATAATTCTGTGCTAGCCAGGGTATATACGTATTACAATACATACCGTTCGCGCGGCTCATGTTGCTTAAAATAAGACACGAATGCTGCGCATACGGTTGAACTATGAGCAATGCATCTATACATGTCGCCGAAATAAGTATAGAAGTAATTCTTCTATATTGTTCACCATTTAAATATGTTGAATTTCTTAGCACACGGTAAAACTACAGCGAACTACGATATGAAAATTGATTGGACATTTACGAGAATCCATATCTGGACGTGCCGGTGTTAAGGTAAAAATCACCAATCGTTAGATTATACAATTGAGGCAATCGACAGTGTAAACATGATAAAACAAAATGGATGACAATCCTTAAACAAAAAGGTGACTGAAAACATTGTTGTTTTAAACCTGAATTAACAAGGTTTTCAGCGTAATAAAATTGTTATTTGGTTTGTTGACAGGGTATATGCGTATATAGTGCAGGCCATGAGTGACATCGCGTGCGGCTCGGGGTATATCGCTCCTGGTCGGCACTATATACTGTACTCATATACTCTGTTAACAAACCATATAACATATAATACCTACTTCACGTCTTTCAGGATTCTGCTTTGCACATCTCACATAAATATCTAACCTGAGATCCATTCGTTCTTTGTCTTCAAATCATGTGCGTTCATTTCATAAGGTTTCTTTTGTGTGTGGATAATGAAACGGTGTTGTTTGCTTGCCAGACCACCGTCGGGAGGAACCTGCAAACATCAATATCAAAATATATACATTTCTTCTGTTCGTTTTGACATTTAGTTTATGCAATATTTTATTTCTACACCGTACACGATCATTTGGATTTGAAGAGAATAATTACAATGCGTTAGTAGTTTTGGCATTGGAATGTGTGGTGCTATATGTATATATGTATCAATTTATTAATTATATAGTGCGTGTTATTATAGCTAGATCGCGATTTATTGCGATTTTCTTTTGCCTAACATCAGATATTCGTCCCTATTAGTATGTGGGTGGGGTATGACCAAACATTTAGTTATTGCTTATTTACTGTTGAGACACAAAGCGTATGTGATCATAGTGAGAGTGTGTGTGTGTGTTTTACGTTTATTTATCGTCGCTACCGGTTGCCCATATGAGCGACGCCTCCTGAAGAGATTAGTCATTTTAGAGGATAGTGCATGATACAGACAGATAGTGAGTGTGATTTTGAGCTTGGCAATTTACACTGCTGACGGGAACATGGTGGATTTTCTTCTGTTTACGTTTATAACGGTTAGTCTGCTCGATGTGATAAACATTTCCCCCAATCACAAACTCAGGGCCAAGCTGTCTGATTGGACATATCTAGAGGTGATAAACAGTTCCCCCAATCACAAACTCAGCGTCAAACTGTCTGATTGGTCAGATCTTGAGGTGATAAACAGTTTCCTCAGGGTCAAGCTGTCTGATTGGTCAGATATTGGGGTGATAAACAGTTTCCTCAGAGTCAAACTGTCTGATTGGTCAGATATTGGGGTGATAAACAGTTTCCTCAGGGTCATGCTGTCTGATTTGTCAGATCTTGGGGTGATAAACAGTTTCCTCAGAGTCAAACTGTCTGATTGGTCAGATCCTGGGGTGATAAACAGTTTCCTCAGAGTCTAACTGTCTGATTGGTCAGATCTTGGGGTGATAAACAGTTTCCTCAGGGTCAAGCTGTCTGATTGGTCAGATATTGGGGTGATAGACAGTTTCCTCAGAGTCAAACTATCTGATTGGTCAGATCTTGGGGTGATAAACAGTTTCCTCAGGGTCAAACTGTCTGATAGGTCAGATCCATATGCGTCGTAGCAGCCCCAATATTTTGTTCAGACAGGCGGATTTTTTGTTTTATACTTGTGGAAGTTATGTCCGCGGCCCCAATATTTTGGCAAGGCGGGTGTATTTTTATTTTATACTTGTGGAATATATACGCCACATTGCAAGTGACGGCTATGTAGATCTACTCTGGGTTCCTACGCACTATACGCAGTGTGGGTAACATGTACTGGGTACCCGTTTATACTATAAAATCATTTATGCTTGTTATTAACCATCGTCATCGGCAAGACGAGATTGGAACATAATTATATTTTTGTACAATAATATTATAAATTAGCAACACGTATTATAAAAATAAATTTACTGTTTATGCCCAGGAGCAATTAATATCGTTTTTACAATATCTAAATCTCAACATTTTCACGGGGGAGCATGCCACATGACTCCCCTAGCAGACCCTCAAAATCCGCGGCCCCAATGTCAGCTGGCTTCCCACGCTCCTGAGAACTAGAGGTGATAAACATTTCCCCCAATCACAAACGCAGGGTCAAGCTATCTAATTGGACAATCTCGAGGTCTATAAACATGTTCCCCAACCTCAAGCTCTGGGCCAACCTGTCAGATTGGACAGATCTCGACTTGGATAAATATTTCACCCAATCTCATACGGTCAAGCGGTCAGAGTGGACATATCTCCAGGTAATAATAAGATAGTAATAAAACGACATTGTGTCAGCAAAACTATAAGTAATGAACGTAGAATAGTTTGGGAATAAATCACGCAATGCACAAACATAATAATATGTAATAAGTAATGAACGGAGAATAGTTTGGGAATAAATCACGCAATGCACATACATAATAATATGTAATAAGTAATGAACGTAGAATAGTTTGGGAATAAATCACGCAATGCACAAACATAGTAATATGTAATAAGTAATGAATGTAGAATAGTTTGGGAATAAATCACGCAATGCACATACATAATAATATGCAATAAGTAATGAACGTAGAATAGTTTGGGAATAAATCACGCAATGCACAAATATAATAATATGTAATAAGTAATGAACGTAGATATAGTTTGGGAATAAATCACGCAATGCACATACATAATAATATGTAATAAGTAATGAACGTAGAATAGTTTGGGAATAAATCACGCAATGCACAAACATAATAATATGTAATAAGTAATGAACGTAGAATAGTTTGGGAATAAATCACGCAATGCACAAACATAATAATATGTAATAAGTAATGAACGTAGAATAGTTTGGGAATAAATCACGCAATGCACAAAATTAATAAATATGTCTACATTTTATCTGAAGTATTATTCAAACAAGCTTAATTCATAAACATGTCTTAAAATGAGGAAGTAGGTTACATTCGCATTACAAATACATTTACTGTGACCCTTATCAGTAATTCGAGTACGTTTTGTACAAATATTGTTTGTGAAATAAGGCGACACAGGTTCGACCTCACGTCTGACCCGCATCATATTAAGTCTTTCAGATGAGACTGTAAACCGAGGTCTCATTGTATCGACATATGTCAAAGAACCAGGCATGCTTCTGGAATAGGAACATCTTCTGCCGTAGCTTGCACTATCCTAAATAAATGGTGGCGTTTCGACATTTAATTAGCTGTCAGATTAGCGTAGTGGTTAGCGCGCTCGCTTTTCACCAATGCAACCCGGGTTCGATCCTCGGACCGGGAAGTATGTGAGATGGTACGGCGGTGGTCGCCAGATCGGACAGGTGGGTTTTCTCCGGGTACTTTTGTTTCCTCCCACAGGAATGACCACATTTACACTTTCATCCGCGCTAAGGGGAGTGATTAATATAAATTGTTAGAACTTGCTTCGCAATCATTGTAAAATAAATAAAGTTTAAACTAACATTTAATTAATATAATGCATATCAAAATACAAGATATATATATGTGTGTTTTACGTTTATTTATCGTCGCTACCTGTTGCCCATATGAGCGACGCCTCCTGAAGAGATTAGTCAATTTAGATTTTTGGAGGATAGTGCAATGATACAGACAGAGACCCATTCCAGAGTCTCCTCTGGTTCTTTTACGTGCACGGTGTAAAGCACCGACACGAGACCTCGGTTTACCGTCCCATCTGAAAGACTGTTAATTTTATTAGGGTCAGACGGGGGATCTAACAGGCGATCCCTGGATTACCAGTCCAGCGTGTTACCACTGGACTACAGATCCGTCTGTACCACTTGATTACAGATCCGTCTGTTCTTTATATATAGAGAAAATTATTATTTATATATAGTATATTTCAAACTATTTCAAGGAGAGTTAAAAATACAAAACGATATTAGAATAATATATAATGTATAGGTACAATATCAGGTGCCTATGAATATATATACGGATCTGTAGTCCAGTGGTAACACGCTGGACTAGTAATCCAGGGATCGCAGGTTCGATCCCCCGCCTGACCATAATAAATTTAACAGTCTTTCAGATGGTACTTTAAACCGAGGTCTCGTGTCGTTGCTTTACACCGTGCACGTAAAAGAACCAGAGGAGACTCTGGAATGGGACTGTCTGTATCATTGCACTATCCTCCAAAAAGCTAAAATTACTAATCTCTTCAGGAGGCGTCGCTCATATGGGCAACCGGTAGCGACGATACATAACCGTAAAACACACACATATGAATAGCAAATCAGACCATTCTAAGCAGATGATAATAAAATAAGTCGTACCTCCACAGTGCACTCGCTATCGAACAATATCGTACCCTTGTGCACCTTCTCGTCCGGTGCCTTGAAGTACCTGAGCTGTGTAGGGGTCAGCACCATCCAGCGGTCATTCCAACTCATTACATTGAAGCCCCTCTTTCTCATCATACCTAAAGTGATATACATGCATATAAAGTGATGACTCATCTATATATACATGCATATAAAGTGATATCTATATATTCATGCATATAAAGTGATGACTCATCTACATATACATGCATATAAAGTGATGACTCATCTATATATACATGCATATAAAATGATGACTCATCTATATATACATGCATATAAAGTGATGACTCATCTATATATACATGCATATAAAGTGATGACTCATCTATATATACATGCATATAAAGTGATGACTCATCTATATATACATGCATATAAAGTGATGACTCATCTATATATACATGCATATAAAGTGATGACTCATCTATATATACATGCATATAAAGTGATGACTCATCTATATATACATGCATATAAAGTGATGACTCATCTATATATACATGCATATAAAGTGATGACTCATCTATATATACATGCATATAAAGTGATGACTCATCTATATATACATGCATATAAAGTGATGACTCATCTATATATACATGCATATAAAGTGATGACTCATCTATATATACATGCATATAAAGTGATGACTCATCTATATATACATGCATATAAAAATATAAAGTGATGACTCATCTATATATACATGCATATAAAGTGATGACTCATCTGAATATACATGTATATAAATTATAAAGTGATGACTCATCTATATATACATGCATATAAAGTGATGACTCATCTGAATATACATGTATATAAATTATAAAGTGATGACTCATCTATATATACATGCATATAAAGTGATGACTCATCTGAATATACATGTATATAAATTATAAAGTGATGACTCATCTATATATACATGCATATAAAGTGATGACTCATCTGAATATACATGTATATAAATTATAAAGTGATGACTCATCTATATATACATGCATATAAAGTGATGAGTCATCTGCATATACATGTATATAAATTATAAAGTGATGACTCATCTATATATACATGCATATAAAGTGATGAGTCATCTGCATATACATGTATATAAATTATAAAGTGATGACTCATCTATATATACATGCATATAAAGTGATGAGTCATCTGCATATACATGTATATAAATTATAAAGTGATGACTCATCTATATATACATGCATATAAAGTGATGACTCATCTGCATATACATGTATATAAATTATAAAGTGATGACTCATCTATATATACATGCATATAAAGTGATGACTCATCTGAATATACATGTATATAAATTATAAAGTGATGACTCATCTATATATACATGCATATAACGTGATGACTCATCTGCATATACATGTATATAAAGTGATGACTCATCTGCATATATATGTATATAAATTATAAAGTGATGACTCATCTATATATACATGCATATCAAGTGATGACTCATCTGCATATACATGTATATAAAGTGATGACTCATCTATATATACATGCATATAAGGTGATGACTCATCTGCATATACATGTATATAAAGTGATGACTCATCTATATATACAAATTATAAAATGATGACTCATCTATATATACATGCATATAAAGTGATGACTCATCTGCATATACATGTATATAAAGTGATGACTCATCTGCAAATACATGCATATAAAGTGATGACTCATCTATACATACATGTATATAAATTATAAAGTGATGACTCATCTATATATACATGCATATAAAGTGATGACTCATCTGCATATACATGTATATAAAGTGATGACTCATCTGCATATACATGCATATAAAGTGATGACTCATCTGCATATACATGTATATAATATATTGATCTTTTTAAACATTCGTTTGGAAGTCGTGATCGTGTCAGGTGTGAAACGCCCGGAGATCGCGCCCAGTTGTAGCAGTTACGAGTGTGCTCCTATGCCCGGAGATCGCGCCCAGTTGTAGCAGTTACGAGTGTGCCCCTATGCCCGGAGATCGCGCCCAGTTGTAGCAGTTACGAGTGTGCCCCTATGCCCGGAGATCGCGCCCAGTTGTAGCAGTTACGAGTGTGCCCCTATGCCCGGAGATCGCGCCCAGTTGTAGCAGTTACGAGTGTGCTCCTATGCCCGGAGATCGCGCCCAGTTGTAGCAGTTACGAGTGTGCCCCTATGCCCGGAGATCGCGCCCAGTTGTAGCAGTTACGAGTGTGCTCCTATGCCCGGAGATCGCGCCCAGTTGTAGCAGTTACGAGTGTGCTCCTATGCCCGGAGATCGCGCCCAGTTGTAGCAGTTACGAGTGTGCCCCTACGCAATGCGCTTATACTCCACAGTGCCTCTTCTCTCTCCCTCATGGCGATGAATTCCACAAGGATTGAGGTGTCTTGGATTCCATCAGGAGGGGGGTATCATGGATTCCATCAGCAGTAAGGTATCTTGGATTCCATCAGCAGTGAGGTATCTTGGATTCCATCAGCAGTGAGGTATCATGGATTCCATCAGGAGGGAGGTATCATGGATTCCATCAGGAGGGAGGCATTATGGATTCCATCAGCAGTGAGGTATCTTGGATTCCACCAGCAGTGAGGTATCATGGATTCCATCAGGAGTGAGGTATCATGGATTCCATCAGGAGTGAGGTATCATGGATTCCATCAGGAGTGAGGTATTATGGATTCCATCAGGAGGGAGGTATTATGGATTCCATCAGGAGGGAGGTATCATGGATTCCATCAGGAGGGAGGTATCATGGATTCCATCAGGAGGGAGGTATCTTGGATTACATCATGAGTGAGGTATCATGGATTCCATCAGGAGGGAGGTATCATGGATTCCATCAGCAGTGAGGTATCATGGATTCCATCATGAGTGAGGTATCATGGATTCCATCAGGAGGGAGGTATCATGGATTCCATCAGCAGTGAGGTATCATGGATTCCATCATGAGTGAGGTATCATGGATTCCATCAGCAGTGAGGTATCATGGATTCCATCAGCAGTGAGGTATCATGGATTCCATCAGCAGTGAGGTATCATGGATTCCATCAGGAGGGAGGTATCATGGATTCCATCATGAGTGAGGTATCATGGATTCCATCAGGAGGGAGGTATCATGGATTCCATCAGGAGGGAGGTATCATGGATTCCATCAGCAGTGAGGTATCATGGATTCCATCAGCAGTGAGGTATCATAGATTCCATCAGCAGTGAGGTATCATGGATTCCATCAGGAGGGAGGTATCATGGATTCCATCAGCAGTGAGGTATCATGGATTCCATCAGGAGGGAGGTATCATGGATTCCATCAGCAGTGAGGTATCATGGATTCCATCATGAGTGAGGTATCATGGATTCCATCAGCAGTGAGGTATCATGGATTCCATCAGCAGTGAGGTATCATGGATTCCATCAGCAGTGAGGTATCATGGATTCCATCAGCAGTGAGGTATCATGGATTCCATCAGCAGTGAGGTATCATGGATTCCATCATGAGTGAGGTATCATGGATTCCATCAGGAGGGAGGTATTATGGATTCCATCAGGAGGGAGGTATCATGGATTCCATCAGGAGGGAGGTATCATGGATTCCATCAGCAGTGAGGTATCATGGATTCCATCATGAGTGAGGTATCATGGATTCCATCAGCAGTGAGGTATCATGGATTCCATCAGCAGTGAGGTATCATGGATTCCATCAGCAGTGAGGTATCATGGATTCCATCAGCAGTGAGGTATCATGGATTCCATCAGCAGTGAGGTATCATGGATTCCATCAGGAGGGAGGTATTATGGAATCCATCAGGAGGGAGGTATCATGGATTCCATCAGGAGTGAGGTATCATGGATTCCATCAGGAGGGAGGTATCATGGATTCCATCAGCAGTGAGGTATCATGGATTCCATCAGCAGTGAGGTATCATGGATTCCATCAGCAGTGAGGTATCATGGATTCCATCAGCAGTGAGGTATCATGGATTCCATCATGAGTGAGGTATCATGGATTCCATCAGGAGGGAGGCATCATGGATTCCATCAGCAGTGAGGTATCATGGATTCCATCATGAGTGAGGTATTATGGATTCCATCAGGAGGGAAGTATTATGGATTCCATCAGGAGTGAGGTATCATGGATTCCATCAGCAGTGAGGTATCATGGATTCCATCAGCAGTGAGGTATCATGGATTCCATCAGCAGTGAGGTATCATGGATTCCATCAGCAGTGAGGTATCATGGATTCCATCAGCAGTGAGGTATCATGGATTCCATCAGCAGTGAGGTATCATGGATTCCATCAGCAGTGAGGTATCATGGATTCCATCAGCAGTGAGGTATCATGGATTCCATCAGGAGGGAGGTATCATGGATTCCATCATGAGTGAGGTATTATGGATTCCATCAGCAGTGAGGTATCATGGATTCCATCAGGAGTGAGGTATCATGGATTCCATCAGCAGTGAGGTATCATGGATTCCATCATGAGTGAGGTATCATGGATTCCATCATGAGTGAGGTATCATGGATTCCATCAGGAGGGAGGTATCATGGATTCCATCAGCAGTGAGGTATCATGGATTCCATCATGAGTGAGGTATCATGGATTCCATCAGCAGTGAGGTATCATGGATTCCATCAGGAGTGAGGTATCATGGATTCCATCAGCAGTGAGGTATCATGGATTCCATCAGCATTGAGGTATCATGGATTCCATCAGGAGGGAGGTATCATGGATTCCATCATGAGTGAGGTATCATGGATTCCATCAGCAGTGAGGTATCATGGATTCCATCATGAGTGAGGTATCATGGATTCCATCAGCAGTGAGGTATCATGGATTCCATCAGTAGTGAGGTATCATAGATTCCATCAGCAGTGAGGTATCATGGATTCCATCAGCAGTGAGGTATCATGGATTCCATCAGCAGTGAGGTATCATGGATTCCATCAGCAGTGAGGTATCATGGATTCCATCAGCAGTGAGGTATCATGGATTCCATCAGCAGTGAGGTATCATAGATTCCATCAGCAGTGAGGTATCATGGATTCTATCAGCAGTGAGGTATCATGGATTCCATCAGCAGTGAGGTATCATGGATTCCATCAGCAGTGAGGTATCATAGATTCCATCAGCAGTGAGGTATCATGGATTCCATCAGCAGTGAGGTATCATAGATTCCATCAGCAGTGAGGTATCATGGATTCCATCAGCAGTGAGGTATCATGGATTCCATCAGCAGTGAGGTATCATGGATTCCATCATGAGTGAGGTATTATGGATTCCATCAGGAGGGAGGTATCATGGATTCCATCAGGAGGGAGGTATCATGGATTCCATCATGAGTGAGGTATTATGGATTCCATCAGCAGTGAGG
Source organism: Archivesica marissinica (assembly GCA_014843695.1). Lineage (NCBI taxonomy): Eukaryota > Metazoa > Mollusca > Bivalvia > Venerida > Vesicomyidae > Archivesica > Archivesica marissinica. The sequence continues at coordinate 44,488,641 of CM026403.1, forward strand.
TATCATGGATTCCATCAGCAGTGAGGTATCATGGATTCCATCAGGAGTGAGGTATCATGGATTCCATCATGAGTGAGGTATTATGGATTCCATCAGGAGGGAGGTATCATGGATTCCATCAGGAGTGAGGTATCATGGATTCCATCAGGAGTGAGGTATCTTGGATTCCATCAGGAGTGAGGTATCATGGATTCCATCAGGAGGGAGGTATCATGGATTCCATCAGGAGGGAGGTATTATGGATTCCATCAGGAGGGAGGTATCAGTAAGAAATTGTTTGCTAATCGAGCTCAAACTAAAAAAACATTTTCAAAATGTTCAATGTTTTCAGCGGTAGACTTGGAGGTATAAAACACGCACAGCGGTAACATTTTAAACTTAGTGTTAGTCTGATTGATTGCGAAATAACTCCTCCCATGCATGCTCAATTCCCAGAGAAATCGGTTCGGTAGATCACTTGATACATAAGATATAAAAGTGTGTGTTTCACGTCTATTGATAGGGCCAGTTATTTCTGACTTATGAGACACCTCTTATGGACACCAGTACTTCCCAAATCCTATCATTGAATGCCAGACGCCTGGCTGATAGGCAATCGGTAATCATTATATTTAACTAGCTGGCGGCTCACCAACCGGCCATATCAGAATGAACCCCTGACAAGGTTCTAACCTTCGACATCAGGCTCCGTAGGCGGACGCCTTAACCACTAGGCCATATTTCCGCCCTTGCGATCTTTTTCAAGAATCAGCTTAAGCTTCCGTTAGACTTGTAAACAATTTAACTCTTGGATTGGTGGTATACATTGTACATTATTATCCAGTAATGTTATTTGGATTTTGCCAGGAAACTGTGTTTATGAGTTACGAAAAACGAACGTATAAATAACAACAAAAAAACAACGCTAAATCACGTACGAATTAGAGAATGCATACCACGTGACAAATGTACAGACAATTAAGAATAAACAAGGCCACCGACCCAAGGATGTCTCGCCGCGAGCGATGTGTATGAATGTATACATTTCTAAATGCTGGTTCCGCAAAATAAAATGTCTTTGGTGCTTTACATTGTTAGCGGTATGGTGGGACAATGTCCAATGTGCGGATATTTTACACATTATTGCTGTTTTTATCATGTTCGTTAGGTAGTTTTTATTAGCCAATTTAGGCATATTTTAGCCAATGGCGACGTTGACGATCGCCAGCGCGGGCCCTGTGACATAATGTTGGTTTAGAAGAGAATTAGTCCTCGGATGTGTATGCAAAGTTTCAAAGCCATAACTTTGACGATTTTTCAGAAATGTTAATGATTGATATTTTTTAAGCAAAAATAAATTTCTTTAAATCGGATTATTTTTTGGGCCAAAAGTTCAATGTCACTATTTGGGGGGACGGAGCATACTGTGGGTGTAGAGAATTAGTCCTGATGTTTACATGCGTTTACAAGTTTCAAAGCAATATATTTGACGGTTTTTGAGAAATTATAATGTTTGAGGGTTTGTTGGACGCATTTCTGAAATCAGACAGTTGTTGGCCAAAATTCAATGTCACTATAGGGGGTGGGACTTATAGTGGATGAAGTGGTGACGAGAATGAGTACTCCTTTGGTGTTTTTTGAGAACATACAATGTTTGAGGTCTTTAGAATGCATAAATAATTAATAAATAATAAGATTATATTTGGCCAAATTTCAGGTTCACTGTCACTCTTGGTGGGTGGGGCGTGTTATGGTGGCATGGAACAGCCCATAGAAAGAGCATGCACGTTATTAAAGCATTATATATTTGAAGATTGTTCAGCGATATGCAAATATGTTGACGGCGACGCCGCCTTCGCCGGAAAGGTGACTGATTAGTCTCGCTTTCCACTACGGTGGGCGAGACAAAAACAATGCAATATCATGACAGTATTACTTGGCAACATTAAACTGAGACTCATTAATCTCCGCCAAAGCCTTCGTAAGTTTCCGTGAACTACGACCAGGACATACGTTAGGTTTTTACCGTTAATATTTGAATCAAGTCAGTAAGTAAGTGTACCATAATCTAAAGCTCATATTTTACTTCGGAAATCCGATTATTAATGAAGTAAGTTCACGGGATATATGCAAATGTCTCAGTTTAATATTGCCAAACAATAGCTGGAAATCCAGGAAAGTGTCAATAACTGTTCTCTGACTTAATCATAAACATTCAACCATCTATGATTCCACAAGTACATATTAATAACATACAAGAATATATATTTGAAATGACTATGCATGCAAACAAGCTTAAATAGAAATATATAAATCCAGGTCTCCATTTTAGTGAATTTAACCGTTTCAACACCACAGACCTCTAAATTGGCTTACAAAAAAGTGTAGATCCAGACGAGCCGGCTCGTGACGAGCCGTCTCATCAGGATCTGCACTTTTTTCAAGTAATATAACTATTTTTAGAAAATAAATTACCCATTTTGATAAATGAACTGATCCAAATGTAATTTTGTTATTAATTTATTGGTCTAAAAATATGGACCAGTCCATGTCAGTTACTTGGTGTTGAATGGGTTAAAGTCATGTGAGTAACATTTGACAAGCAAGCTGGGCGGAAGTTGTGTGACATAAATGCTAAAATATTAAATAAGATCTTTACTTTGAAGAAATGTTACACTAGAGGAGGCTGCTGTACTCCTCTTTTATATATAGTCAAACCTAAACCTGTCTTAAGCAACCAGCCAAGGGAATCACAGAAAGTGGCTGCTTAGCACAGGTGGTTGCTATAATGAAACAACATATTGGGAATCTGGTCATTGGCTGCTTAATACAGGTTGGCTGCTTAATGGAGGTGACCACTAATACAGGTTGGCTGCTTAATGGAGGTGACCACTAATACAGGTTGGCTGCTTAATGGAGGTGACCACTAATACAGGTTGGCTGCTTAATGGAGGTGACCACTAATACAGGTTGGCTGCTTAATGGAGGTGACCACTAATACAGGTTGGCTGCTTAATGGAGGTGACCACTAATACAGGTTGGCTGCTTAATGGAGGTGACCACTAATACAGGTTGGCTGCTTAATGGAGGTGACCACTAATACAGGTTGGCTGCTTAATGGAGGTGACCACTAATACAGGTTGGCTGCTTAATGGAGGTGACCACTAATACAGGTTGGCTGCTTAATGGAGGTGACCACTAATACAGGTTGGCTGCTTAATGGAGGTGACCACTAATACAGGTTGGCTGCTTAATGGAGGTGACCACTAATACAGGTTGGCTGCTTAATGGAGGTGACCACTAATACAGGTTGGCTGCTTAATGGAGGTGACCACTAATACAGGTTGGCTGCTTAATGGAGGTGACCACTAATACAGGTTGGCTGCTTAATGGAGGTGACCACTAATACAGGTTGGCTGCTTAATGGAGGTGACCACTAATACAGGTTGGCTGCTTAATGGAGGTGACCACTAATACAGGTTGGCTGCTTAATGGAGGTGACCACTAATACAGGTTGGCTGCTTAATGGAGGTGACCACTAATACAGGTTGGCTGCTTAATGGAGGTGACCACTAATACAGGTTGGCTGCTTAATGGAGGTGACCACTAATACAGGTTGGCTGCTTAATGGAGGTGACCACTAATACAGGTTGGCTGCTTAATGGAGGTGACCACTAATACAGGTTGGCTGCTTAATGGAGGTGACCACTAATACAGGTTGGCTGCTTAATGGAGGTGACCACTAATACAGGTTGGCTGCTTAATGGAGGTGACCACTAATACAGGTTGGCTGCTTAATGGAGGTGACCACTAATACAGGTTGGCTGCTTAATGGAGGTGACCACTAATACAGGTTGGCTGCTTAATGGAGGTGACCACTAATACAGGTTGGCTGCTTAATGGAGGTGACCACTAATACAGGTTGGCTGCTTAATGGAGGTGACCACTAATACAGGTTGGCTGCTTAATGGAGGTGACCACTAATACAGGTTGGCTGCTTAATGGAGGTGACCACTAATACAGGTTGGCTGCTTAATGGAGGTGACCACTAATACAGGTTGGCTGCTTAATGGAGGTGACCACTAATACAGGTTGGCTGCTTAATGGAGGTGACCACTAATACAGGTTGGCTGCTTAATGGAGGTGACCACTAATACAGGTTGGCTGCTTAATGGAGGTGACCACTAATACAGGTTGGCTGCTTAATGGAGGTGACCACTAATACAGGTTGGCTGCTTAATGGAGGTGACCACTAATACAGGTTGGCTGCTTAATGGAGGTGACCACTAATACAGGTTGGCTGCTTAATGGAGGTGACCACTAATACAGGTTGGCTGCTTAATGGAGGTGACCACTAATACAGGTTGGCTGCTTAATGGAGGTGACCACTAATACAGGTTGGCTGCTTAATGGAGGTGACCACTAATACAGGTTGGCTGCTTAATGGAGGTGACCACTAATACAGGTTGGCTGCTTAATGGAGGTGACCACTAATACAGGTTGGCTGCTTAATGGAGGTGACCACTAATACAGGTGTGACTTAATTTGCTTAATGGAGGTGAACCACTAATACAGGTTGGCTGCTTAATGGAGGTGACCACTAATACAGGTTGGCTGCTTAATGGAGGTGACCACTAATACAGGTTGGCTGCTTAATGGAGGTGACCACTAATACAGGTTGGCTGCTTAATGGAGGTGACCACTAATACAGGTTTGACTGTATACTGAAATAATAAAAACAATTATTATTTTTATATTTTTTTTATATTTCGGGTTTTACGCCTGCATCAGCACCATTTTGGGCTATATCGCCCATATATTTACCTAACAACACCTTTCCAGTGCAGGCTCCAGCGGTTAACCAGTACTTGGGTGCACAAACCTCCGTAAGAAACTGCCAACTTGTTCATATAAATGAGACACGACCTGAGCGGGGCTCGAACCCGTGACCATCAGTGATGATAGGTTACGGTGGTATACAAGTCAGCGACCGTAACCACTCGACCACGTAGGCGGACAAAAAGAAATAAAACAAATGTACTTGCTACAAATGTTAAACTATTAGACTTACAATTCATGAATTGCACTTACCCTTCGTTAGGATATTCAGTATGTAGGTGTCGTACAGATAGTCCAAGCCGATGCTGATGTTCTTATTCGAGAGATTGGTTACATAGTCCTTCTCAAACACGTTGAGGAAATCTGTAAACGCCAGTGGGACGTCCCGACTATCTGCCAGAAACTGTTTCACTTCACTTTCTTTATTTCTCTGCCCCGTAACACCGATGAAGTCCCGTAAAAGTACAGCAGCTTCCTCCGGGTCTATTGACACGGGTATAGTTGGGTCCCCATTACCGTCCGACTCGGACAGGAAGTTGTAGATGCGCCAAAGAATCAAACAGTGTTGCGCAGTGAATGATTTGCATTTGTGCTTCCGGTCGAAGTTACAAAATGTCCAGCATGACTTGATTATCTCGTTTAAGCGAACACCGAGGTATGCGTAATCTTGAGTACCGGGATTTTCTTGTTTGTCAATAAGTTCAGATTTAACGATCTCGAAATATGTATTAAAGTCCATTTTCAAAACACCGTCTTTGTTGAGGATTTCTTCTGCTTTGTCAAATCCAAGTTGCTGTCCGATGATTGATGTAACCACCTGGGATAGATACAACAATAATATTAACAGAACAGAACAACATTTTATTATCAGACTTGTACATAGTAAATAATCAATAATAATACAGAAGCATATAATATAATACCATCACCTGACTGGTAATAGATACATATTCAAGTGTGTTCATTGTATTAGTAACAGAGGGTGAACAATATATTCGAACTCAAAACGTGCGATCATCCGACAGTCTCCAACTTTACCCTCCTAAGCCGACTACTGAAGTGTTTAGAAAATCTTTCTTATATTCAGGGTCACACTTTTGGAATTCCCTCCCTTATCACATCCAAACAGCACATTCTGTTCAACACTTCAAAGCTTTATATAGCAGGTGGTGCAAAGAACAGACCAATGACCTAATAAACTGATAATATACAATTATACATGAATATAAGTATTAGTTCTTGCAGCTTATATCTTATTTCCTATAAAAGTTTTACTGGTTACTGTTTACATGTTTCATTATGCTATTTCATGTTTTAATTTGTTGAGGCCTCGTGGTAGATTGACTTAATTGTTCAAATGAGTTCTCTCGTTAAATAAAGTATCTATTATTATTATTATTACGTGTTGCGTTCCCTTTAGAAATCGTTAATGTGTTGTAATTAAAATTACAACTTGAAGTAAAGTACATGTAATAAACGTTCAAAACTTCATGGTTTAATGTTCGGAGTTAGCGTGCAATATCTATATACATATATACATGAACCTATATCTACACTTGCAATGAAACTATATTAGGGAAACACTTTACTATTACAATTTACCCGGTGTGGTGACGCATCGTAATGCATGGGCGCTCAAGAAATTCATTATCTGCAATAAATGTCGGTATTCAGTGACGATTGTAAATTGTAGGTGCCTTCATTGTTGAGAGGCTAAAAACGTCAATGTCATCGAATAATGTTGCTCACCAAAGCTATAGGTTCGATTCCTTGTCTAGATAACGATAAATAATTTCAGAATATTATCAGAACAGAACAGAACAGAAATTTTATTTCGAAAGATTTGTACATTTTACCTCGTCTTAACAAAACTAGTAATAACATAATACAATTTATGATCACGTGACAATGGAAAATTTAAGTGAGAGTAATATACACTAATAATTTGAAATATCGTGTAATATGAACTAACGCTACTAAAACTGCGCTTCTTAATAGCGTGTGTTGCCTTTGGGACGTTACCCATCAGGAATTATCCACGTATTATGGTGTAGGTAGTGTAGATATGCGCCTATATGGAATGATTCAGCACAGTTTCATGATTAAACTTTATTTATTTTACAACGATTGCGTTGGCGCGGATGAAAGCGTATATGTGGTCATTCGTTGTGTGGTGCGTGTTATGCACGTCCACACTAACCATAATATTAAACTAGCACAAATAGTTATCTTCCTTTATCGTTGTTTGTGCACACGAATCTCAAGACTGTAAAATATTGACATAAACTGTTCATTCCTTATGGTCGATATTGTTCTAGAGATTCATTAATTAACAATACATTTTCAGACTCAAATTCTATTTCCAAACATCATAGTTGGGCGAATATTCAATTTAATAAAAAGAATCATGGCGCCAGTGCTTTTTTGTTATTTTAATTTAACGTATTTGTTTTGTGTCAATATGTAGCACATTTTAGAAACCATAGACCATTAATGATTGTCGTCTGCTACAATTATTTGAACTATTTATAGACTTTATCTTACACAGCATGCACTGTCTATGCTGGCTTTAGCTATTATTGCATGTCCGAATGTATTTCTCTTCAGCAAATTTGATTTGCAATTAATTGTTTTATCTGTCGTTTTATCACCATATCAGCACATGACACACTTTATTTGGGTTTGTTTTGTTTGCTTGTTTTTTCGGTTCTATTAGATATACTAGTACTTTATTAATAGTATAATAATAATATTAATAATAATAATAAAGACTTTATTTAACGAGAGAACTCATTTGAACAATTAAGTCAATCTACCATGGGGCCCTCAACAAATTAAAAATTGAAATAGCATAATTAAATATGTAAACAGTAACCAGTAAAACTTTCATAGGAAATAAGATATAAGCTGTAAGAACTAATACTTATATTCATGTATAATTGTAAATTATCAGTTTATTAGGTTATTTGTCTGTTCTTTGCAGTGTGGAACATAATGTGCTGTTTTGATGTGATAATGGAGGGAATTCCACAAGTGTGACCCTGAATATAAGAAAGATTTTCTAAAAAGTTAAATGCACTTGCCGTATATTATTATTTTCTTAAGTTACAACTTTCCAAAAATTGTTGTTGAACATTTTAGCCTCATTACTTGACCATGCTCCTCAATACAGCTATCACAGCGGCACCTGTTTCAACGGGGGAACTAGATTCTGTAGGGCACCTATGCACGGCGTACATTGTTTTTATTTATGCACGGGTAAATGCTGAATATATTATTTTGACTTAGTAACATCAATAACTAACAATATTACAACTCATAAGAAACTTTTTTCTGGTTATTTGTACATATCCCCCCAATTCGGATAGCTACCTGAAATGCTCATAAACCGCATCGTTTCGGTGGAAAAAATTCTCCTAACAAATTGTTTGTTTATATGCTGCTACTGAACCAGTGACAGTTGCAGTAGGCTACCGGTACGCACAACGGAATGCTATTGAACACGTGACAAGATGCTTCACCTCTGTCGGCGACAATAGGTTAAAACTATTTAAATATTTTAAATACGGATGTAAATACGCCGAGCATAGGTTCCACTACTCTAATCTCGTCAGGAGGCGTCGGTTATATGGGTAACCGGTAGCGACGATAAATAAACATAAAACACACACTTATCCATTTAAACGAATGTTGTAAAATCTTGATGCTTTTAATATTTGTTTGAAATAAGCTATTGTTTAACTCTTTCAACCCCAAGTAACTGACATGGATTGGTGCATGCTATTTTTAGACCAATAAATTAATAAGAAAATTACCTTTGGACCAGTTCATTTATCAAAATGGGTAATTTTATCTAAAAATAGTAATAATTATTATTGGCAAAAAAGTGCAGATCCTGATGAGACGGCTCGTTATGAGCCGGCTCATCTGGATCTACACTTTTCATAAGCCTATTTAGAGGCCTGTGGGGTTGAAAGGGTTAAACTATACTAATCGATATAAACGTATACGATATAAGATGTACCAACCTTGAGTTGTGAAACAAGAACAGAGCCTGTGCGTGTCATATCCAGCATATCAAATGCATGCCATAGACATTTCTTACTTTCCCGCCGAAAATCGTCCATAGTTCCATCCATATTGGTAGGTAGATCTCCACCCAGGCGCTGACTATCCGTTGGCGGTCGCCTAATAGAAGATATCTCCTATGAATAGAAAAGTAAATCCCGGTGAACAGGTGCCCGCGTTTTCTTTGCCTTTCCGGTGTTATAAGATATGTTGACTTTAAAGGTAATACTCGAGATAAGAATGAATAATTTATAATGATACTAGTATCGCTCCGAGTAAATTAACTTCCTGTATGTGTAAATCAATATATGTCTAGTAAACAGGCGCGTAGCTGCCATTAGGCCTGCACATCATTTTGACAATTTTTTTTTATTTTTTAAATATTTTACTATAATAGACCTAGGCTACCTAGATATTCCTGTCCTAGACCTATACTAATGTATAATATATACTAATCGTTATACCTTCAGCCCATGGATAGGCATAGTCAGTTAATGCATACAAATAAAATAAGCGAGGAGATGTCGCGACGACGACGACGACGACAACAACAACAACAACAACTAGTCTATATGCATGCCCCCGGACCCCCTAGCAACCTCGTTCGCTACGCTCACTCAACATTCTTTACCCGGGCCTGTACATAATTTGCCTCCTGGCTACGCCCCTGGTAAACGCCACATAATAGTGTGTCCGCTTGTTGCACGATATCAATGAGTGGGTTTGGTTATGACAGTACAAAGCTAGATAAATGCTTATGATAAAACAACGCACTACGTCAAAACAATTCTTTATCTTTTTATCAGACCATTTTACATACACGTACATTGCACTTTTAAATTTCACTCATCTCAGCGAAATAATGAGAGATCAGCTGAAATGTTATAAATCCACAGCACTACATGTTATAAATCCACAGCACTAAATGTTATAAATCCACAATACTAAATGTTATAAATCCACAGTATAAATGTTATAAATCCACAATACTAAATGTTATAAATCCACAATACTAAATGTTATAAATCAACAATACTAAATGTTATAAATCCACAATACTAAATGTTATAAATCAACAATACTAAATGTTATAAATCCACAATACTAAATGTTATAAATCCACAATACTAAATGTTATAAATCAACAATACTAAATGTTATACATCAACAATATGTTATAAATCAACAATACTAAATGTTATAAATCCACAATACTAAATGTTATAAATCCACAATACTAAATGTTATAAATCCACAATACTAAATGTTATACATCAACAATACTAAATGTTATAAATCAACAATACTAAATGTTATAAATCCACAGTATAAATGTTATAAATCCACAATACTAAATGTTATAAATCAACAATACTAAATGTTATACATCAACAATACTAAATGTTATAAATCAACAATACTAAATGTTATAAATCAACAATACTAAATGTTATACATCAACAATACTAAATGTTATAAATCCACAATACTAAATGTTATAAATCCACAGTATAAATGTTATAAATCCACAATACTAAATGTTATAAATCCACAATACTAAATGTTATAAATCCACAATACTAAATGTTATAAATCCACAATACTAAATGTTATAAATCAACAATACTAAATGTTATAAATCAACAATACTAAATGTTATCAATCCACAATACTAAATGTTATAAATCCACAATACTAAATGTTATAAATCAACAATACTAAATGTTATACATCAACAATATGTTATAAATCCACAATACTAAATGTTATAAATCCACAATACTAAATGTTATAAATCAACAATACTAAATGTTATAAATCCACAATACTAAATGTTATAAATCCACAATACTAAATGTTATAAATCCACAATACTAAATGTTATAAATCAACAATACTAAATGTTATACATCAACAATACTAAATGTTATAAATCAACAATAGTAAATGTTATAAATCAACAATACTAAATGTTATACATCAACAATACTAAATGTTATAAATCCACAATACTAAATGTTATAAATCCACAATACTAAATGTTATAAATCCACAATACTAAATGTTATAAATCAACAATACTAAATGTTATACATCAACAATATGTTATAAATCAACAATACTAAATGTTATACATCAACAATACTAAATGTACTAAATGTTATAACTATAATTCAGTTGGATAACTATAACTCAGTGGGATAACTATAATTCAGTTGGATAACTATAACTCAGTGGGATAACTATAATTCAGTTGGATAACTATAATTCAGTTGGATAACTATAACTCAGTGGGATAACTATAATTCAGTTGGATAACTATAATTCAGTTGGACAACTATAATTCAGTTGGACAATTATAATTCAGTTGGACAATTATAATTCAGTTGGACAATTATAATTCAGTTGGATAACTATAATTCAGTTGGACAACTATAATTCAGTTGGATAACTATAATTCAGTTGGATAACTATAATTCAGTTGGATAACTATAATTCAGTTGGACAACTATAATTCAGTTGGACAATTATAATTCAGTTGGACAACTATAATTCAGTTGGATAATTATAATTCAGTTGGACAACTATAATTCATTTGGACAACTATAATTCAGTTGGACAATTATAATTCAGTTGGACAACTATAATTCAGTTGGATAATTATAATTCAGTTGGACAACTATAATTCAGTTGGACAACTATAATTCAGTTGGACAACTATAATTCAGTTGGACAATTATAATTCAGTTGGATAACTATAATTCAGTTGGACAATTATAATTCAGTTGGATAACTATAATTCAGTTGGACAACTATAATTCAGTTGGACAATTATAATTCAGTTGGACAACTATAATTCAGTTGGATAATTATAATTCAGTTGGATAACTATAACTCAGTTGTCAAATAAGTTCCCCTGTTAAATAAAGTCTTTATTATTATTAATTATTATTATTATTATGCGTGTACCTTTCCAAATCGAAAGTAGAAATATCGTATGAATGTATTTCGCCGGAAACGAATGGAGTCGGACAAGTTTCCAATCCCCCCATGCATATAATATAATTGTTCTAGATAACTAATGTTGCAAATAAAAATGCAATCACCACCATGTCCTAATTCATAGAGGAAGTATACCGGACATTGGAAAGTGTTTAAACAAAACCGCCTATGAAATCGTTGAGTTAATATATCCTGACCAAACAGGTATAGACCAATAAGGAAGTCATTGCACATAAATATTGCAAGCAAACATAATACACTTTGATGAATAGAATCAGCATTCCTTATCAACAACACGTTCGTGTTAAGAGGGACAAAGAGCACGTTTAATTTCCTGAATGCATCATACACACCAACGTCTAATACACGTTGTCATGGCAGACAACTATATATTAAGGCGTCAAACAGCATATTGAAGCTTAAATTGTTAGAGATTTATGGATTCATTAATTCAATAAAACATGTTTAGTTTAAAGTGTCAAGACTGTTACAGTAGAATGTACTTCATGTCGATATATTCTTAGAAATTGCGAGTGTTGTGTTATATTTCAATTTTTATATTTCATTTGTAATTTACTCATATGTGTATACGTTTATCCATAGTCGCCCCCTGACTAACCGGAGAGACACCGCCAGAACTATATATACATCGAGGATAGTACAATATACAGAAGATGCTCCAATTCCAAGCATCCCTGGTGCCGGTGAATAGCATCCCTGGTTCCTGTGTATAGCGTCCCTGGTGCCAGTGTATAGCGTCCCTGGTTCCTGTGTATATCATCACTGGTTCCGGTGTATAGCGTCCCTGGTGCCGGTGAATAGCGTCCCTGGTGCCGGTGTATAGCATCCCTGGTTCTTGTACATGCCCGGTGTATAGCGTCCCTGGTTCTTGTACATGCCCGGTGTTTAGCATCCCTGGTTCTTGTACATGCCCGGTGTATAGCATCCATGGTTCTTGTACATGCCCGGTGTATAGCATCCCTGGTTCTTGTACATGCCCGGTGTATAGCATCCCTGGTTCCGGTGTATAGCATCCCTGGTTCCGGTGTATAGCGTCCCTGGTTCCGGTGTATAGTATCCCTGGTCCTTGTACATGTCCGGTATATAACATCCCTGGTCCTTGTACATGCCCGGTGTATAGCATCCCTGGTCCTTGTACATGTCCGGTGTATAACATCCCTGGTTCTTGTACTTGCCCGGTGTATAGCTTCCCTGGTTCTTGTACATGCCCGGTGTATAACATCCCTGGTTCTTGTACTTGCCCGGTGTATATCATCCCTGGTCCTTGTACATGTTGTGCAAAACCACAATTATTTGCACGAAATGTTTATTATTGTTATATATAAATAGTAATGTATTATATAAATACATTAAACTGTTTCTATATATGGCCAAGTGTTTACCATGTAATATATATATATTTGTTTTATGCATAATCGTCTGATATTATTTTCGCGCCTAAAATTATCAGTCTCGCTTCGCGCGGGAAATGACTTAAGATTTTAGGCCTAATCTCAGTTTCTCAAGGCCGTGGTTGAAGGTGTCCAGTTATGTAATACAAAGGCACCGAACTGGTTTGATGGTGTAATATTAGATAACATAACAGATGGTTAGGAATAACAGATGTTTTAGGAATTGTTATATCATATATACACTGATTCAATTATGTATATAAGAAATGGATTTTATTAACATAGATCAGACACACTAGAGCCTAACTCCAGGAGCGAGAAAGGTCGTGATCTCAATCTAGTCTATAGAACATATAAACTGTATTTATGATACTTAGATATTATGGACATCTAAGAATTAAAATTATGAAAGATTGGCGAATAATAAATCGTTCAGCCATAGAAGAAACAGCGAGTTGCGGCGCACCATATCGAAGGTGATTAACAGTTAATCTAATCAGAAACATTGATTAGATTATAGTGATATTGAGTAATGACGGATTAGAGAGACTGGAGTTAATTATACTGTGTAGCGCATAGTCGGCTCACACAATTGGATTGTTAAATAAGCTTTTAATGATACGATGTATATATATATAAATCACTGATTATATATATATGAATATCTCTGATGCCAATTTAAACTAGATATTATATAGAAGAAATGTAAATCTGTGTTGAGTTATCATTAATACATATAATAAAGAAGAACCCCCCTAGACAACTCCAGCGAGTCTACAATAGGATAGACCCTGGTAAGAGCCGTAGCAACTGAGACATATAATTACGAGAAGAAAAAGGAGAGTTTGCGACAATTGGGACGCTCGTCCGGGATTGGACATACAATACAATACAAAACATTTTATTGCATGAGATAATAAAATACAATAAAGAAGAAATGACATATCGTGACATATTGTGAAGGACACTAGAATTTATATATGGAATATTGTGAAGGACACTAGGATTTATACATGAAGAATACAAGGGACTATTAAATAACGTGTGAAAATAGAAGTGCATGCGAAACAGTGTTAGAATTTGTAAATAAGTGAAAGACGTCAACGAATTATTAAATTAGTGAAATGAATTAAATTATTGGAAATGTGCAAACTTTGAATATGTGATAAATTATATATTGGATTAACGGACGAGACAGACTTCGGTAAGTACCAGTTTTCTTTTCATAGAGGCTTAATATTATCATTAAAATTATATTAGTGATTTACTTCCTTTTATTGAACTCAATTCTCTAATACATTTGGAGATACATTCTGGGGATTAAAAATTTTGGGAAATAAAAAAATAAAATGGCTACAACTCGGAGTGCTAATAAGGAAACTGAGGGGCCGGTTCACCCCGACTTGCAGACAACAGGTGATGAGATATGGGACAAATTAATGAGACTTCCCTTCTTTAATCAGGCAAATCTGGAACGTCAGGGTGAGATTTATGAGAAAGAAAGGGAAAAAGTAAAACAAAGAGAAGAAAGAGAGAGAGAAAGAGAGAGGGAAGAAGTAAAACAAAGAGAAGAAAGAGAGAGGGAAGAAGTAAAACAAAGAGAAGAAAGAGAGAGTGAAAGAGAAGAAAGAGAGAGAGAAAGAGAGAGGGAAGAAGTAAAACAAAGAGGGGAAAGAGAAGAGAAAGAAAGGGACAGGGAGGAAAGAATGCAAAGGGAGAAAATGCAGATGGAGATTCGCCTGAGAGACATCCAGAGAGATCAGGAATCTCAGCAAAATAACCCCCTCCATACAGATAATAGGCCCTCTAAGACAAACATTTCTGTTCCTATTTGGACCCAGACTATGAGGCCAGATAAATTCTTCGCAACATGTGAGAGACTGTTCGAAGCTAGCCAGGTCGCCAAACAAACATGGGTGGGCCATAGTATAGACAAGTTGTCCGACAAGGCCAGAAATATATATGCCACTCTTCCTGTCCAAGACGCTAATAATTACGATACCCTCAAGGCCGCCATCTTGGATGAATATAGACTCTCACCCACTGTATATAGAAAGAATTTCTTCTCTTGGGTAAAGAAACCTCAGCAGACATATTCCGAATTCATTAAGGAATTAAGGGAGCTAATGACTCTATGGACGGAGAACAATGATCCGAGCGAGGTCAACTGGATCGAGCTGCTCTTGAGATATAGGTTCGATTCCCAGCTAAGTGATGAGCTTAATTTGTTCATTCTGGATAGGAAAGCATCTACTCTCCAGGAATGTATTTCCCTGGCTGATGAATATAACCTCCATCGCAGATTAGCACCCAGGACACGGATTAATTCAAATCCGAATGTGAAACCCAGAGATACAGAACACCGACCTCCAGCCCCAAGGCCATATATCCCATCACCCATGTATCGACCCAGTATGAGGATAGATAATTCCCAAGCTACCCATAGAACTCCCCGGATAGAAAAATATTGTAGTTATTGTAGGCGTAATGGCCACGGACGAATAGAGTGTTGGGCAGATCCCAATTCACCTAGGTACGGGGGTACTAGAAACCTAGCAAACGGACACCACGTGTCAAACACTACTCATAGTTCAGCCTTTATAACCAATGAGCCAGTGAACTCATGTGAAAATACCGAGATGGTAAATCCATTACTTGCCAAATATACAGGTCAAGCACGCATAAATACTAACACCGCACAAGTGACGTATTTGCGAGATACAGGTGCGACAATCAGTTTATTGTCGGCTACTGATCAAACCGCTGATCATTTAGAATACACAGGTGAACGGGTAACAATCCGCGGTGTCAATTATATCCCTGGTAATTACCCGATAGCAAAGATTAGCGTTGATTGTCCAATCTACCAAGGAACATTGAAGGTGGCTGTATTAAAGCACAGATGCACCGCGGGGGTGGATCTTATAATAGGTAACGACTGTGAAACTGCCCCTGTCACTGATTTGATTACCTGTGGCGTGGTTACACGCTCCAATAAGAAAATTATCCCGTTTGATGAAACTGTCACATCCAACCCAGACTCAGAAAACACGACCGATACAAATCACAATGTCTTACCTTTTCGGAATACAATTGAGATCAATTCCCCCTCTGAGAAAGCCAGTACAGTTAAACCCCAAAATATTCCCTCTATTGACGATGTGAGTCCTGATAAATTATTGCAAGAACAGAATAATGACCCGACCTTAGCACCCCTCTGGGAAATGGCTCAAGAAGGAACACCTATTCGGCAAGGATATTACATCCAGCTCGAACCCCGACTACTTATGAGGAGAGAACAACCTCAAGACACGTCCAAAGTTCGACCCTGGAAAATATATGATCAGGTGGTAGTTCCACGGGGATTCCGGGATCATATAACGGGACTCGCCCATGACAGTTTAAGTACGGGACACCAGGGACCTAGTAAGACCATGAAGCGCATTAAGCGCCGCTTCTTTTGGCCGGGAATCCGCGCAGATGTTAAACGATTCTGCCATAGCTGTGGGCCGTGCCAGAGAGCGGGTAAGGGACAGAAAGCCACTGTAGCCCCATTGAAACCCCTGCCCATTATATCCCAACCATTCAGATTTATATCCGCTGATTTCGTTGGACCCATGAAGAAAACTATTAATGGGAACCAGTATATCTTGAATTTTATTGATCATGCCACTAAATATACGGAATCTTTCCCATGCGCCGCAGCGACTGTTGTTAATGCACAAAAAGCCCTGATCGAGATAATATCTCGACATGGAAAACCCCAGACCCTGTTGACTGACCGAGGAAGCGCTTTCATAGCTGAAACATTCACACGCTTCCTAGCCGAGCACGATATACGTCACTTAACTAGCACGAGTTACAGGCCTCAAACCAACGGATCAATAGAGAAATATAATGGTACATTGAAAACCATGCTTAGAATCCTTGGGGAGAACTCTTTATCGTCTTGGGATGAGATGCTACCCTGGCTATGATTTGCATATAGAAGTGCAGAGCACTCTAGCACAGGATATTCTCCCTTCTACCTTCTATATGGGCGCGAACCTAGAGATAATCTAGATTCCACTTATGATCTCTGGGCTAGAAATGAGCGGGATGAAGGGATCCCCATAAATAACTATGTACAAGAATTATGTCATAGATTAGCTGAAGCGTTACGTGACGCCAGCGAGAATGCACAACAGGCCGCAGATGGTCGTAAAACAAAGTATGACAGAAGTAAGAAAGCGAAAATGCGTGTATTCCAGCGTGGTGAAGTAGTGTTAGTACGATTACCGTTAAAAGGTAATAAGCTGAAAAATGCCCTCCAGGGACCGTATCCGGTACACGAAAAGGTAGCGTCGCATACCTATATTATATACATGCCTGATAAGAGAGTAAAATACCGTGTTATGCATGTAAACCAGTTGAAGCCCTGGACAGGTAGGGAGGAGGGTGCAGCTCTATCTGATAGTAGTCCGGTGTATGAGTCCCAAGACCCTACCCTATTAGATTACCAAGCCCCTACGGACATTGAGAAAGAATTCGATCCTTGCAGTCCTCTTGAATCTGTACCTAAGAAAACCTGGCCGGATATCAGTCATTTAAACCCAGAACACAGGGACGATATTAGTCAGTTATTTGACCGTTACCCCCGTTTATTCTCTGGACAACTGGGACGTTTCCACGATGTTACCCATGATATTGATGTGCAAGGTGCTTCACCCGTAGTCCAGCCTTACTACAGCATGTCTCCAGAAAAGAAACAAATATTAAAAACTGAGCTAGATCAAATGTTGGAGTTAGGAATTATCCGCCCTAGCAGAAGCCAGTGGGCCTCTCCCATAATATTGGTACGCAAATCAGACTCAGAATGGCGACCATGTATTGATTGTCGGAAAATTAATGACCTGACTCGAGGAGAAGCCTTCCCCATCCCGAGATTAGACGATCTCATTGATCAGGTCGCAGGTTCGAGTCTGATATCCATTCTAGATCTTAATAAAGGATATTGGCAGATTCCGCTAACCCCTCGAGCTAGCGAAATTGCAGCGTTCATAACCCCCTGGGGCTTGTTTGAACCATTAACTCTCCCATTTGGTTTAAAAAACGGTGGAGTTACCTTCCAGAGGGCCATAAACGAGATAATCGCTCAATCCCCGACAGAACCCATCCGCGATAGATTTGCCGACGCATATCTGGATGATATTGCTGTTCGATCCAATTTATGGTCACTGCACATAAATCACTTGGATTGGACATTTCATAGACTAGAGGATAGTGGTGTTACTTTGAATCCGAAGAAGTGTAAAATTGGGTCTGGAACAGTCAAGTACTTGGGACATGAATTAGGGTCGGGAAAAATCAAACCAATTTCCAGCAAGGTTGAGTGTATTAGTAAGATCTCTCCCCCACAGACCAAGAAACAATTACGAGGATATCTGGGATCAGTAGGATTTTACAGGAAATTAATTCCCCAGTTCGCTGAGATCGCCGCTCCCCTGACTGACTTATTAAAGGGCAAGCGATCAGGGAACATCATAACTCAGTGGAGCGATAAACATCAACTTGCTTTCGAATCCTTAAAGAAAGCTTTAACCAATAAACCCATACTGAAGGCCCCTGACTTTAACCAAGAGTTTGAACTCTATACTGATGCTTCCGATTTGGGAATTTCGGCTGTAC
This sequence comes from Archivesica marissinica, assembly GCA_014843695.1. Classification (NCBI taxonomy): domain Eukaryota; kingdom Metazoa; phylum Mollusca; class Bivalvia; order Venerida; family Vesicomyidae; genus Archivesica; species Archivesica marissinica. Next base: position 44,507,609 of record CM026403.1, read on the forward strand.
TGACTCAGACCGTTGACCAAGTACCACACCCAGTAGCATTTTATTCCCGAAAACTTATTCCACGAGAGAAAAACTACTCTACAATAGAGAAGGAATTATTAGCTATAGTGGCCGGTATCGAACATTTTCGCATATATGTAAGCACAAGCAAAACAATAATTAATTCAGATCATAATCACCTTGTATGGTTAAGTAGGTCGAAAACGTCCAATCAACGCCTCTTAAGATGGGCACTGTGTCTCTCAGAATTTAATCTGACCATTAAACATATCAAAGGGACTCAAAATGTTCTAGCAGACTTTCTCAGTAGAGTTCAATGACTGTGATGTTTGACTTAGTAAATGTACTTGGTATTATTTCAGTTGTTCAGTAAATAGTTATTGCCTCTATGATTAGAATGTTGGTACCTAGCGAAAGAAATGCTATTTTAGGACATATGATTTATTGATATTATGATTGTTTTCTACTGTATATTCAAAGGAATGAAGATTTGTAAATCGGCCGATAGCGGGCGATGTCAAACTTCTCCCCGGGTAGGGAGGATTGTGCAAAACCACCATTATTTGCACGAAATGTTTATTATTGTTATATATAAATAGTAATGTATTATATAAATACATTAAACTGTTTCTATATATGGCCAAGTGTTTACCATGTAATATATATATATATTTGTTTTATGCATAATCGTCTGCTATTATTTTCGCGCCTAAAAATTATCAGTCTCGCTTCGCGCGGGAAATGACTTAAGATTTTAGGCCTAATCTCAGTTTATCAAGGCCGTGGTTGCAGGTGTCCAGTTATGTAATATAAAGGCACCGAACTGGTTTGATGGTGTAATATTAGATAACATAACAGATGTTTTAGGAATAACAGATGTTTTAGGAATTGTTATATCATATAGACACTGATTCAATCGTGTATATAAGAAATGGATTTTATTAACTAAAATCAGATACACTAAGGCCTACCTCCAGGAGAGAGTGTGGCGTGATCTCAATCTATTATATGGAACATATAAACTGTTTTTATGATACTTAGATATTATGGACATTATAAGAATTATAACTTATAAAGATTTGTCGAATAATTAAATCGTTCAGCCATAGAAGAAACAGAGAGTTTCGGCGAACCATATCGAAGGTGATTAAAAGTTAATCTAATCAGAAACATTGATTAGATTATAGTGATATTGAGTAATGACGGATTAGAGAGACTGGAGTTAATTATACTGTGTAGCGCATAGTCGGCTCACACAATTGGATTGTTAAATAAGCTTTTAATGATACGATGTATATATATATAAATCACTGATTATATATATATGAATATCTCTGATGCCAATTTAAACTAGATATTATATAGAAGAAATGTAAATCTGTGTTGAGTTATCATTAATACATATAATAAAGAAGAAACCCCCTAGACAACTCCAGCGAGTCTACAATAGGATAGACCCTGGTAAGAGCCGTAGCAACTGAGACATATAATTACGAGAAGAAAAAGGAGAGTTTGCGACAATGTCCGGTGTATAACATCCCTGGTTCTTGTACATGCCCGGAGTATAACATCCCTGGTTCTGGAACATGTCCGGTGTATAACATCCCTGGTTCTTGTACATGTCCGGTGTATAACATCCCTGGTTCTTGTACATGCCCGATGTATAGCATCCATGGTTCTTGTACATGCCCGGTGTATAGCTTCCCTGGTTCTTGTACATGCCCGGTGTATAGCTTCCCTGGTTCTTGTACATGCCCGGTGTATAGCATCCCTGGTTCTTGTACATGCCCGGTGTATAGCTTCCCTGGTTCTTGTACATGCCCGGTGTATAGCTTCCCTGGTTCTTGTACATGCCCGGTGTATAACATCCCTGGTTCTTGTACATGCCCGGTGTATAACATCCCTGGTTCTTGTACATGCTCGGTGTATAGCTTCCCTGGTTCTTGTACATGCCCGGCTTCCCTGGTTCTTGTACATGCCCGGTGTATAGCATCACTGGTTATTGTACATGCCCGGTGTATAACATCCCTGGTTCTTGTACATGCCCGGTGTATAGCATCCATGGTTCTTGTACATGCCCGGTGTATAGCATCCCTGGTTCTTGTACATGCCCGGTGTATAGCATCCCTGTTTCTTGTACATGCCCGGTGCATAGCATCCCTGGTTCTTGTACATGCCCGGTGTATAACATCCCTGGTTCTTGTACATGCCCGGTGTATAACTTCCCTGGTTTTTGTACATGCCCGGTGTATAGCTTCCCTGGTTCTTGTACATGCCCGGTGTATAGCATCCCTGGTTCTTGTACATGCCCGGTGTATAGTATCCCTGATTCTTGTACATGCACGGTGTATAACATCCCTGGTTCTTGTACATGTCCGGTGTATAACATCCCTGGTTCTTGTACATGCACGGTGTATATCATCCATGGTTCTTGTACATGCCCGGTGTATAGTATCCCTGGTTCTTGTACATGCCCGGTGTATAGTATCCCTGGTTCTTGTACATGCACGGTGTATAGCATCCCTGGTTCTTGTACATGCACGGTGTATAGCATCCCTGGTTCATGTACACGCCCGGTGTATACATCCCTGGTTCTTGTACATGTCCGGTGTATAGCATCCATGGTTATTGTACATATACTGTCCATTCTCCATTTATGAAAGTGCATGCTTGTAACATGCGTGTGCATGCACTCTAAGTATTATGAAATAATAGTCACGTGATATGTATTTTGATACTTCTTTACATTTTATAATGTGCATACATATGTAACCATATACTTATGTGTATGCGTTAATAAATACATGTTCTGTTCTGTTATATATGAACTATGTGTTTCTATCTATATTTGAAAATCAATCTATTTCTAATGAACATGGATTCGAATAAGTTGCTATGCAACTTATCCTCCAATCCTAATTGTTGTAACTATTCATGTATTGCGTACCATTCTTGAATAACATATTGTTTAAACTAAACTATTGTCATGAATTATCGAACGTAGTGTCCATGTTTACAATATCTGTTCATCTGTTAAACAAAACCACATCCGTGAACATATAAACATATAAATATCCGTTGAGAATGAGTGAGAAAATCGCTAGTGCATTGATGACATTATATATACAGGATATGTCATACTTGATGATGTTTAGGTTTATTTAGCCTCGCCGCCAGCGAACCATATGGGCGAGCGGTGTCAGTACTTTCACATTGGCGAGTGTGGCATGCCATTCACGGAGCTTGTATTATATGCAGAGTGCATTACCACTGACAATACGTATATGGAAGTTGATTAATCCAGTACAAGCAAGTTTTGATAGTTTATAGCACCAACAGCTTAGGTCATATGGCGACTCTCCAGTTGTGTGTGTGTGTATGATATGGTATGGTATGTATGGTATGTATGTATGTATGTATGTATGTTCCTTTAATGTCAAACCCCTCGCGGGGACTTAGGCATATTTTCCTGGGCAGGCTTAGCCGACCTAAGCGATTAACCAATACTAAGCAATGTGTGTGAGGTGCCTTGCTCAATGACACTACATACGTGGCCAGACCGAGTATCGAACCCGGACCGTTCGCTTCCAAATCCGAAGCTCTACCACTGGACCACGGAAGCCACACTATTATTGATGGAGGAAGACCACGGGTGTCCATCTGAGCAGTGGCTGAACCGAGGTGTGTTAATCCAGCACAAGCATGGATGTGGCTGAACCGAGGTGTGTTAATCCAGTACAAGCATGGTTGTGGCTGAATCGAGGTATGTTAATCCAGTACAAGCATGGATGTGGCTGAACCGGGGTGTGTTAATCCAGTACAAGCATGGATGTGGCTGAACCGAGGTGTGTTAATCCAGTACAGGCATGGCTGTGGCTGAATCGAGGTGTGTTAGTCCAGTATATGCATGAATGTGGCTGAATCGAGGTGTGTTAATCCAGTACAAGCATGACTGTGGCTGAATATTGGATGCTAATTAAGTATAAATTGCATAGTGGATGAACCGAACATAGGAACACGATTGAATCCATCACACAGACGGCAATCTACCGTACATGTAGTCGTGAATTGACCACAATGAATTCAGAATGTACATTTAATCAAGTTCGTTTTATTAAGGCTTAAATTCCCACCGACAGGTTAGATCATCATGACAACTCTCAAGCTACATTGGCGTAGGTAGACCCCGTGTGCCCATCCAAGCACTATTTCAGGCACGGATGGGCATCAGGTAGAACCCTGTCGCCACAGGTCAGCTGGATAGCACCCCCAGTCGGAGTACTGTACTGAGACGGTACTATGGTAATGCACATACAGTCAAACCTGTCTTAAGCAGCCAGCCAAGGGAGTCACAGAAAGTGGCTGCTTAATAGAGGTCAAATGTATAATAAAGCAACATATTTGGAATCTGGAAAGTGGCTGCTTAATAGAAGTCAAATGTATAATAAAGCAACATATTTGGAATCTGGAAAGTGGCTGCTTAATAGAGGTCAAATGTATAATAAAGCAACATATTTGGAATCTGGAAAGTGGCTGCTTAATAGAGGTCAAATGTATAATAAAGCAACATATTTGGAATCTGGAAAGTGGCTGCTTAATAGAAGTCAAATGTATAATAAAGCAACATATTTGGAATCTGGAAAGTGGCTGCTTAATAGAGGTCAAATGTATAATAAAGCAACATATTTGGAATCTGGAAAGTGGCTGCTTAATAGAGGTCAAATGTATAATAAAGCAACATATTTGGAATCTGGAAAGTGGCTGGCTGCTTCATACAGGTTGGCTGCTTAATACAGGTGACCACTAACACAGGTTAAACTGTATTCAACAATGAAATGCATATATTGAAAAGGACATGCAGGAGCATTACAGGGATACATGGCGGCGTGGCGTCCGTGGTCCAGTGGTAGTGCGTCGGATTTGGATTCGAAGGGTCCGGGTTCGATACTCGTTAGGGGCACATATGTGGTGTCCTTACGCTAGGCACCTCACACACATCGCTTAGTACTGGTTAACCGCTTAGGTGGTCTAAGCCTGCACAGGAAAACATGTCTAGGTCCCCGCAAAGAGTTTGACATAAGTGGAACAAACATACATACTTATATAAGGTAGAAAACTATCTTCATAATGGTACGTAGTGGATCAGTGGTCCAGCGGTTAAGGGGTCGCAGGTTCGCCCAATGGCTATACCATACTAAAATGTCTCATATCATAGTATTTCGGTTGAGACTTTAAAGCGGACTCTCGTGTCGGTGCACGTAAAAGAACAAGAGAATACTCTGGAATGTGTCTCTGTCTGTATCATTATTATTACTATAATATAAATTCCTATCCTCCAAATTAACTAATCCCTTCAGGAGGCGTCGCTCATATGGGTAGCAGGTAGCGACGATACATAACCGTAAAACACGCACCTAATAGTCCTATACAGTTTCTCTTTAAGATATATATATATGTATTTAGCTTTGAGAAATACCCATCCACCTTATAGATATCTCTATATTATAAGTTAGTGAGATATGTGTGTGTGTATATATGTTAGAATGATGTCTCTCTTTGTTAGCGAGATATCTCAAATCACAATACTTCAACGTGTTACTGCGGAACGACCAGTCACGATTATGATTGCCAGGCGCAGTCTAGAACAACCAGTTAATCTAAAATGATATATGTAAGTTAACAGTATCAAGAAAACATGTCTAGGTCCCCGCAAGCTATAGTTAAAGGCAGAAAGTATAAAGTTTAAAGTCCAAACTACAAACAAAAGATGGCACTCTAAAGGTCTCTTTTACTTAGAAACGAGTTTGAGAGCTATCTCTAATTAATAAGATATATATGTACTAGAGGACATAGAAAACGCACACCTACATTGTATGATTATTATTACATGAAAACGAAATACGAAGGATTCCATCAAAGATATATCACATCTTTATTACAAAACACTAACTGAACAACTAAAAATATCCCAAAATGTTTAAAACTATGTGTTTATATAGTTATTGTTTTTCATGTAAAAACACACTTGTCCGAAGTGTGCGTTTTCTATGTCCTCTAGTATATGTCCGAAGTGTGCGTTTTCTATGTCCTCTAGTATATCTTATTAGTTAATAAATAGTTAGACGGCTTGCCATAATTTATGCTTGAGCAGAATTAACAAATTACACATCCCCCCTATTACAAAATACACTTACGTATGCCTCCTGTATGTCTACCTTAAATATAAATGTGTCACATGTGATTTGTTTAACTTAACAAATAAACATTGTTGATTTATATTATATATATCCAATCTGTAAACAAGTGATAAACTAAACCATTCACAGAGAAGTAACTTAGTGTTATGATAAAGCTAACTTATGTTATAAATTCTACAGTCGGCTGACTTTCAATACACATTTAATTCCTATTCATATTTTATACGTTAAGATCTTGTTGTCTAAACACGTCACATATCTATATTCATCCACACCACAGGCGCGTGTTTCAGTAAGCGCTATACAAATATGAAACGAGCCAATCACGCTTCGTCTTCTCGCGTAGCGTGGAGGCCGGGTTTGATTTGGTCTGACTGAAACAAGCGCCTGTGAGATTTTGAGATTATTGTTTGACTCCAAGGCTATATTTGGCATACTTCCTATAATTAGCGAAATTGTTGATTATCTATTACCCCCCTTTGCAGATAAAGTCCGATATATCCCGAACATGTATATTGATATGCTTAGTTGGAATCCTTTGTTTTACTGGTGTTCCCAAACAGGATGTTGCAGCATGATAATGTTATTTTATCAAAATCATGCTAATTAATTGATAACATTTATTTACATCCATTGACTATAGGTCATGCTGTAGTAAATCCGTCGAGATCTAATAATTACAAGATGAGAATACGGATGAAAATTGATAGCACGTGGTTCCAGAGAAACGACGATGAAGAACAGAGGAACCAACTAAAATACCTATCCTCATTAAATGAATATTCAGTGAACCATATCTGACCGCTGTCTCTTATGCTTTTAAAAGGCGTAGCGCCTGTTCATTAAGTGTACCGGTAGCGCCTGTTCGTTAAGGTGTACCGGTAGTGCTGTTCATTAAGTGTACCGGTAGCGCCTGTTCGTTAAGTGTACCGGTAGTGACCTTGTTTCACCACAGTGACACGGTTTGAACGAACTTGGTAGAGGCGGTTATATGGATGCTAGTAACGAACAGTAGCTAGCAACATTCTTATATTTGTTCGTGAAAACCAATCATTTAAAGATTTACTTTTCTGTTGACAATATGTGTTGACACAGTGACAACATTTGAACAAACTGTGTTACGGTGGGTGTTGTAAAAGCTGTTACATGTCAAATTTGGAAACATTCCTATTGTTGCACCGGCTGACCTCATGGCATGCCGCCAAGAACAACAACTCGTGCAGACCGGGAGGCGACATAGGACGCGTTGATGTTCAACTACATGGTCGGTTTATATGCTGCTGCGGGATGACCAACAGTGAGGAGGGTGGACCTAAAATGGATAAGTATTTCGAAAGAAGCACAATCTAAGGACTTATCAACCTGGATCATTCTTACTCCGATAGTGACGGGCTGTCATTTTTAAATATGCTTGAGTATGGCCTAAAATGTGTGGCTGTATAGTGTCAAGCCTATGGTTTTATCAAAATGATCTTAACAATAAATTTGGTTTTGAACCCGGAAACCACTTGTCCAGACCTCGAGCCTCTGTGTATATTAGTTTTTTCCACGCAGAAACAGTGTACGCACCAGCTTGACTGTGAAGAGATTTTAGATTTTGAAAGATAGTGTAATAATACAGACATAGACACATTCCAGAGTATACTCTGGTTCTTTTACGTGCACTGTATAAAGCACCGACACGAGACCTCGGTTTAAAGTCCCATCTGAAAGGCTGTTAATTTTATTAGGGTCAAACGCTGGATCGAAAACGAACCATTATATACACTGGAGGACCCAAATATGTGTTATTCACACCGGACATACAATATATATATAGTAACTTACTTATTCCATCACTCTTGTTAAGAGTGAACTCGTCCTACTACAGCGACATGATGGCAATTCTACCATTGTATCACCAATATCAAGACCGTGTTATTCTGCAGGAAACGTGTTATTCTGCAGGAAACGTGTTATTTTCATGTCGCATCACGTCGTTATTTTATGATGTCCAGTTCTACTTTGTACATTGATAACCCACATGAATTGTGAACAGCGCCATATTTTTCAATTTTCAATTTATTAATCTAATGATCAGATCGCTTCTGTTCACACTATATACTTATTATTGAATGCATAGTATTAGGTGACTTATAGGCCCACGGGGTCGGGTGCGTCTTCTTGTTGTTTAATATTTGCTATATATATTTGTTGAAATGTGCACATGTCACTTTAATAAAAACTTACTTACTTACTTATTTACTTATAGTGCGATATATATACTGAGTCAAAAAAGAAACGATACCTGGTGTTTATGTGTCTATAATTTCAACATTTATTAAGAAAATTCTTTGAAAATTCATAAGATGATCGTCCAACATGTTTGAAAGAGGAGCACATAAAGCATAATGAGCCTCCGAAACTGTCTGCTGCGTGATGACGTAATTCGTTGGACAGGGGTCTAATGGAGTTTTCACACAGACGTCAATACCGAGTATGGGCACCATTTGCGTCTCTCACTGCAATGCACCGCCGTCGCATCGAACGGAAGAGTGTCTGAATCTCTTGCTGGTCAATATTTGTCCACTCCTGACGCAACACATCCCTCAGTTGGTTTAACGTTACCGGCTGACGTCGTCTGACGCGGCGGTCTAACGTATCCCACACATGTTCTATGGGTGACAAGTCTGGTGACAAAGCAGGCCACGGCAGGGTTTCAATATTGTTCTGCTCCAATAATGTGGTGGAAATCCGAGCAGTATGACACCTGGCGTTGTCCTGTTGGAACAGTGTGACGTTTCTGTTGGCGTTAAAGAACGGCACAACAACTGGCGCAAGGATCTCATCACAGTACCGCTGGGCGTTTAGGTTCCCGTCCACCACTAACAGTTCAGTGCGACTGCCGAAGGTGATACCGCCCCACGCCATAACGCTTCCGCCCCCGAACAGATCGACCTGACGTACACATGCGTCGGCGTAACGTTCACCGCGTCTGCGATATACCCGCTCTCTGCCATCCGCTCGACGCAAACAGAACCGCGATTCATCGCTAAACATCACCGAATTCCACTGTAACCGAGTCCAGCGAGCACGTTCCGTCGTCCATTCCCGCCGTACGTCACGGTGACGTCGTGTCAGGATGGGTCCAACGTATGGCCGATAGGCACGAATGCCACGTTCACCGAGCCGGTTCCTGACTGTTTGTGCACTGATGCGATTGTTGGTCATCCCAGGAGTAACGGCAGCTGTGTGCGTAGCAGGTAGGAACCGGTCACGTAAATGTGACGTCCGAATGTGACGGTCCTGTTCACGCGTCGTCACACGTGGTCGACCAGATCTTGGACGGTCGTCCACCGATCCATGTGTTCGATAACGTCGAAGTAGACGTGTTATCGTGATCCGCGTAACCCCGAGTCGATTTGCGACGTCACGCTGACGTAAACCGCCGTCAATCATGCCAATGGCACGCATTCTCTGATTGCGGTTTAGCCTAGGCATTTTGTTAGAGGTAACAATGGGTATGTAAGGTGTTTTTCCTCGATGATAATGCAATACCAGTACAATAAACCGGTTTTCCGATTTGTACATGTGTAGGAAGTTGTCTTTGTTGAGGAGCACGTGCAAATCGGAAATTCGGCGTTCCAGGATTATCGGGTGTTTATTTACCTGTGTTTATGGTTGGCTGACGTTGCAATAAGATACCCGGTACTGATACGTAATAATATATTAAACCTTTCTATGGTTTTATCCGTTTTACGTCATTTTTAGTTTGGTATCGTTTCTTTTTTGACTCAGTATATATAGTGTAGTGTATTTCGGCGTGGGTAGAACAGCGGCCCGGCTAGCTCAGTTGGTAGAGCTGTCCGACTAGTGTTCGGGAGGTCGTGGGTTCGAGTCCCACGTCGGGTCACTAACTTTTCCGCTCTTTCTTTGCATGGTCACTTTAATGGCGACGAGGATGGGATATATATGGTACGGGCAAAGGAATAGGAGTGCGGCTCCAGGAATCGGAGTGCGGCTCCTAAAGAATAAAAGAGGGAAGAGTGTAGTGTATTTCGGCGTGGGTAGAACAGCGGCCCGGCTAGCTCAGTTGGTAGAGCTGTCCGACTAGTGTTCGGGAGGTCGTGGGTTCGAGTCCCACGTCGGGTCACTAACTTTTCCGCTCTTTCTTTGCATGGTCACTATTCAGAACGAACAGATAAACCCCCGGTGATAAAAAGGGTCAAAATGCATACCGCCGGAAGGGAGTTATCTATGAAAGGGTACATAGTGGGACATGTGAAGGTTAAATTGGGCAAAGAGACATATGAGCAAAATGTCTATGTTGCTCCCATACAGGACCCTATATTACTTGGATTAGATTTTATGCTGACCCATGGTATGCACATAGAGATTCCACCAGCTCTAACGGGAGTTCCTACAATTATGGTAAAAGGTGAGAAAATAGAGCTCACCGTAGGAAGGGGTCAGCATATCAAAGTGGCCAAAGTCACGGTCAGTAAAAGGGCCATTGTTCCACCAAATTCGGCTATGCATGTTCACTGTGAATTAAAAGACAACATATCGGAGTAGGTCATCGAGCCAATTTCAGGACTGAAAGTTATAGTACCACGTACAGTACACGCAGCAAATTCGAAGCCCATGATTTGTGTATTAAATGTGACTGATAGGTACATAACTATGAAAAAAGATTCCCAAATAGCCCACGCTCAAGAAATTGGTGAAACTTTACCTATCCCAGAAATCTCGGGATCACTAGAGGTAAATAAATCCACCGGCCCTGAGGACAGTTTTGACCTGCCCAGCCACTTAGTTGATATGTACAATGGGTCATTGTCACAGTTAACTGATCATGAAGCGGTTCAGTTTGGGGAGTTACTCATTGATTATCAGGACATCTTTGCTAAGGATGAATTCGATTTGGGAAATTTTACTGACATTAAGCACCAAATAAACACTGGCGTGTCGAGACCCATTAAGCAAAGGATGCGTAGGACGCCCTTATGCTTTGTTAATGAGGAGGAGGAGCATTTACAAAAAATGCTGAAAACTGGAGTTATCCAGCCTTCCATGTCTGAATGGGCTTCCGCGCCTGTGTTGATACGAAAAAGAGATGGTTCGGTCCGGTGGTGTCTGGACTATCGAGCTCTTAATAATGTCACGGTCAAAGACGTTTTCCCTCTCCCCAACGTAGAGGAATGTCTAGATACCATTGAGGGCAATGAGTGGTTTTCGAAATTGGATGCAAATAGTGCATACTGGCAGGTGAAACTGTCTGAATCAGACCGAAAGAAAACGGCGTTCATTACAAAGTACGGCTTGTACGAATTCGTACGGATGGTATTTGGACTTTGTAATGCTCCCGCCACATTTGCCAGGGTCATGAACTTGATTCTACATGGGTTAAATTGGAATATAGTCCTGGCTTTTTTGGATGATATTCTGGTTATGGGAAAGAGTTTCCAAGAGCACATGTTGAACCTGGAAAAAAGTGTTCCAAAGGTTGCGACAATACAAGCTCAAACTAAAGCCCAAGAAATGTGTCTTTTTTCAAAAAAAGTGGAATTCTTAGGAAGAATTGTGTGCAAAAATGGCCTAGAGATGAGTGATGGACATATCACCACAGTAAAAAACTGGCCACTTCCTAAGAACAAAAAAAGAGTCCAACAATTTCTGGGACTAGCAAATTACCATAGGGCCTTTATTAAGGACTATGCCAAACTGGCCTCTCCACTATATGAATTAACTGGGTCCAAGGTTTTTCAGTGGGGTAGAGAACATGATGATGCCTTTGATGAAATAAAAAAAGCTTTGACTACCCCACCAGTTCTGGCTTTACCTAATGGAAGGGATCAGTTCATATTAGATTGTGATGCCAGTGATTTTGCTATTGGATGTGAACTCGTACAGGTCCAAGAAGGTGCAGAGAAAGTTATAGCGTATGCAAGTTTCTCATTGACCTCTGAACAAAAGAAATATTGTACTACCCGGAAGGAATTACTAGCTGTGGTACGCTTTACAAGACAGTTTCGCCACTATATTTTGGGTAAACTAGTCATTGTGCGCACGGACCACAACAGTTTAACATGGCTATTAAACTTTAGAGAGCCACAGGGTCAGCTGGCGAGATGGATTGAGGAACTAGGACAGTATAACCTCAAAATCCAACACCGCAAAGGCATCCAACATTGTAATGCGGACGCTCTGTCCAGAATTCCCGACTCCGACACATGTCCAAATTTCAAAATGGGACAAGTCGTGGAGAATTTACCCTGTGGCGGGTGCACAAAATGTACAAGGGCACATCAAAATTGGTCGGGTTTTGTATCCGATGTGGACGATGTAATTCCTTTGTCCACATGGAAAAGCTTCAACCCAGACGACACCGAAAAGGATAGTATGTGTGCCCTAACTTGGGTAAGCGAGTCTTGTTCAGAAAGAAAACCGCAACACAACTCGGTAATGGCTACTGACGATATCCCATTTATCCATTTGGATATCCAGGCCGATACTGGTCCAGTAGTACGAATAGTCGGAACAAATACGGTAACAACGAATACTGTATGGGGACATGATGCTGCCGATATCATTAAGCAGCAGTCCGAAGATTCAAATATGAAATTTCTGCTATCTTGGCTACATAACCATACCCAGCAATCCGATGGTAATATATTCTTGCAAAATCCAGTAGCGAAAAAATATTGGATTAATAGAGATATATTCTTCCTGGAGGACGGTGTTTTATGGAAGAAGAGTAAGACGGAGGATGACAAATTGTTAGTCATTCCAGACACTCTTAAGCCACACATTCTAGAGCTTAACCATGACATACCGTCGTCGGGCCATCAAGGTGTGGTTCGAACCAAGGCCAAATTAAGATGCAAATATTATTGGCCAGGAATGGGGAAGGACATTGAAAGTTATGTTTTGAGTTGCACGGTATGCAGACAAAGTAAAAAACCAAACAGGCACGCCCGCATTCATATGACTAATTGTCATGCAGGACATCCTATGGAAAGGGTCCATCTAGATTTTCTTGGACCCCTTCCGAGAACGAAAAATGGTAACGAACACATACTGATGATCGTAGACCAGTTCACCAAATGGGTGGAGTGCATCCGTTTGCCATCCCAGACAGCAGAAGTCACCGCGCAGGCGGCTATAAATGAATTCTTTTCTCGTTTCGGCTATCCTTTCGAAATATATACAGATCAAGGAAGAAATTTTGAAAGCACACTCTTCAAGCAAATATGCACCATTTTACATATACACAAGGCTCGTACAACTGCGTACAGACCGTCTTCCAATGGGCAAGTAGAACGGTATAACCGTACTTTAATGGATGCAATACGTTGCTACATTGGAAAGGCCCAGAATCAGTGGGATAAACATCTAGCTCAAATCGCAAGTGCCATGAGATCTTGTGTAAACAGGGATACTGGCTTTACCCCTAACAAATTAATGTTGGGAAGGGAAGTCAATCATCCAGCTGAGTTGATGTATGCTGTCCCATTGCATAAAGAGAAAAAATTGGAAGACTATGTAAAAGAGTCCGAAAGTGCAATACAATTAGCACACGAGACGGCCCGTACTGTCTTAATAGCCACCCAAAAGAGAATGAAGAGGGACTATGACATACGGGTAAATGCTAAAACATACAAACCAGGAAACACGGTGTTTATTCTCGATACGGCGTTCAGGAAGGGTAAATGTAAAAAGCTATCCGCTCCGTGGAAGGGTCCGGGAATAATAGTAGCTAAACTGACTCCATATTTGTATCGCATTAAAACGAAGAGTGCAGTATTTGTCGCCAATCATGATAAACTGGCAGCGTGTGAAAAGCGCAAATTGCCACCCTGGCTTCAGAAATACAGCGATAATTTTCAGTTGTTGCTGGATAAACTTCCTGTCCAGGGTACTACTAGTGACCGTAGCATTCTGTACTGTCTGTGTAGGAAACCGTATGCAGGCGAATTCATGATACAGTGTGACGAATGTGAAGAATGGTATCATGGAGCCTGTGTAGATGTGTCCTCGCATGATGCGATATATATTGACAAATATTCCTGTCCCTTGTGTAAAAATCGGGGATGTAGATCTTGAACAAACTTATGGTTTCAGGAATGTCTAATATTAAGCATGTCAACCAGGTCGCGATCAGGAGAGCGATAGAGTCGGTGGACTCCGTCACGACCAGGGGTGTCGTAATGGCACCATTGGAGTTATTCAACCAGGTCCAGCGGGTACATGGTCTGCCACCGGGCGAGTTTAAGCGCCTCATTAAGGGACAGGCTGACATTGCTGTGGCTAGGAGAAACTGGAAGTGGGTTAATGAGGCCCGGCAGTATGCCCCTCTATTCTTTGATGACGCCTGGATTAACGACGTTTTGCCAACCAAATCTGGTAGAATGTTCAGAAGGAAAGTCACCCCCTTCCAGGATTATCAGGGACAAGGTTCGGTGCCCTCGCGAGATATTCGCTATCCTTCGTCTGGGTCTACCCCTTGCCTGTCCTTTTCCTGTCACGGGAAGGAGGATACAGTAATGTCTGCCCAGATGGATCCCGATTCGGACTCGCTCGATCTATCTGAACCATTGGCGGGTAATTTAGAACTTAACCCCGTGGGTCTGGATGGTTTAGGTGGTTGCTCAATGGGTCCCTTCCGTAAGGAGGACCCTGTTGTCAATCCACTTACCACGGATGTTGGGGATATTGCCGAGAGTCTGGACTATTCAGACTATGAGGCACCCCTTCTGGAATGTCCTTGTAATGAGGACATGTATGTGGCCGTACCATGTGATATTGGGCCGGGTCCGCTTGCGGAACTGGGTGGGGAACCAATGGAAGGTACGGGCGATTCGACTAACTCCACTAGTCCTGTTTCTAATATAATAGAGGAAGTATTAGTCGAGTGTATTGTAGTTCCTCAAACTCTGGAACAGACTTGGGATGGAGGTCAGGACGGCAATGCTCTGAAACCCGCCAAAAGACGGGTTAGGAGTAGTAAATGTCCTGCCTCGGTCGCAAAACTCCCCGATTGCAAGACATTGGGTGTTAGTGGTCGGAGTCAGATGGGAACGGAGACTGCACCTCGTAGGAAGGTACCAGTTGCTGATGTTCCATGTAAGCCGAGGTATATGGATGAGGCTGGGCCCCGACGCAGTCAGGGCTGGTGGGTTTTCAAATTGTCCCGTCTGTGGCTTTAGGACTAAAACTTTGAAGCTTCACGCTTTCAAGCACCACGTCCCAAGTGTCTTCCACGACAACGAAACCCCTGCTCAGCTAATGACCCCTCGTTTTCACCGGGCAAGAGTGGATTATCTCGTAAAATTGGCTCGCCTGGTAGTCGGACCACACGCAGGGTTAAGGGATTTGTGTAGCTTTCTGAACAAGAAGGCTTTAATTCATCCCTGTTCCGAGATCTCCGAGACGAGTCAGACAGCGATGAGGAGGCTATGTAAGGCACACGGCTGGGTTACCCCAAAAGTGTTAAAACTGTGTCCTATGAACTCGAATGCTTGCCTGATTCACTGGAGACCTCTGTTAGCACTGGAAAGTGATCTGCCGACGGAAGGGCAGGCTCAGTTCTGGCGCATATGCGGTGAGGTTCCCAGTGTTAACTCCGAACTGAGATTAAAGGCCTGCAGGTTGACCTATATTTGACCTTAAACACACGAGGAATAGCGGTACAAATCTGACAGTCGACGCACTAAACACACGAGGAATAGCGGTACAAATCTGACGGTCGACGCACATCGTATTTGCCACATGCGAGGACCTGCATGGTATACATCTAATACATGAGTACCACTTATATCTATTATGACCCACGTACATATCAGAGGTTATAAATTGCTGAAATTGAAGTTCTGTACTTTTATAGTACTTACAACTGGTATAAACAATTCAACTCCACTTATGGCCCAAATGCCTGTCTTGGGTATAATACTAAACAAGTAATACATCATGAAATAGTCAGCCGTGCTGACGACCCATGTGCACAGCGACATGAGTTTCTGGGCACAAAAAGAATATATGCCCACCTTGAAACAAAACAAATTAATGTTCGACGCCATGGTCACGATCGTAATACAAGTGTTAGCAAACATATCAGAGAAAATCAGCAACGTACAGTAAATCAATATGACACATGGCATGCATCCGTATCCCTTGAAAAGCAACTGAAACATATATCAAGTGGTGCAAAATGCCGAGAGGGCAATACCTGGTCCATTCAACTTTCCGACAAAGTTGGGCCGGTCAAAACACATATGCAATATGCTATGCGTAATTGCAATGGTGACCAATCCATACTTCGAACAAAAATGGAATGTATTGTCAAACATTACCAAAATGACCACACAGACTGTTCACCCGAGTCTCGGTGTAAAATAGATCCCAACTATATCCCCAGCCGTCAAATACTTACAAGTCCTGTTGCTGTAGAACTGTTGCTGTCATGTGTTAGAAAATGCTATGTTTATAAGGAAGCGCAAAATTATATCTACCACATGGACACTAGTAGCGTGGAATCATTCAACAACAGCTTGAATGTTTTCCATGACAAACGTATCGGAACCTTCTCTGCTCTTCACTACACTATACGCTCAAATTTGGCAATATGTCAATGGAATGAGACAGTGCAAGTCAAGAATAATACAAGACTCCGTTGTACGCTCCAGTTCAAATCCAACATTTGGGCAAGGTATAAACAGGCATTATTTTCACACTTAATCTGGCGGCCTTTTTAAACCAGATGATACATGAAAGTGACAGAACAGAATATGAAAGTGACGAAACTCCGACCTTACAAACAACATAGATCCTGATCAGTTTAACAGTTTATTCGTAATTCAAGGCCTCCGGCCCATACACATATATTATATACATGCATACAAATTATCAGTCTCAGTGATTACGCTACGGCTGATGAGGCACCTACATAACATGTAATCTATGTCCCTGGGCTGATCTGGATTATGTAGTTTGAATACTCATAACTATCAATTTTCTTTACAATCAATAATATACGTTTACTTAAATTGTCAGGGCCTCATTTTGACTAATTCTCAGCTCACAGAGTGATCGTGCATATTAACCGTTAGAAAATACCTACATACGCCAAATTATACTGAATGTACTGCTACATTGTTGATACAAGCCACTAATCACATGGAACAGGTAGTAAAGTATAAATCTTTACAATTGGACGGGGTCAAACTGCAGGCCTTTAAGGGACACTTCGATTTCAGGAAGAGATGTGGTGGCCGACGACACCACTGCCACACTGGAAGTCAGTTAAAACTTCTGGTGAGGGGAGTGTCATGGCCGATACACTGATCGTCCCAGAGCCCGAGGTTACTCTAGGTCCTAGGGAAGTTGTGGCCAATAAGTCTGGGTCGAAACTAAAAGTAACGGTGGGCCCCCCACCAGTGCTTGGTTTTCAGAATGAGGCAATAGCATCCGCCTATCCAGGTCATCTGACTGCGGGAGGAATGTTAGAGGCGGTGGATAGTCACTTCCATCTCGACAAGACTAAGACTGCTAGGAAGATACTTGGTAGTGTTTCTAACGCCAAGTTGAAGGGTATGTCTGGGGAATTGTTAGACATAGTTCTAGGATATACTCAACAGGTTCATCCTCTCCTTCCGGTCAAGTTAGTTGGTCTGGTGGCTATTTACTGTGACCCAAAGGTTTTTCCGAAGCATTTTCCTACGGACAATAGGGTTAGAATTGCAGTAGGGATACACCCGAGGAACACTAGAGATTTCCGTGAAAGTCAGTTTACTGATCTGCAGCGGATTCTCAGCTATCCTGAGACGGTGGCGTTAGGGGAAATTGGTCTGGACTGGACCGAGCCTAAACACACCTGGGGCAAACAGGAAGCTCTTTTCCGCCAAATATTGTCTCTCTCCTGTGCAGGTAGGGTGTTGGTCCTCCACCTCAGAGGTAAGACCCCTCTTGACACTACGGTGTACGCCAGGGGTTTGGAGATTGTGCGGGATTATTGCGCCAAAATGCAACCAATTCATTTACATTGTTTTGGTGGCAGTTGCGCAGTGGTTAAGGCTTGGATACAGTCATTTCCAGACTGTTACTTCGGGTTCACGGCCAAAACGTCCAAGTTTCAGCCGGATCAGATCGAAGCATTGAAGTCGATCTCTTCGAGCCGTCTCTTGCTGGAGACCGACTCCCCGTTCTTGTCTCCTGGGGTAGGGGGTGATCATTCGCCCGTTATAAATACCCCGGAGTATATTGGAGATGTCGCCCAGTTGGTGGCTTTGAGGAGAGGTATGACGGTGCAGAATCTGTTGAAGGTTACTACGGACAATAGCCGCCGTCTTTATCACCTCTAAACACTATGTACATCCATCATCCTGATTCTGTAATACTACGACCGAAATTAGTTTCCAACCATGGTAGGAATTTCTTTCGGTTTCATTAACATATTTGGGTCAAAATTTATTCGTAATAATTATAACATTATTAACTGCCCAGGTAACATATTCTTTAGCACCATATATCAAAAGAGGTGCTATATATTACTTTAATGGGGATGTATCAACGTTTCCACTCGCACCCCAATGCATAGGGATACATAAATATTAATGAATTTACTCTAACTGGCTCATGTTACCTTGGCTGAGGATAATTGGTTCATCCCCTTCCTTCAGTCATACTATAGCGGGCAGCTCATCCCCCAGGGGGAGGTTAATGTTATAAAACGGGGAAGTGTTGTGTATTTACACGGTGGTTTCATCTCCGGTTCGAGGGTACTCGCTTTTGCCGGTTAGGCGAGACTAGAAAAGGTCGTCAACCCGGATGACCTTTGTACCTCGGACGATCCAAATATAAGGCGGGACGAAGCCGAATGAGAACAGATGATACTAGACGATACTGAAAGATACTAATAGACACTTGGATTACGGAAACGTGTATAAGGCGGTGAGTTACAATACTCTTGTAATGTAGGCTTTTAACGCAAAGCTATATATTATACTAGCTTTGATAGTATGGTAGCATATAGGTATATAGATAGAAATATATACTAAAATATACTCAAAAATATATATACTCCAAAATAAAGTGTGCACTTTTGTTTTCTGTGATTTCTCATCGCCTATTTAACCGAAACCTATAAATTTGGTACCAAACTTTAGATCAGACCCTGTATAATATGGCAGTTTAAGTAATTCTTTTATGCGAGAAAGGAGACGGTGCTAAAATCAAAGTTGCAAAAGTACTCAAAGCATCAGGTCACATTCAATAATGCATTTAAAGTTGTTTTAATCGCAGTTCTGGTGTTTTTTTCCCGATCAGTATCTTGTGTGCGCACCTCTGCTGTTGATGCATACTGTCTCGCGGTACTAGACGCTGTTTGGAAACGACGTCGCAGGTGCGTCAACGTAATAAACCGGTCCGTTTGCCGATTCGTTACTCTTGGTCTACCAGTTCTTCGGCGATCTGCTACACCACCTGTTTGTTGGAACCGTTGGCGCAAGCGAATAATAGTGTTTCTGTGGCACCATAACGCCCTAATCACGTCAGTGACGTTGTCACCACGGGCAAGCATTGTTAATGCTTGGATATGTTGATTTTCGCTCAATCTAGGCATGTTCGTTGTGTACCAATGTGAACTCAAATGTGATTTAACCGTTATGTAAGACATAAGGATTACACAAATACAAGTTTCCGGTGACATGTA
The DNA here is from genome assembly GCA_014843695.1 of Archivesica marissinica. Classification (NCBI taxonomy): domain Eukaryota; kingdom Metazoa; phylum Mollusca; class Bivalvia; order Venerida; family Vesicomyidae; genus Archivesica; species Archivesica marissinica. Next base: position 44,527,493 of record CM026403.1, read on the forward strand.
TATTTTCCTCGGGCTGCACGTGCAAATCATGCGAAATCAAGTCTCACAGACTGGACTGACATTTTTTGCATACCATGTTGTAGATTATGCAATTGATCGATGACAAATATACTTGAGGTATACTATGCGAAATTTCTAACCGATACGTCTTCTAAATAGTGAAATATTCTAAATTCAAATGTGCACACTTTATTTTGGAATTGAGTATACATACAGTCTCCATCCGTTATGTCAAAGTCGGTTATTTCGAATTCTCTGGTTATCTCGAAGTCGGATAACAGTCCCGTTTCATACACTATTATTTTACATATAACTGGCTGCGCTTATATAGAATTTCGTTAAGTCAAAATTTGGTTATGTCGAAGTATTTTGTTCGGTCCGACTGAATTAGACATAATGGAAGCAGATCCTTCTAATGTTAAAACATGCATATCAAATTTGTTTTAGATTGGTTTTATAACCTCAGCAATCCATTGTACAAGGATACAAGAACACGTTAACAAAATCAGTTTCAATTAGTTTAAGCCTTTCCTTCATAGAGATTTCAGTTAATATACTATTATATCTCCATACCATACACACGACAGCCATTTAGCTATGTAGATATGGATAAGTAGTCGCCATAGCTACTCCACCTCCAAAGATATTATTGGGAATGCATGATATTTAGGTTAATATACTATTATATCTTCATACAAACGACAGCCATTTAGCTATCATGCAGTGGATAAGTAGTCGCCATATCTACCCCACCTCCATAGATATTACTGGGACTTCATAGAGATTTAGGTTAATATACTATTATATCTTCATACAAACAGCAGCCATTTAGCTATCATGCAGTGGATAAGTAGTCGACATATCTATCCCACCTCTATAGATATTACTGGGAATGCATGAGATTTAGGTTAATATACTATTATAACGCCATACAAACGATAGCCATTTAGCTATCATACAGTGGATAAGTAGTCGCCATATCTATCCCACCTCCATAGATATTACTGGGACTACATGAGATTCTGGCCTTTATTATGAACATTGGTTTGGCTACTACATTGTCAATGTATGTCGTATTTGTAATGGCGTCAAGAGGTGCTACGATGAGGGAAAGGGTTAAACAATATTTATTTCTTTGAATAAACATAGTCAATTATAAATAATATGTACATACATGTAGGATTGAGGAGAAAGCAACCTGCTTGTATGGTTACCTCTTTTCCTACGTTTCAATTGCCAGATAAGACGACACAAAATGTACTTTTTGAAAATCAATGTTCCTTTCTCTTGGGTGTGGTAAACATGCATTCAAAATTGTTAATATTTGTATATAACTTTGGTCATTTTACGGACAACAAATATTGACAGGAGCAGGTATTGTAAAACTTACAGTCACTGTTTGAGCTACAGAGCGGACATTGCAAATTTGGGGACATTTTTGATATTTCAAGGGCCAGTAGCTGTGGAGTGACCGGGGTACTAGATGGTTATTGAGATATTATGTGTGTGTGCAAACTTGGTAAAGATTGCATATCATATGTTCAAGTTAAAGCGAACAGTAGGAATTTGGACAATTCAAGGGCCATAACTCTGTGGTGTCTGCGGCAATCGAGCTGGCTATCGAACTTGGCCGAGAAACAAACATTAGAACTTCGTCCTTCTGAACAGGAATTTTACTTTAATTCTTAACATGCAAACAGCATAGATCCAGATCAGCCGAGTCTTAAACTCCACTATCTGAATAGAAAACAGCATACAGTCTAATCAGACAGCACGTTCTGTGACAGCCATCTGAGCAGGCTTTATGCCGTTTGTAAAAGCGACTTTGTGATTGGCAGGTTAAGAGTTAAAATATTTATACAGGCACAGTCAGCTGACATTCGTAGAGTATTTATGCGTTTGTGTTTACAGTCGCACCGACATCGCAGATCATATGGCGACTATCTGTTATTGGTGGAAGAAGACCCTTGATGCTCCTCCGAGTAGATCCAACAATCTTCTGCAAACCAGCTGGCTAGCTTTCTCACAGGACAGAATTCCATACCCCTCTTAGGATTCGTACCTACAGCGGCGACGGCAAGTGGTTTGAAGCTAAAGACCATAATCACTCGATCACAGAGGCCCTTCATTTGTACAGTATGGTATGGCAGTCCTGATCAACCACTACAGTATGGTAGTCCTTATCAACCACTACAGTATGGCAGTCCTGATCAACCATTACGGTATGGCAGTCCTGATCAACCACTACGGTATGGCGGTCCTGATCAACCACTATGGTATGGCAGTCCTGATCAACAACTACGGTATGGTGATCCTGATCAACCACTACGGTATGGCGGTCCTGATCAACAACTACGGTATGGCGGTCCTGATCAACCACTACGGTATGGTGATCCTGATCAACCACTATGGTATGGCAGTCCTGATCAACAACTACGGTATGGCGGTCCTGATCAACCACTACGGTATGGTGATCCTGATCAACCACTACAGTATGGTAGTCCTGATCAACCACTACAGTATGGCGGTCCTGATCAACCACTACGGTATGGTGATCAACCACTACGGTATGGTAGTCCTGATCAACCACTACGGTATGGCAGTCCTGATCAACAACTACGGTACGGCAGTCCTGATCAACCACTACAGTATGGTAGTCCTGATCAACCACTACAGTATGGCAGTCCTGATCAACCACTATGGTATGGCGGTCCTGATCAACCACTACGGTACGGCAGTCCTGATCAACAACTACGGTATGGCAGTCCTGATCAACAACTACGGTACGGCAGTCCTGTTCAACCACTACAGTATTGTAGTCCTGATCAACCACTACAGTATGGCGGTCCTGATCAACCACTACGGTACGGCAGTCCTGATCAACAACTACGGTATGGCAGTCCTGATCAACAACTACGGTACGGCAGTCCTGTTCAACCATTACAGTATTGTAGTCCTGATCAACCAATACAGTATGGCAGTCCTGATCAACCACAACAGTATGGCAGTCCTGATCAACCACTACGGTATGGCGGTCCTGATCAACCACTACGGTATGGCAGTCCTGATCAACAACTACAGTATGGTAGTCCTGATCAACCACTACGGTATGGCAGTCCTGATCAACCACTATGGTATGGCAGTCCTGATCAACCACTACAGTATGGTAGTCCTGATCAACCACTACAGTATGGCGGTCCTGATCAACCACTACGGTATGGTGATCAACCACTACGGTATGGTAGTCCTGATCAACCACTACGGTATGGCAGTCCTGATCAACAACTACGGTACGGCAGTCCTGATCAACCACTACAGTATGGTAGTCCTGATCAACCACTACGGTACGGCAGTCCTGATCAACAACTACGGTATGGCAGTCCTGATCAACCACTACGGTATGGCAGTCCTGATCAACCAATACAGTATGGCAGTCCTGATCAACCACTACGGTATGGCGGTCCTGATCAACCACTACGGTATGGCAGTCCTGATCAACAACTACGGTACGGCAGTCCTGTTCAACCACTACAGTATGGTAGTCCTGATCAACCACTACGGTATGGCAGTCCTGATCAACCACTACAGTATGGTAGTCCTGATCAACCACTATGGTATGGCAGTCCTGATCAACCACTACGGTATGGTAGTCCTGATCAACCACTACGGTATGGTAGTCCTGATCAACCACTACAGTATGGCAGTCCTGATCAACCACTATGGTATGGCAGTCCTGATCAACCACTACAGTATGGCAGTCCTGATCAACCACTACAGTACGGCAGTCCTGATCAACCACTACAGTACGGCAGTCCTGATCAACAACTACGGTATGGCAGTCCTGATCAACCACTACGGTATGGCGGTCCTGATCAATCACTACGGTATGGCAGTCCTGATCAACCACTATGGTATGGCAGTCCTGATCAACCATGGCAGTCCTGATCAACCACTACGGTATGGCAGTCCTGATCAACCATGGCAGTCCTGATCAACCACTACGGTATGGCAGTCCTGATCAACCACTATGGTATGGCAGTCCTGATCAACCACTACGGTATGGCGGTCCTGATCAACAACTACGGTATGGCCGTCCTGATCAACCACTACGGTATGGCAGTCCTGATCAACCACT
>CM026403.1:44532627-44555764 GCA_014843695.1 Archivesica marissinica
ACTGTTGATCTCATAGCGTACACAGCATAAGGATGCACGTAGACACTGTTGATCTAATATCGTACACAGCATAAGGATGCACGTAGACACTGTTGATCTCATAGCGTACACAGCATAAGAATGCACGTAGACACTGTTGATCTCATATCGTACACAGCATAAGGAGGCATAGAGGCACTGTTGATCTCATAGCGTACACAGCATAAGGATGCATAGAGGCACTCTTGATCTCATATCGTACACAGCATAAGGATGCATAGAGGCACTGTTGATCTCATATCGTACACAGCATAATGATACATAGAGGCACTGTTGATATCATATCGTACACAGAATAAGGATGCACATAGGCACTGTTGATCTCATATCGTACACACAAAACACAACACACCAACACACACAAAACACACACACCAACACCACAAAACACACACCACCAACAACACAAAACCCAAACATATGTTGATCTCATACCAACACAGCATAAGATCATAATCACTGTTGATCTAATATAGTCAAAGCATAAGGATGCATAGAGGCACACCAACACACACAAAACACAACACACCAACACACAAAAAACAAAACACAATGTGATCTCATATCGTACACAGCATAAGGATACACATAGACACTGTTGAACTCATAACGTACACAGCATAAGGATGCACGTAGGCACTGTTGATCCATATAGTACACAGCATAAGATGCAAGCAGGCACTGTGATCTCATATCGTACACATCATAAGGAGCATAAAGCACTGTTGATCTCATAGCGTACACAGCATAAGGATGAACGTACACACCAACACACACAAAAACAAACACCCAACACACACACAAACAACACACCAACACACACAAAACAAACAAACCAACACACACAAAAACAAAGGCACTGTTGATCTCATATCGTACACAGCATAAGGATGCATAGAGGCACTGTTGATCTCATATCGTACACAGCATAAGGATGCACGTAGGCACTGTTGATCTCATAGCGTACACAGCATAAGGATACATATAGGCACTGTTGGTCTCATATCGTAAACAGCATAAGGATGCATGTAGGCACTGTTGATCTCATATCGTACACAGCATAAGGATGCATAGAGGCAATGTTGATCTCATATCGTACACAGCATAAGGATACATATAGGCACTGTTGATCTCATATCGTACACAGCATAATGATGCATAGAGGCACTGTTGATCTCATATCGTACACAGCATAAGGATGCACGTAGGTACTGTTGATCTCATATCGTACACAGCATAAGGATGCATAAAGGCACTGTTGATCTCATATCGTACACAGCATAAGGATACATAGAGGCACTGTTGATCTCATAGCGTACACAGCATAAGGATGCACGTAGGCACTGTTGATCTCATAGCGTACACAGCATAAGGATACATATAGGCACTGTTGATCTCATATCGTACACAGCATAAGGATGCATAGAGGCACTGTTGATCTCATATCGTACACAGCATAAGGATAAATAGAGGCACTGTTGATCTCATATCGTACACAGCATAAGGATGCATAGAGGCACTGTTGATCTCATATCGTACACAGCATAAGGATGCATAGAGGCACTGTTGATCTCATAGCGTACACAGCATAAGGATGCATAGAGGCACTGTTGATCTCATATCGTACACAGCATAAGGATGCACGTAAGCACTGTTGATCTCATATCGTACACAGTATTAGGATGCATAGAGGCACTGTTGATCTCATATCGTACACAGCATAAGGATGCATAGAGGCACTGTTGATCTCATATCGTACACAGCATAAGGATGCATAGAGGCACTGTTGATCTCATATCGTACTCAGCATAAGGATGCACGTAAGCACTGTTGATCTCATATCGTACACAGCATAAGGATGCATAAAGGCACTGTTGATCGCATATCGTACATAGCATAAGGATACATAGAGACACTGTTGATCTCATAGCGTACATAGCATAAGGATGCACGTAGGCATTGTTGATCTCATATCGTACACAGCATGAGGATGCATAGAGGCACTGTTGATCTCATATCGTACACATCATAAGGATGCACATAGGCACTGTTGATCTCATAGCGTACACAGCATAAGGGTGCACGTAGGCACTGTTGATCTCATAGCGTACACAGCATAAGGATACATATAGGCACTGTTGGTCTCATATCGTACACAGCATAAGGATGCATGTAGGCACTGTTGATCTCATATCGTACACAGCATAAGGATGCATAGAGGCAATGTTGATCTCATAGCGTACACAGCATAAGGATACATAGAGGCACTGTTGATCTCATATCGTACACAGCATAAGGATGCATAGAGGCACTGTTGATCTCATATCGTACACAGCATAAGGATGCATATAGGCACTGTTGATCTCATATCGTACACAGCATAAGGATGCATATAGGCACTGTTGATCTCATATCGTACACAGCATAAGGATGCATAGGCACTGTTGATCTCATATCGTACACAGCATAAGGATGCATAGAGGCACTGTTGATCTCATATCGTACACAGCATAAGGATGCATAGAGGCACTGTTGATCTCATATCGTACACAGCATAAGGATGCACGTAGGCACTGTTGATCTCATATCGTACACAGCATAAGGATGCACGTAGGCACTGTTGATCTCATATCGTACACAGCATAAGGGCATAGGCACTGTTGATCTCATATCGTACACAGCATAAGGATGCATAGAGGCACTGTTGATCTCATATGTACACAGCATAAGGATGCACGTAGGCACTGTTGATCTCATATCGTACACCGCATAAGGATGCACGCAGGCACTGTTGATCTCATATCGTACACAGCATAAGGATGCACGTAGGCACTGTTGGTCTCATATCGTACACAGCATAAGGATGCACGTAGGCACTGTTGATCTCATATCGTACACAGCATAAGGTTGCACGTAGACACTGTTGATCTCATATCGTACACAGCATAATGTTGCACGTAGGCACTGTTGATCTCATATCGTACACAGCATAAGGATGCACGTAGGCACTGTTGATCTCATATCGTACACAGCATAATGATGCACGTAGGCACCGTTGATCTCATATTGTACACAGCATAAGGATGCACGTAGGCACTGTTGATCTCATATCGTACACAGAATAAGGATACACGTAGGCACTGTTGATCTCATATCGTACACAGCATAAGGATGGATAGAGGCACTGTTGTTCTCATAGCGTACACAGCATAAGGATGCATAGAGGCACTGTTGTTCTCATATCGTACACAGCATAAGGATGCATAGAGGCACTGTTGATCTCATATTGTACACAGCATAAGGATGCATAGAGGCACTGTTGTTCTCATATCGTACACAGCATAAGGATGCATAGAGGCACTGTTGTTCTCATATCGTACACAGCATAAGGATGCATAGAGGCACTGTTGATCTCATATCGTACACAGCATAAGGATGCATAGAGGCACTGTTGTTCTCATATCGTACACAGCATAAAGATGCATAGAGGCACTGTTGATCTCATATCGTACACAGCATAAGGATGCATAGAGGCACTGTTGTTCTCATATCGTACACAGCATAAGGGTGCATAGAGGCACTGTTGATCTCATATCGTACACAGCATAAGGATGCACGTAGGCACTGTTGATCTCATAGCGTACACAGCATAAGAATGCACGTAGGCACTGTTGATCTCATATCGTACACAGCATAAGGGTGCATAGAGGCACTGTTGATCTCATAGTGTACACAGCATAAGGATACATAGAGGCACTGTTGATCTCATAGTGTACACATCATAAGGGTGCACGTAGACACTGTTGATCTCATATCGTACACAGCATAAGGGTGCATAGAGGCACTGTTGATCTCATATCGTACACAGCATAAGCATTTTATTTAATGATAGTTTATTGCAAATAAATAGTACATATGTCATGCACAACACATATAATATATATTATGAAAATGCAAATGGCTTGGGCCACACATTTGTGATAGTCCGCCACGAAAGCTTGATTAGGCACTGACTAATAAAGCAAAATTTATTAGGCAGGCTGTTTTTGTAAGTTATTTCGCATGAATGTAGGATAAAAGGTTATATACAAAATAAGGACTGTGGTTAGCTAACACCCTCTTGCACTTATTTTAGATATGACCAATAACCTATACTGTACTTGTTTATTAATAATGTAAAAAAATCAAGATTGCAATCGTCAGCATATACGTATACTGTACTCGTAATATTACAACCAGATTGACATGCCTATCTGTTTGTTAACTGGCTATACGCATCATGGTATTGTAGAAATAAAGCTATGGTTCAATCCTTCAAGTTCAACTTCGTTTCATATGCATACCACTAGTGTATCAATAATAAGAGGATTATATTTTTCAGTGAATGATCGAATGATATTTCAACGAATGAATATTGAAATAATTTATCACGAATTGCGCTAGCCAGGAATGATAATACTAAATTTCTATGTTCTTGAGTGAAATAATTATTATTCGAGCATTCACATTATAAGTATAATTTATATTTTAATTTTAGGCTGAAAATTAAAATTAGGCTGACTTTATGGGCTGTTAAGAATAAGAAATAAAATACAGTAACTTTGTTTTAAGCAAGTGCACATGCCAATGATGTCCGATGCAAACAGTAACGGACGACTACGGCGTATACTGATTGTCGTCGGCAGTCATTGTGCTCAAATGTTGTCCATCGGCATGAGCTTTTCATTCAGAATATTGTACAGAGAACTGCGGATAGAATTTGACGCCAGCCAATCAGAAGCAGCATGGACCGCATCGATGTTTAACTCATTAATGGGATTTGTTGGTAAATACGTGTTCGTTTACATATGATAGTTTGTGTTGAGAATAGTATTTGTGTAACAGTCACGTGGAGTCTATTCCGAGGAAGGTGTCACATGTGTAGTGGGAGCCTCGGCGGTAGGGAGCCACCCAATCACTGGACCGACTACACTCTGTGATATACTTCTTGTAAGTAGGCTTATGTTACGGCGGGTTCATCTCAAGCTATATCTCTCTATAAATCTGATTCCCTACATATGAATTAATACGGAATCTGTAATGCTTACAGTACACTGATCATCGACTAAGTTTTTAATTTAATATAAATGTGTGTATTTTGTTTTTTATATTTCATTTTCTGTTGTGAATTGTAGCTATATCGGTGCGGAAATGAAATACAGTATATCGCTTATATATGTATGCCAGTGTCATTTCCATTACATTCAGTAAACCTTTAAGATTTCGATCAAGTAAATTTCTACTATAGTTCATCCCTATATGTATTGCAATAACTATAACCTACATTTTTTGCCATAATTATATGCTTATTTCGTATAATGTATATTTAGTCACTAGAAACTGTATAGTTTATGTGAATAAAAGATGTTCGTTCGTTCGTTCGTTCGTTGTTCGTTCGACCGTTCGTTCGTTGTTCGTTGTTCGTTCGTTCGTTGTTCTTTCGTTCGTTGTTCGTTCGTTCGTTGTTCGTTCGTTCGTTGTTCGTTCATTCGTTGTTCGTTCATTCGTTGTTCGTTCGTTCGTTGTTCGTTCGTTCGTTCGTTCGTTCGTTCGTTCGTTCGTTCGTTCGTTCGTTCGTTCGTTCGTTCGTTCGTTCGTTCGTTCGTTCGTTCGTTCGTTCGTTCGTTCGTTCGTTCGTTCGTTCGTTCGATCGTTCGTTCAATTTATATCTTTATTATCTTTTATAAATAATCATTGAACTAAAATAATGCTGTCCTTTTTGATATTAAAAAGAGATATTACCTAGAGAATAGCACTGGGAGAAAGGCAATCACCCTCACTTGTATTTGACGCAAGCAACAGTGTGAACCTCATTGTCACGAGGTGTGGAGGATTTTAACGGTCATATGAGGTTTCATGTAGATGTTCCATTGAACGTTTGAGCCTATTTTGTACATTTAGCGATACATTCACATGCCATGGATATGACCTTGAAAGGTCATGGTACAACATTGCTTATTGCTAAGGTTATATCCGGTTTCCTATATATGTAACATTGGATATGTCTATCTTGCTTTGATTTCGAGCTACGAGCACATGGGCACTGTGCTGACCGCTGACACAACCGCACTGGCTAATCTACTACAATCTACTACAGACGCAACCACACTGACTTATCTCCTACAGACACAACCGCACTGACCTATCTACTACAGACACAACCGCACTGACTTATCTACTACAGACACAACCACACTGACTTATCTCCTACAGACACAACCGCACTGACTTATCTCCTACAGACACACCGCACTGGCTAATCTACTACAATCTACTACAGACACAACCACACTGACTTATCTCCTACAGACACAACCGCACTGACTTATCTCCTACAGACACACCACACTGGCTAATCTACTACAATCTACTACAGACGCAACCACACTGACTTATCTCCTACAGACACAACCGCACTGATCTATCTACTACATACACAACCACACTGACTTATCTCCTACAGACACAACCGCACTGACTTATCTCCTACAGACACACCGCACTGGCTAATCTACTACAATCTACTACAGACACAACCACACTGACTTATCTCCTACAGACACAACCGAACTGACCTATCTCCTACAGACACACCACACTGGCTAATCTACTACAATCTACTACAGACACAACCGCACTGACTTATCTCCTACAGACACAACCGCACTGGCTAATCTATTACAATCTACTACAGACACAACCGCACTGACTTATCTACTACAGACACAACCGCACTGACTTATCTCCTACAGACACTACCGCACTGACGTATCTACTACATACACAACCGCACTGACTTATCTCCTACAGACACAATCGCACTGACGTATCTACTACATACACAACCGCACTGACTTATCTCCTACAGACACAACCGCAATGGCTAATCTACTACAATCTACATCAGACACAACCGCACTGACGTATCTACTACAGACACAACCGCACTGACTTATCTCCTACAGACACAACCGCACTGACCTATCTACTACAGACACAACCGCACTGACTTATCTTCTACAGACACAACCGCACTGACTTATCTCCTACAGACACAACCGCACTGACTTATCTCCTACAGAAACAACCGCACTGACTTATCTCCTACAGACACACCGCACTGACCTATCTACTACAGACATAACCACACTGACTTATCTCCTACAAACACAACCGCACTGATCTATCTCCTACAGACACAACCGCACTGACTTATCTCCTACATACACAACCGCACTGACCTATCTCCTACAGACACAACCGCACTGACCTATCTACTACAGACACAACCGCACTGACTTATCTCCTACAGACACAACCGCACTGACTTATTTCCTACATACACAACCGCACTGACTTATCTCCTACAGACACAACCGCACTGGCTTATCTCCTACAGACACAACCGCACTGGCTTATCTCCTACAGACACAACCGATCTGACTTATCTCCTACAGACACAACCGCACTGACTTATCTCCTACAGACACAACCGTACTGACTTATCTCCTACAGACACAACCGCACTTGCTAATCTACTACACTGACATGCCTGCCCAGGTCCAGACACGTGTTTGTTTTTTATTCGATCATACACTGAAAGTAAACAAATATCCTCAGATTATTTCACTGATAATTTATTGTAGGTATTCCGCTTTGTATTATAACTCGTAGAACAGGAGAGAGACGGGTTGCCCTTGTTGGTGCAGTACTATTGGCTGTGGGTATGTTCACCAGCATGTTTGCGACAAAGATGAGCACTCTCTACGTGACGTATGGACTAATTGCTGGTAAAAATATGGTATTGTGTTTGTGCTATACGAGGGCCTGTGTATGTAATCCAATTATGACTTATAAATGAACATATATGTTTACCGCCGACCGTGGACATTTTATGGAAAAACAAAACAACACACAACAATTACAAATGTTTTCAAATAAGAATAATGGGGAACATATTTGTCAACAAATTCTATATTTGAACCATTGTCCTCGGGCATGTCAAGCAACCATATCTCCACTACGCTACGTATTATATTATTGACGTAAACAATTTATGTTTCACTTACTTAAACTCTTTATGTTCCAAACTTTATTTTAAACATGAAAAAACTGATGTGTCTTATTACTATACTAGTCGGCGAATGCGTTGTATATACTGTTGTATTGTATTGGGAACTGCGATGTCTTGGGAACTGCGATGTCGTAACGAAGCACATCCCTAATCAACCACCATGACATCGTCTAGGTCTTACGGTGTGTCACACACGACACATGAGCTTGCCGTATGTGGTTCTACCCGGGTGATCTGCTGGAGAGCCTTCCCTTGGGACTTGATTGGAGATTAACGACTATAACTACTAGGCCACGGAGGAGCGTTAAATGATGTATGCCTGTACGTGTTACTCGTGCAACGAAGCGGTTTCTGTTTGAGACGATTAATAGTCTATGTAGAGGAGGAAATCGTTGCTATGCTTAAACTATATTGGGGAACGTTCGTTTATTTATTTGTTTATTTTTCGTGGCTTAAATTCGCACAAACAGCTTATCTTATATGGCGACCCTCTATTTATTGTTGGTGGAGGAACATCCCGGGCGTAGTACTGCAGACACGGACGGCACCCGAGTAGAACCACAGACCGTACGCAAGCTAGCTGGATAACTTCCTCACATGAAAGAAGTCAACACCAATATTGAGATATGCACATATTATATGTAGTTTCTCTACTGTTCAGCTTTAACATTACTATATAATTCCAATGTGCTGTTTTCACTTATAATCCTATCTTTGATTGCATTTGATTTGTATATATGTTGAGGGCCTCATGGTAGATTAACTTTTAAATGAGTTCTCTCATAAAATAAAGTCTTTATTATTATTATTATTATTATTAATATAAACTACTACAGTGAGAGGCAAGTAAATTAAATCCAACGACCTTAACCACTCGACAACAGAGAACTTTTACAAACGGATCTGTAATCCAGTGGTAACACGTTGGACTGGTATTCCAGGGATCGCAGGTTCGACCCCCGTCTGACCATAGTAAAATTAACAGTCTTTTAGATGGGACGTTAAACCGAGGTCTCGTGTCGGTGCTTTACACCGTGCACTTAAAAGAACCAGAGGAGACTCTAGAATGGGTCTCTGTCTGTGTCACTGCACTTTCCTCCACAAATCTAAAATGACTAATCTCTTCAGGAGGCGTCGCTCATATGGGCAACCGGTAGCGACGATAAATACACGTAAAACACAAGGGGACTCTTATCGTGAATACGGACACCTTTATTCGTGCTAACGTTACTTGCCAACAGAACAAATGCGTTTTTCTTGTCGCTAGAGAAAGTATTTTCATGGCAGAGATATACCGGTATATTAATTACATGAACATGACAACAATCCAATATTACGGTATATTAATTACATGAACATGACAACAATCCAATATTACGGTATATTAATTACATGAACATGACAACAATCCAATATTACGGTATATTAATTACAAGAACATGACAACAATCCAGTATTACGGTATATTAATTACATGAACATGACAACAATCCAATATTACGGTATAGTCATGCCAATTTAAATCAGTGTTTATAAGAGGATATTTGTTTGTTTCAGTGAATTATCGAACTGTATAGCATAAGTTGCGCTGCAGACGGGTAATATCGCCATTGCATATTTCGTTCGTATTTAAAGCGACACTACATCGGTGAAAACGCAAATGTCTGCAGAATGTAATTTGCTATTATATGGTATAATTTTCTTTTTCCAAATAGTTGCCTAAAAAAACGCTTTTATCATGAATAACACGTGGTATGGTATATATTTACCGTGATAATTCACATGTGTGTCTATGCATATTTATTTGTAGACTAATCTTAGTTAAATTATCTCTAATCGAAAGTATCGCGTGTTTAGTATTGAATCCAATGACAAACAAACGTCAAATCAAGAGCGTGGATATCCCGTTATATGAAATCCTACTTTCACTTTTGAAAGGTTGTATACAATAAAACACTGTTTATTGATTCAATGTTCGTGTTCGAATGTATTCAGAAGAATGTGTAGTAGCTATGCATTCATATATGAAAATGCATTTTATTTGCATTTTACGATGTAATGTCGCTTTAACTAATGTAATAACTATGTTAATACGCACTCTCTGTATTCATACGCTCTGTAAGCAAAACAAGGACCCAGCATGACATCGCAATTCTGGATTGTGTCTACATGCAATTGAACCGAACCTAATTTTGTTGAAATTACCATTTGTAAATTACTTCCCATTAAAATCATGAATAACATTTGTAAATAGTGGTTTACAAAAGTTAACACTAGGATAACTTTGCATATGAATTATTACCAGAGGACACAGAAAACAAACACCTACATTATATGGTTATTATTACATGAACACGAAATACGAAGGATTCCATCAAAGATATATCATATCGTTATTACAAAACAAAAAACTGAACAATTAAAAATATTCCAAAATGTTTAAAACTATGTACTTATATAGTTATTGTTTTTCATTTAGATACAAACACACTTATCCGAAGTGTGCGTTTTCTATGTCCTCTAGTATAGTATTATTTTTACAGCTGAAGTAAAGAAAACGCATTTATAGACTAACGTGTTCTTGTTATATCTATTTAAGGCATTGGTGCGGGAGCACTACATTATTGTGGAAATACTATACTTGGTCCGCATTTTGATGACAGGTGGCGCCCCATAGCAATGACGATATCCAATGCTGGCATACCATTGGCTACTCTTACTCTACCTTCTATTATGACGTTATTAATAAAGGAATTTGATTGTAGGACGACATTTATGGTTCTTAGCCTCTTGTCGCTAATTGGAATACCTGCGGCGCTGACTTTCTTTCCACCAGAAACCGAAGAAACATTTAAGAGAGCATCAAATGAGACAGGTGAAGCGATTATAAGATAATATAATTGTTTATACGTTAATTACAGAACATATCTTTTATTTCACACAATACATGTACAGAACATGCAACTATGAGGTATTACAATAAACAAGACATACAAACGAGGCTACAAAACAAAAACACAAAGCAGAATATATCAATCGTCAAAGTGAATAAATATTTCCAATAGTATTTTTAGTTATAGACACAAATAACACAAATTTGGAAAACTAGTATTCCTGTTACATTCTTGTATTCAACATTATTATCATATTAAACTTACATACTTTCTGAAATTCTGAACTAAGTTTGGTGCAAATTAGTTTCTCCAATTTAAGCATAATTGGGCGTCGAAAATACATTGGTTTAATATATTGTCTTCTTTCATTTGTAAATTGTTCACATTCAAACAAATAGTGAAATTCATCCCCAATTCTGTTTCTACAAGAGTTACATGTTCTTTCATTTATTGGTGTTCTTGACCAGTTTCCTGTTTCTAGTGGTAATCGATGGTTTATTGTTCAAAATAATGTCTATAATGCCGAGTACACCGTTCGATTGCTAGTAGTTCATTGCGAGTGGTACAGTATGTGCGCTGCTCTTTAGTCAGCGCATAACTACCACACGCAACTACGTTCTCCTCCCCTTTTTGTATCTGCGATAGCTCTGCGCCGATTGTGAGATCAGACGCATCACAATCCAGAACGAACTCGCCTTCTTGCATTGAAAGTGCCAGGATGGGTGGGCTAGTTAAAGCCCGCTTAAGCTTAACAAAGGCATCCTGTTGTTCGTCATCTCACTTGAAGTTGGGTTTCCCCATCACTGTGTTGAGCGGCTCTGCATGCATGTTTGGAGAACTATTTTACAGTTTAAGTTTCTGTGGTAATTAGCCAATCCCATAAAGCGTTCCACGTGTTTACCACACGTGTGCCAATTAGACACTACTAATTAAAGTATTTTAATAGTATTAATGGATCGGGATCATTTTATTTTAACGGTACCTGGTGTAATCCAAATACAGGTAAATCAGGAATAGTATCCGATAATTGGCGTTAATTTGTATATTTTCGTATTCATAAATTTAAATGCGTTGATTTATTTTATAACCGATTCATGGTCTAGTGGATAGTTTATCCGGCTTGCAATATTATTGTCTTTGTGTGGTGTAGATTCGAACCACTTTTTCAAAAACGTTTTTTTGTTGTTGTTTTTGTTGTTGTTTATTTATTTAGATTTGTTTGTCTTTCTTTTTTATTATGTGTACATGACATATAATTATACAGATGTTCATCAACGTGCATTGTCAGTGTCTGAGTAGTCATCCTACTCACGTGCGGTGTCTGTTCCCTCCTCATCACTGACCTCAATAATGAACCGCTCACAAGCTTGTTCCACTGCAATATCGGTCTTACGAAATCGCTCATCTGCCTCTCTTTTCGTTTCATTCTCATTGCACGATGTTACTAGGTGTAATCTAATATGACACCAATTTCAAATATACTCGGTATTAGTGCACGAGAAAATCATGTTACAAATATATTTACTTGTGCATTCCTTCTCCAGGTAAAGACATATGGTTGTCAAAAATAACAAAATACTCAAAGTCCAGGTTTCGATCCATGACAGAAATATTACAAAGCACATGTTTCATTCACTAGAACACTTAGCTACTTGATTCAAATTTGCGATATTAAATATAAATCGTACCAAAATATGAATAAAATCCATAGTATTTTCAAGAGTGAATTATTTCTGAACTATAGTGAGCATGCATGCACGGACGCACTGACAGGTGTAGCACTGCACGCTCACATGAACGTCTTACTGGTCATTGTTTACATGTACGTCGTACTGGTCATTGTTTACATGTACGTCATACTGGTCATTGTTTACATGTAGGTCTTACTGGTAATTGTGTACACGTGCGTCATACTGGTCATTGTGTACATGTACGTCTTACTGGTCATTGTTTACATGTACGTCATACTGGTCATTGTTTACATGTACGTCTTACTGGTCATTGTGTACATGTACGTCATACTGGTCATTGTTTACATGTACGTCATACTGGTCATTGTGTACATGTACGTCATACTGGTCATTGTTTATATGTACGTCTTACTGGTCATTGTTTACATGTACGTCATACTGGTCATTGTTTACATGTACGTCATACTGGTCATTGTGTACACGTGCGTCATACTGGTCATTGTGTACATGTACGTCTTACTGGTCATTGTTTACATGTACGTCATACTGGTCATTGTTTACATGTACGTCATACTGGTCATTGTTTACATGTTTCATTGTGCTATTTGCTGAAAGCGTCAGGGTAAATTGACTAAATAGTTCTCTCGTTAAATAAAGTCTTTATTATGTATATTATTATTATTATATATCTCTCACCATGTTTTGACTGACGGGGTATACATAGTATGCACCCCATACCATAATCCTGGACCCGAACATCTTAATATTATCGCACTGTTATCGTATGTTTGTGTGGTATGTTCGTTCATTAATTGTTTTAGTAAACGTCACAAATGTGTAACAAATTCGTACAATGTAATCCAGGGATCGCAGGTTCGATCCCCCGTCTGACCATAATAAAATTCTTTCAGATGGGACATTAAACCGAGGTCTTGCACGTAAAAGAACCAGAGGAGTCTCTGGAATGGGTCTCTGTCTGTATCATTGCACTATCCTCCAAACTCTAAAATGACTAATCTCTTCAGGAGGCGTCGCTCATATGAGTAACGGTAGCGACGATAAATAAACGTAAAACACACACACGCTGCTGTCTGTCACACCTTGTAAGTATCTATTAGGTATGCAATAACCATGCAAACGTTAGCCTTTTGGCGAATTAGGCACCCACTATAAATACAGTATTTCATTACGTCACTCATTGTGTGACAGTCGCCCAAATGCATTTATGCGGTGGCGACATTAAAGCAGCATTACATCGTATGAAATAAAAGATATTTGAAAAATTCAAATTATGCTTACATTATACTTTGTATGCTTATGTTCATTTGGTAAACATTGTTTTTTTTTGCGATAAAACAAACTCGAAACCGAAAGTAGGACTTTCCGAGTCGATCGGTCACGCACTTGTTTACAAACGGAACGCATCGTCCGCACTTGTTTACATTCGGAATGCATCGTTCCCATTTGTCCCACGTTGTCTTTTTAATTAAATTACTTGATATGTTGAATCATACCTCTGTTAGGAACATTTCTACATCCCCGCGAGTGGTTCAACATTAGAGGAAGATAGATAGTCTTTCATGTTCAAAATATATACGTTGTTTTCTACATCCTCTGTTGTTTCACGCATGCGCGCTGTGCGTGTTTACATTCCGTGTGTTGATAAACAAATTCGCGTATACGACGGTTTAAATGTATTGGAATTGTATCGTTTCTAAGCGACTATTTCGATTTTTGTAAACACACACATATTAGTATTTATATTTTACCCAAAACATCCTTTATTACGATGTAATGCTGCTTTAAATAAACTTATTAGTCAGTCATTCACTCATTGTACACATGATTATAATTCAATTTTCATTACAGATAAACCAAGTCTGAAGGCGTCTGTCATAAAGCTTGTAAAAAATATCAACTATATGCTGTTCCTCGCTGCTTCTGTTCTCACTGCTTTCGTCCTATTCATACCTGTAACATTTCTGCCAGACATTATGCATGAATTCAATCGAAGTTCCACGGAGGTGACTGTTTGTGTGATGACTCTGGGATGTGGTGACTTGATTGGAAGGCTACTGTTTGGATATCTAGCACACAAGATGCCGAGCTATATAGCATTCCTTCACGGATTTGGCTACATGCTGTCCGGAATTAGTGCGTTAATGATCATCTTTGCAAGGTCGTTTACATCGTCTATTCTACTGTCAGCGCTTACAGGGCTAGGCTCAGGTACATGTACACATTTGTTAACACGTTCAAGAGTAAATTCACAGGAGCTGGGCCAATAAATATTCTTTACGATTGTTTATAAATGTTGGAGATTAGTGATGAATGCGTCCCACAACATATCCAGAAACTATAACAAAGATTACTACAGACAAGTATACAATTGTGACGAATGCTCACCACATTGCATACAACACAAATATGTGAACCTTTTTAAGATTTCGCTATTAGTTGCGATGGTTTCATAAAATGTGATACTTCATCATTTAGCACGAATTTATTCTAGAAGTATTTCGCAAAGATATTTAGTTTCTTCACTTAAAGATCTGGGCCCCGTTTTATCAACAACGTTGATCGCATGTCGGTCTTATCTTAAGACCGCTACTTGCGACGTTTCCTGCGACAATCGTACGACCGTTGATAAAACGGGGCCCTGGAGTAAGTATCGGCATTGCATCTATGGATAATGTGACCTCCATGACAGAGTGGTTAAAGTAGTAGATTTCAAATAATTTGCTCCTCGCCGTTGTAGGTTCGAATCCCACAGGGTGTGTCGAATTATTGCATGTGAGTAAGCTATCCAGCTGGTTTACGGTAGGTCGGTGGTTCTATTCGTGTGTCCGTCTGTGCCTGAATACTGCACCCAGGATCTTCATCCACCAATAATAGAGTCCCGTTAAATAAAGTCTTTATTATGTATATTATTATTATTATATATCTCTCACCATGTTTTGACTGACGGGGTATACATAGTATGCACCCCATACCATAATCCTGGACCCGAACATCTTAATATTATCGCACTGTTATCGTATGTTTGTGTGGTATTTTCGTTCATTAATTGTTTTAGTAAACGTCACAAATGTGTGACAAATTCGTACAATGTATGTGATATATTCCCACGTAGTATTCACTGCGTGTGAAGAATTCGCACGTATTCCTAACTGGTGTGAGTCATTCGTTTTTTTGACTAAGGGTTCAACATTTTTTTCAACGTTTATTTATCGTCGCTACCGGTTGCCCATATCAGCGACGCCTCCTGAAGATATTAGTAATTTTAGATTTTTGGAGAATAGTGCAATGATACAGACAGAGTCCCATGCCAGAGTCTCCTCTGGTTCTTTTACATATACGGTGTACAGCACCGACAAGAGACCTCGGTTTAAAGTCCCTTCTGAAAGACTGTTAATTTTATTAGGGTCAGAAGGGGGATCGAACCTGCTATTCCTGGATTACCAGTCCAGCGTGTTACCACTGGACTACATATCCGTTTATGGGTTCAACATCGAGTGCGCTATGAGTTTATATAGGTATGCCCTCTTCCACGACAGCACTGTTTGTGAGGTACCAAAATAACGTGTTGAGTCTACATCCGACGTGTAAATTTCACGTCTATTTTTAAAAAATGTATGCGAGTGATTGTCACAGTAATGAAAACTAAAAGTGATCTTAGCACATCAATTTCTTGGCTATGATGATTTGCTGTGGAGAATATAAATCTATTTTGTATTTCAGTTATTTATTGGCGAATAAAACATGGTTTGGAGGATTTAACCCAGTCCGTGGGCCTAAGTGGTTTATTCCTGCTCTCAGAGTGACATACCGTGCTTTATTGGACTATAATAAACGCAAATACAAATATTATTTACATTCCAACATAACCAAAATATCTAAAAAGAACAAACACTAGTTGGTGTTATTTTTCAGAAAAGGCATATGACGTCTCAAAACTACATACCATGTTTATTGCAGATGTAAACATGGTACATTTCCTTTTTTGCGCATAACAGACAAAATGGCGAACTATGTTAAAATGGGAAACAAATACATGTAAGAAATAGGGCAAGGCCTCCTTTTTACAGACGGATCTGTAGTTCAGTGGTAACACGATGGACTGGTAATACAGAGATCGCAGGTTCCATCCCCCGTCTGACCCTAATACAATTAACAGTCTTTCAGATGGGACATTAAACCGAGGTCTCGTGTCGGTGCCTTACACCTTGCACGTAAAAGAACCAGAGGAAACTCTGGAATGGGTCTCTGTCTGTATCATTGCACTATCCTCCAAAATCTAAAATGACTAATCTCTTCAGGAGGCGTCGCTCATATGGCTAACCGGTAGCGACGATAAATAAACGTAAAACACACATGCAAGGCCCTCATTACGCCGCTGTCTGTCGCACCTCGTAAGTCTCTATTAGGTATGCAATAACCATGCAAACGTTAGCCTTTTGGCTAATTAGGCATCCAATATAAATACAGTATTTCATTACGTCACTCATTGTGTGACAGTCGCCCAAATGCATTTATTATGCGGTGGCGACATTAAATAAACTTATTAGTCAGTCATTCACTCATTGTACACATCATTATAATTCAATTTTCATTACAGATAAACCAAGTCTGAAGGCGTCGGTCATAACGCTTGGAAAAAATATCAACTATATGCTGTTCTTCACTGCTTCTGTTCTCGTTGCTTTCGTCCTATTCATACCTGTAACATTTCTGCAAGATATTATGCATGAATTCAATCGAAGTTCCACGGAGGTGACTGTTTGTGTGATGACTCTGGGATGTGGTGACTTGATTGGAAGGCTACTGTTTGGATATCTAGCACACAAGATGCCGAGCTATATAGCATTCCTTCACGGTTTAGGCTACATGCTGTTCGGAATTAGTGCATTAATGATCATCTTTGCAAGGTCGTTTACATCGTTTATTCTACTGTCAGCGCTTACAGGGCTAGGCTCAGGTACATGTACACATTTGTTAACACTTTCAAGAGTAAATTCACAGGAGCTGGGCCAATAAATATTCTTTACGATTGTTTATAAATGTTGGAGATTAGTGATGAATGCGTCCCACAACATATCCAGAAACTATAACAAAGATTATTACAGACAAGTATACAATTGTGACGAATGCTCACCACATCGCATACAACAAAAATATGTGAACCTTTTTAAGATTTCGTTATTAGTTGCGATGGTTTCATAAAAGGTGATACTTCATCATTTAGCACGAATTTATTCTAGAAGTATTTCGCAACGATATTTAGTTTCTTCACTTAAAGATCTGGGCCCCGTTTTATCAACAACATCGGTCGCAAGTCGGTCTTATCTTAAGACCGCTACTTGCGACGTTTCCTGCGACAATCGTACGACCGTTGATAAAACGGGGCCCTGGAGAAAGTATCGGCATTGCATCTATGGATAATGTTACCTCCGTGACAGAGTGGTTAAAGTAGTAGATTTCAAATAATTTGCTCCTCACCGTTGTAGGTTCGAATCCCACAGGGTGTGTCGAATTATTGCATGTGAGTAAGCTATCCAGCTGGTTTACGGTAGGTCGGTGGTTCTATTCGTGTGTCCGTCTGTGCCTGAATACTGCACCCAGGATCTTCATCCACCAATAATAGAGTCCCCATATAACCTAAGCTGTTGGTGGTTATATAATAAACACCAACGGCCTTTGAACAAACAAAACAAGGGTAAAACGAACATTCAACATGCATGCGAATATACTGTAAATAAACCATTTGTAAGCATTGTCATTGGTCTAAAAAAACATACATAAACTTGTGCACATTAACAATAGTACATACTCTTAGTGTTGATGTTTTAAAAGTTCATGAGTTATAGTTAATATCGTTTCGACCGTATACTTGATAGATTAAAAAACATTGAATGGATAATCCACCACAGAAACATTGAACAACACACCAACAAAGTCTAACAAATTCATAACCAAACAATACTATTTTCTGGTTAGCTTTCCTGTATACCTAATGATTTACATTCTATGTCCTTTTCTTTTCCTCTGTTAGGTGGCGCCAATGGCTTACATTCTGTAATGGCAGCGCACGTTGTATCTATAAGTGATATGCGACTTGCATATGGAGTTGTGTTGACTACTGGAGGTTTTGCGTTACTTTCAGGGATGCCAATGGCGGGTATGTCACATTTTACTAATGGTATTTAAAGCGTCACTACATCGGTGAAAACAGGGATCGCAGGTTCGATCCCCCGTTTGACCATAATAAAATTAACAGCCTTTCAGATGGGACGTTAAACCGAGGTCTCGTGTCGGTGTTTTACACCGTGCACGTAAAAGAACAAGATGAGCATCTAGAATGGGTGTCTGTCTGTATCATTGCACTATCCTCCAAAAATCTAAAATGACTAATCTCTTAAGGAGGCGTCGCTCATATGGGCAACCGGCAGCGACGATAAATAAACGTAAAACACACACACACAGTGAAAACGCAAATGTCTGCAAAATGTAATTTCATATTATATGGTATAATTTCCCCCCAATATTTGCCTCAAAAACTGAGTATTTCAACAAATAAACAAGCGTCGTATACGCGGTTTGTTGATATGGCAATATAATGTAAACAGGGTCGACATTCATGCGTAATACAATGCATGTATCCTGAATAACACGATTTATCGTACATATTTACAGTTAAATATCACATTTGTGCCTATACATATTTATTTGTAGACTAATCTTAGTTAATTTATCTCTAAACGAAAGTATCGCACGTTTAGTATTGACTGCAATGACAAACAAATGTCATTTCGGGAACGTGGATAACCGTTATCGACTACATGCACTATGTAACATGGTGTATCAAACCCCGTCTCTATCCAAGCAGTTCTAGTATTCCCTGTTACCCCATAAACCTCTTACATCATTCTCGCCCATGCTGATTCTCTAGTCCTGCGCAAACTACACGTTCCTATGCACGGAATAAGTTCAGTACACGATATCCACACTCTCAGTACTCCCTAGTCCACCACCGCTATATCCTTAGGTAGTTTATCCAAGGGTATTAGCTCATTAACTAGAGTTAGCACATGTCCCCGCGCACACTACAAATCAAGGACTCCATCCTTCAAAGTCAAGCTATTATTAGCCATTTATTGGAAAACCCCTCTATTAATGAATCACACATTGCTACCTTGGAACATACTACTTGAACATATACATGGAAATATATAGTACTCTCCAACATAATATATACATAGTACACCCAAAACAATACAAAGCATTAAAAGAGACACACCGAGTGACATGTGATAGACTCACACATATAAATGGGACGTATATTTTACTAGTTATCACTTTTAATAACATATTTCCAACCAAAGTTTCACCTGCGTCATGATATTGAAAATAGTTCCAATATTGTAAATGAAATATCATATATTATAGATATGTCGGCCTTCTGCCTTTGCACTCGTTGCAAATAAAAGCTTTGACATTTGTGTTGTCTAGCTAGGAGTTGTGTGGGTGTCTTCTATGACGGTCCTCTGCATTACATCGTCTTCTAAGGTGTGTGGGTGTCTTCAATGACGGTCCTCTGCATTACATCGTCTTCTAATGTGTGTGAGTGTCTTCTATGACGGTCCTCTGCATTACATTGTCTTCTAATGTGTGTGAGTGTCTTCTATGACGGTCCTCTGCATTACATCGTCTTCTAATGTGTGTGAGTGTCTTCTATGACGGTCCTCTGCATTACATCGTCTTCTAATGTGTGTGGGTGTCTTCTATGACGGTCCTCTGCATTACATTGTCTTCTAAGGTGTGTGGATGTCTTCTATGACGGTTAATCATGTAATAAGGACAGTTCATTGGACATTTACAATGTTGGTAAATAAACAAAGTTGAAGAGTGAAGGGCACCACACAGGGTTACAATGCACATTTACATGACGTATATTAAATCGGCATCAAATGATTCAAATTTGTGAAATGAACGATCAATTTGAATGCTTGAGACATTGAACGTGCAAACTATCAACGCCAATCTCCGCCAGCTCTGGGGGTGGGGGGGGGTGGGTGGAGGTGACTGTCAGATTTGTCGACATAATGCTTTGAACTATATTGGATGATTTTATTCCAAAGTGTTAATTTCGTAGCAATTAAATGATCTAGATATGTGACTAAATATGGCTGCATAGTAGCCTTATCTTCATACAATGATGTTTCTGTGCAGTATTGCGAGACTGTGACTGTCCGCTCGCATCAATGCAACCCGGGTTCGACCCTCGGACCAGGAAGTATGTGAGATGGTATGGTGATCGCCAGATCGGACTGGTGGGTTTTCTCCTGGAACTCTGGTTTCCTCCCATACGAATGACCACATTTACGCTTTTATCCGCGCAAACGAGAGTACTTAATATAAGTTGCTATAACTTGCTTCGCAATCGTTGTAAAATAAATCAATTTTAAACTCTAGAATTGCGAGATTAGATGTGTAGATTGGAACATAATAAGTAGGGATGGCAACGAATAGCGATTTTGGTATTCGAATATTCCGTCGGGAAGGTATTCGAATATTCGAATATTTGATAGAATTCTATCAAAAACTCAAAATCACTCAAACTCTTATAAAAAATGCGTAAACGTCATCTTCCTGTAAGGCCATGCAAATATGACGACGACTCATTCAGTTATTGTTATCGGGCACTGTACATTGGTTTAAACATTGTTTATTCTAACATTTTACATATAAATTAACAGCAGTATACTGAAAGGGGTTAGAACGAAAGAAAACGTGTATAGTTCTTTTCCCTATCAATTGATTGATATACAATAGGCAGGAGAATAATATATATAACAATGGATATACGTGAAATCTATTCTAGGTATATGCTAAAGAATTTCAGAAGTTATTGTATTAGTGAGTCAATATAGTTTTGGATGTTAAAAGGAAAATGGTTAATATTTAAAGGAATATTGAAGAAAGCCCCAAGAACGTGAAATATAAAATTGGAACATGAGAAGAAGAGATTAGTATAAAGAAAAGTGGTTGAATAGGATATATATTCATGGGTCTTTTCACAAATAAAATCACACACTATTTACAATTGTATGATACAGGTACGTGTGGGTAGATGTTGTTGCAAAGAGTCAGTAATATGCCATTCTCTGTCTAAACAGTTTTGACATCATAATTAATTAATACCTACCTTAACACCTACTGTACGTATCCGATTACATGGTGTGTCTATTAACACATGCCATGGATGCAACCAAAACATAATTTATTCCCACCTCCTGGAGCGATTTCTTTTGTATTAGAAGGTGTTATGATGGTTTCAACACTAAGTTGTTAAAATGTGCTTCGCAATCGTTGTAAAATAAATAAAGTTTAAGAAAAAGAAAAACACATTAAAATGATATGTGACATGTGTGGTTCGTTTTAAAACTATATAATAATAATAATAATATTTTTAAAAATATAGACTTTATTTTACGAGGGAGCTTACATAACACATGGCTAATGCAATTATAACAGTTAGAAAGATAAAATTATATTGCAAATGACCTATTAAGCATTGATTTTCCATTTACTGTCAAACCCACTTGCGGGAACCTAGACATGTTTTCCTGAGCAGACTTAGCCGACCTAATCGGTTAAGGAGTACTAAGCAGTGTGTGTGTGTGGGGGGGGGGGGTTGTGTCTTGCTCAAGGATACTACATACGTGCCGTGATCGAGTATCGAACCCATGCATCTACCAATGACCAAACGCAATGCCACCACCCAACATTTTTTCTAGAGGACGTGCTCCCAGACCTCCCCCTAACCAAATCGATTATATCCTCACACCAAATCCTGGATCGGAAAACCTTTAAGTATATACATTACATTATCATGGGTCACGACCACCCGTACTATTAATACAAAACAAATGATAAATGAGTGTCGTTTAGAAATGTATTGAGAATAATGTAAATACCTTAATTATAACATTCAACTGTACATACCGTAAAGTACTGGTAATATTATACAAAATCGTCCCTCTTTTCATTTTTGACCAAACAAATTAAGGTCTCGAACACGAGTCTCATCACTTGACGGGAACAACTAATACGGTACTCTCATATATAATAACGACCTCATAGTCACGCGATATTTCGCGTGATTGACACAGGAACATCAATTGGCACCAATAACATCCATTGACACCGAAAACAACAATTGGCACCGAAAACAATTGGCACCGAAAACAACAATTGGTACCGAAACAACATTTGGCACCAAAACAACATTTGGCACCAAAACAACAATGTTGTATTCACGATCTGAGTATTACCCTACTAAGGTCATATACAAAATAAGGACTGCGGTTACCTAACACCCTCTTACACTTATTTTATAT
>CM026403.1:44556764-44582491 GCA_014843695.1 Archivesica marissinica
TGCACCAATACTAGAGTCGCCATATGACCTAGGCTGTTTGTGCGACTTGAAATTCCAAAACAAACAAACATAATTATGTAGGCCTACTTTATTTACAGTTCAGTGATGCTGTAAACTATACAACGGTTTCTTTGAACACGATAATAGAGCGTGACGCGGCTGGAGAATACAAGCGTAATCTCGTCAACCCACTGTACAAAGACACAGTAACAGTACAGTCAAACGGCGGCTATGCCATTATCCGCTTCAAGGCCGACAATCCAGGTATGTAATTAATAGCATGCAAGAGTGGTCCCGCTGCATTGCTCAGCATACACCGTGACTAAGCCGGTATACTGATGTCATATTATAATTATGTCAATAAAAATTGATGCAAAAGTTGCTAGCTTTGGACTGGATTGCGTATGGTCGGTTGTTATGCATGCATGGGTGGTTGCCCATCCTTACCTGTAATACTGCTCGAACGGGTATCCGGGATCTTCCTCCACAGCTGGAGAGTCGCAGTTAGTGTGACTCTAAACCCAAAGTAAAGCAAGCAAGAACCAGATAAATTGCAGCGGACGAAAGGGGAACAGTTTATTGCATATTATGTTCAATTTTGGAAAATTAACGTAGTCATGTGAGTTACCCTCTATAACAAAAAGAATTTACTTACTGACTAGAAGGGTTGGGTTTTAGAAGAAATTGGTCAAGGCCTGTGGCCAGGGCGGTAAATGAAATGTCCGATTGATTTCGATAAAGTAAAGTAAGCTGTGCATGCTTGTAACTCTCGATATGACATTTCAAACAAGCTATACCCGTGACCTAATTGTTGATCTTTAATGTGAAATCAAGGTCGTGTGAAATCAAAGTCGTGTGAAATCAAGGTCGTGTGAAATCAATGTCGTGTGAAATCCAGGTCGTGTGAAATCAAGGTCATGTGAAATCAAGGTCGTGTAAAATCAAGGTCGTGTGAAATCCAGGTCGTGTGAAATCCAGGTCGTGTGAAATCAAGGTCGGGTGGATTCAAGGTCAAACAGTACAATAGACACACTTCACCCCCCCCCACACACACACACACACATTCCATCCTCTGGACTGAATTTTCTCGGAACTGTTTGACTCAATCCGAGTCATATATTCATAAAATCGACATTATATTACATCTAGTCATGTGTGTTCTTAACTAGTCAACCTTCAGTCTGTTTCTATTGTGTCCACGGCATGCATCATGTTCAACATAATAGTATGTCAACGGAGACCACATTTTGCCATTCTCTTGTGTAGTCTTTACATGCCGGTTGGTGTTATAAAGACCAGCAGGGGCATAGCTTAGGCGTGCTATATCTGTAGTCACCATTAGGATATGGGGATCCATGGGTACCTCTCTTGGACGATTGTGTAATTCTATATCGCCGCAGCTGCATTCTAATTATGCATCAGTCCCACTGGGCTCCCGGTACTCCCCGGTTCACCCCGGTCCATGGACCGGGGTGCACCCGGGAGTACCTGGGGTTGAACCGTAGTGCCACCGTGATGGACCGGGATGATGCCTGATGGACCTGGATGAACCGGGGGTCTTCCAGGTGGTTAACCTTGGAGGACCGGGAACGGGAGCCCGACCTGGGTGAACCGTGTTGAACCGTGTTGACACCGTAGGTCCACCGGGAAGGACCGTGAAGGATCGTGGCGCTGCCGGCGTGGACCTGGGAGGACCGGGATGGAAAAAACGAGCTATCGACGCCCGGTGGACAACGGTTCACCCCGGTCCTCCCGGTCCCCCACGGTTAGCCCCTGTCTATAATATAGAATATTTCTTAAAAAATAATCAGCGTTTAGTGATGTGCTGTCTTCAAAAAACTTCTGCTGGAATGAAATTAGGCTACAAGTCAGTCCTATTTATATTGCATTTTCACCTCGCCGGGATGAACCGTGGTGAACCGGGAAGGACCGTAGCTCCGCCGTGGAGACCCGGGAAGAACCGTAGCGTCACCGGGGTTCTGCCGGCATGGACCTGGGTGAACCGTGGAGAACCAGGGTCGAACCGGGCCGAGAACCGGGGTGAACCGTGTAAGCACCGGGATGAACCGTGGCCCTGCCTGGGCTCTACCTGGATGAACCGGGGTGCTCCCGGGTCTTGCGAGATATTTCGGCAAAAAAACGTCATTTTCACCCGGTACACCCCGGTCCATGACCCGGGATAAACCGTAGTACCGCCGGCCTCAGTGGGACTGATGCAGGACCTATGTGTTGTTCCGAAATTACTATTTTATCAATTACAAAGTACGATGGGTTCGCTGCTCATCATAGTGCACATCCACCCCGCACCAATTCATTTTCATACAGACGGATCTGTAGTCCAGTGGTAACACGCTGGACTGGTAATCCAGTGGTAACACGCTGGACTGGTAATCCAGGGGTCGCAGGTTCGATCCCCAGTCTGACCCTAATAAAATTAACAGTATTTCAGATAGGACGTTAAACCGAGGTCTTGTGTCGGTGCTTTACACCGTGCACGTAAAAGAACCAGAGGAGATTCTGGAATGGGCCTCTGTCTGTATCATGCACTATCCTCCAAAATCTAAAATGACTAATCTCTTGAGGAGGCGCCGCTCATATGGGCAACCGGTAGCGACGATAAATAAACGTAAAACACACAAATTCATATGTTCGATCTTTGACGTGCCTATCGGAAACTACGTCACTGATCAGTAGGTGTAAAGTAGCCTATGTCTGCAATAAAGATGTTAGTTTATACACATTTAGCTAGTATTCTTATACACATTTATTTTAGCTCGATTGCGAAACAAGTTCTTACAACTTCTATTAATCACTCTCGATACCTATTTCCTGAATTACTCCATCGCCATGAAGGAGAGAGAAGATGCAACATGGAATTTAAATGCCTTGCCTAAGGGCACACTCATAACGGCTCCAGTGGAGCTCGAACTCCTGGCATTTCGCACCTGAAGCGAACGCGCTACCACAGCGCTATCACAGCTTCCAATTTAGATGTTGTTGAATATCCACTTATTTCAGGAATATGGTTCTTCCATTGTCATAACGAAGGTCATCTGTTGCAAGGTATGTCGATGCTGCTGAAAGTTGGACAGCCTGAGCAATTTCCAAAAGTACCAGACTATTTTCCTACCTGTGGCGGTTATTCACGCTATCTGAAGAATCAACACCAGACAGTGTCTGGAGCTGCACAGAACGTGGCGATTATTGCGTTGATAATGGGAATCGTCGTGATAGAAACGTATCTCTTCTGAGCATTTCATTTCACGTTTCGTGGAATTGTCTTACAGAGAGTCGCATGTGTCTCTGTTGCCTAGTGGTTGAGGTCATTGACCAATTTAGTGGAATCTTTGCGAAGGTCAGGTCCAGGGTTACATCTAAGCGATTTGAAGCAGAGATCTGCAATGAGTGTTCGTTTCCTGTGTATGTTTTATCCGGTACGTTGATGCATAACAGTTCAGCAACATCATTTATTTGCACTATTATTTCAAATGTATAATGTTCAGATAGTACAATGTCAATATTATTATATATATTTTTTATATAGTATTATATATTTATGCCGGTAACAAAGCAACACATTTATAATATGTTTTCTGTATCATTGTATATATGTTGAGGGCCTTAATTGCATTAGCCATGTGTTATGTAAGCTCCCTCGTAAAATAAAGTCTATATTTTTTTAAATATTATTATTATTATATAGTTTAAAAATAAACCACACATGTCACATATCATTTTAATGTTTTTTTCTTTTTCTTAAACTTTATTTATTTTACAACGATTGCGAAGCACATTTTAACAACTTAATATATTAATCACTCTCGTTGGCGCGGGTGAAAGCGTATATGTGATCATTCGTGTGGAAGGAAACTGGAGTACCCGGAGAAAACGCATCTGCCTGATCTGGCGACCACCGTACCATCTCACATTCTTCCCGGTCCGAGGATCGAACCAGTGTTGCATTGGTGAGAAGCGAGAGCGCTAACCACTGTGCTAATAGGACAGCCTGTTTTTTCTTTGGTATGTTTGAACTATGTTCTAAACAATTGTTCTCTATATCTTTGTTTCACATTGGTGAATCTTCACGTTTGTACACTGCATGTCCACATCTTCATTTCGACAAATATCGTTATCATGTGCTCCAGCTGCTACGTCATATATAGCCTTTCTCTTGTGTACACATAGTTCCCTGAATCCAATGATGAATATTAGCACTGAGGCTAGTACAAACAGGCTGCCACTAAGTACGTATGCTCCTCTTTGTGTTTCTAATGCCTCTGTTACATAACCTGAAACATATTCTATTGTTATGTGTCTGTTTGTTTATTTATCGTCGTTACCGGTTGCCCATATGAGCGACACCTCCTGAAGATATTAGTCATTTTAGAATTTTGGAGGATAGAGCAATGATACAGACAGCCTCATTCCAGAGTATACTCTGGTTCTTTTACGTACACTGTGTACAGCACCGACACGAGACCTCGGTTTAAAGTCCCATCTGAAAGACTTTTAATTTTATTAGGGTCAGACGGGGTAACGAGCCTGTGATCCATGGATTACCAGTCCAGCGTGTTACCACTGGACTACAGATCCGCCTATTGTTATATCGCACGTGACTATCCATGCAAAAGTTGCCATACCAGAGCTAGCGACATTTTTAAATGTATCATGGCAATGTCTAACCTCTGAATAGCCTCATTCGGAACAAATTCACGCTACTCGGACTTTTCAGTTAAATTTCAATGTGATTTTATTTGTTATGCCGCCATCTTGTTTTCATGTAGTCTCGAAGAATGTTTTGTCAGGATTACCAAACAACATAATGCCAGAACAGCTGATTGTTCGGTATAACAAAATAAATATTTCATCTCGGTGGAGTGTGACAGCTTCGCCTCGTCGACATTATTTTCCTCGGGTTGACAATATCCACACTCACCGAGATGAAATATTTATATATCAATCATTTGATGCCGATTTAATATACGTCATGTAAATGTGCATTGTAACCCTGTGTGGTGCCCTTCACTCTTCAACTTTGTTTATTTACAAAATTGTAAATGTCCAATGAACTGTCCTTATGTGTTGAAATAATAGGGGAACAGCCTGTTACATCATTAGGAACATTCGCTCAGGATGGTGAACTTGAAATACTGTGTTATATAAAAATTATTTGGAGTAAAAGATAGACAAGGTGAAGAACGGTCGTATTTTAAAACGGAAATTAAAAAACTCGTTGTTTGAATGGTATGTTTATTTTTGTGCGGGTTGGAATTTAGAACAAATCGACTATATTATCGTAAATTGTTATTCCGAAAAGTCGGGGATGGGCGTTTATCGGTATTGGCTTTAATATAACATATACGGTACATGTACTGTATATAGACACCTTAGAAGACGATGTAATGCAGAGGACCGTCATAGAAGACACACACACATTAGAAGACGATATAATGCAGAGGACCGCCATAGAAGACACCCACAAACCTTAGAAGACGATGTAATACAGAGGATCGTCATAGAAAACACCCACATACCTTAGAAGACGATGTAATACAGAGGACCGTCATAGAAGACACCCACACACCTTAGAAGACGATGTAATGCAGAGGACCGTCGTAGAAGACACCCACACACCTTAGAAGACGATATAATGCAGAGGACCGTCATAGAAGACACCCACACACATTAGAAGACAATATGATGCAGAGGACCGTCATAGAAGACACCCACACACCTTAGAAGACGATGTAATGCAGAGGACCGTCATAGAAGGCACTCACACACATTAGAAGACGATGTAATGCAGAGGACCGTCATAGAAGACACCCACATACCTTAGAAGACGATATAATGCAGAGGACCGTCATAGAAGACACCCACACACCTTAGAAGACGATGTAATGCAGAGGACCGTCATAGAAGACACACACACATTAGAAGACGATATAATGCAGAGGACCGCCATAGAAGACACCCACACACCTTAGAAGACGATGTAATGCAGAGGTTCGTCATAGAAAACACCCACACACCTTAGAAGACAATGTAATACAGAAGACCGTCATAGAAGACACCCACACACATTAGAAGACGATATAATGCAGAGGACCGTCATAGAAGACACCCACACACATTAGAAGACGATATAATGCAGAGGACCGTCATAGAAGACACCCACACACATTAGAAGACAATATGATGCAGAGGACCGTCATAGAAGACACCCACACACATTAGAAGACGATATAATGCAAAGGACCGTCATAGAAGACACCCACAAACATTAGAAGACAATATGATGCAGAGGACCTTCATAGAAGACACCCACACACATTAGAAGACGATGTAATGCAGAGGACCGTCATAGAAGACACCCACACACCTTAGAAGACGATATAATACAGAGGACCGCCATAGAAGACACCCACACACCATTGAAGACGATGTAATGCAGAGGACCGTCATAGAAGACACCCACACACCTTAGAAGACAATATAATGCAGAGGACCGTCATAGAAGACACCCACACACCTTTGAAGACAATATAATGCCGAGGACCATCATAGAAGACACCCACACACATTAGAAGGCGATATAATGCAGAGGACCGTCATAGAAGAGACCCACACACCTTAGAAGACAATATAATGCAGAGGACCGCCATAGAAGACACCCACACACCTTAGAAGACGATATAATGCAGTGGACCGCCATCGAAGATACCCGCACACCTTAGAAGACGATATAATGCAGAGGACCGTCATAGAAAACACCCACACACATTAGAAGACAATATAATGCAGAGGACCGTCATAGAAGACACCCACACACCTTAGAAGACGATGCAATGCAGAGGACCGTCATAGAAGACACCCACACACATTAGAAGACGATGTAATGCAGAGGACCGTCATAGAAGACACCCACACACCTTAGAAGACGATGTAATGCAGAGGACTGTCATAGAAGACACCCATACAACTCCTAGCTAGACAACACAAACGTCAAAGCTTTTTTTGCAACGAGTGCAAAGGCAGAAAGGCGACATATCTATAATATATAATATTTCATTTACAATATTGGAAATATATTCAATATCATGACGCAGGTGAAACTTTAATTGGAAATATGTTATTAAAAGTGATAACTAGTAAAATATACGTCCCATTTATATGTGTGAGTCTATCACATGTCACTCGGTGTGTCTCTTTTAATGCTTTGTATTGTTTTGGGTGTACTATGTATATATTATGTTGGAGAGTACTATATATTTCCATGTATATGTTCAAGTAGTATTTTCCAATGTAGCAGTGTGTGATTAATTAATAGAGGGGTTTTCCAATAAATGGCTAATAATAGCTTGACTTTGAAAAAGGTCGTTATGGATGGAGTCCGTGATGTGTAGTGTGCGCGGGGACATGTGTTAACTCTAGTTTATGAGCTAATACCCTTGGATAAACTACCTAAGGATATAGCGGTGGTGGACTAGGGAGTACTGAGAGTGTGGATATCGTGTACTGAACTTATTCCGTGCATAGGAACGTGTAGTTTGCATAGGACTAGAGAATCAGCATGGGCGAGAATGATGTAAGAGGTGTTGGGGTAACGGGGAATACTATAACTGCTTGGATAGAGACGGGGTTTGATACATCATGTTACAACTTACATAGTGTATGTAGTCGGAAGAACATTGGGGTGTATGTGTATTGCTATCGCAAAAAGCAAATAACATGCATTTGTTCACGTATAAATACGTTGCTGTTACAAATTCTTCTGAATACATTCGAACACTAACATTGAATCAATAAACAGTGTATTTGTGGTCTACAAACTTTCAAAAGTGAAAGTAGGATTTCATATAACGGTTATCCACGTTCCCGAAATGACATTTGTTTGTCATTGCAGTCAATACTATAAACGTGCGATACTTTCGTTTAGAGATAAATTAACTAAGATTAGTCTATAAATAAATATGTATAGGCACAAATGTGATATTTAACTGTAAGTATGTACGATAAATCGTGTTATTCAGGATACATGCATTGTATTACACATGAATATCGACCCTATTTACATTATATTGCCATATCAACAAACCGCGTATACCTCGCTTGTTTATTTGTTGAAATACTCAGTTGTTGAGGCAAATATTGGGGGAAAATTATACCATATAATATGAAATTACATTTTGCAGACATTTGCGTTTTCACTGTGTGTGTGTGTTTTACGTTTATTTATCGTCGCTGCCGGTTGCCCATATGAGCGACGCCTCCTTAAGAGATTAGTCATTTTAGATGTTTGGAGGAAAGTGCAATGATACAGACAGAGACCCATTCCTCTGGTTCTTTTACGTGCACGGTGTAACACACCGACACGAGACCTCTGAACGACTGTTAATTTTATTATGGTCAGACGGGGGATCGAACCTGCGATCCCTGTTTTCACCGATGTAGTGAAGCTTTAAATACCATTAGTAAACTGTGACATACCCGCCATTGGCATCCCTGAAAGTAACGCAAAACCTCCAGTAGTCAACACAACTCCATATGCAAGTCGCATATCACTTATAGATACAACGTGCGCTGCCATTACAGAATGTAAGCCATTGGCGCCACCTAACAGAGGAAATGAAAAGGACATAGAACGTAAATCATTAGGTATACAGGAAAGCTAACCAGAAAATAGTATTGTTTGGTTATGAGTTTGTTAGACTTTGTTGGTGTGTTGTTCAATGTTTCTGTGGTGGATTATCCATTCAATGTTTTTTAATCTATCAAGTATACGGTCGAAACGATATTAACTATAACTCATGAACTTCTAGAATATTAAAACTAAGCGTATGTACTATTGTTAATGTGCACAAGTTTATGTATGTTTTTTTAGACCAATGACAATGCTTACAAATGGTTTATTTACAGTATATTCGCATGCATGTTGAATGTTCGTTTTACCCTTGTTTTGTTTGTTCGAAGGGTTGGTGTTTATTATATAACCACCAACAGCTTAGGTTATAATATTACGGGGACTCTATTATTGGTGGATGAAGATCCTGGGTGCAGTATTCAGGCACAGACGGACACACGAATAGAACCACCGACCTACCGTAAACCAGCTGGATAGCTTACTCACATGCAATAATTCGACACACCCTGTGGGATTCGAACCTACAACGGCGAGGAGCAAATTATTTTAAATCTACTACTTTAACCACTCTGTCATGGAGGTCACATTATCCATAGATGCAATGCCGATACTTACTCCAGGGCCCCGTTTTATCAACGGTCGTACGATTGTCGCAGGAAACGTCGCAAGTAGCGGTCTTAAGATAAGACCGACATGCGATCGACGTTGTTGATAAAACGGGGCCCAGATCTTTAAGTGAAGAAACTAAATATCTTTGCGAAATACTTCTAGAATAAATTCGTGCTAAATGATGAAGTATCACATTTTATGAAACCATCGCAACTAATAACGAAATCTTAAAAAGGTTCACATATTTGTGTTGTATGCAATGTGGTGAGCATTCGTCACAATTGTATACTTGTCTGTAGTAATCTTTGTTATAGTTTCTGGATATGTTGTGGGACGCATTCATCACTAATCTCCAACATTTATAAACAATCGTAAAGAATATTTATTGGCCCAGCTCCTGTGAATTTACTCTTGAAAGTGTTAACAAATGTGTACATGTACCTGAGCCTAGCCCTGTAAGCGCTGACAGTAGAATAGACGATGTAAACGACCTTGCAAAGATGATCATTAACGCACTAATTCCGGACAGCATGTAGCCAAAACCGTGAAGGAATGCTATATAGCTCGGCATCTTGTGTGCTAGATATCCAAACAGTAGCCTTCCAATCAAGTCACCACATCCCAGAGTCATCACACAAACAGTCACCTCCGTGGAACTTCGATTGAATTCATGCATAATGTCTGGCAGAAATGTTACAGGTATGAATAGGACGAAAGCAGTGAGAACAGAAGCAGCGAGGAACAGCATATAGTTGATATTTTTTACAAGCTTTATGACAGACGCCTTCAGACTTGGTTTATCTGTAATGAAAATTGAATTATAATCATGTGTACAATGAGTGAATGACTGACTAATAAGTTTATTTAAAGCAGCATTACATCGTAATAAAGGATGTTTTGGGTAAAATATAAATACTAATATGTGTGTGTTTACAAAAATCGAAATAGTCGCTTAGAAACGATACAATTCCAATACATTTAAACCGTCGTATACGCGAATTTGTTTATCAACACACGGAATGTAAACACGCACAGCGCGCATGCGTGAAACAACAGAGGATGTAGAAAACAACGTATATATTTTGAACATGAAAGACTATCTATCTTCCTCTAATGTTGAACCACTCGCGGGGATGTAGAAATGTTCCTAAAAGACTTAGCTAACAGAGGTATGATTCAACATATCAAGTAATTTAATTAAAAAGACAACATGGGACAAATGGGAACGATGCATTCCGAATGTAAACAAGTGCGGACGATGCGTTCCGTTTGTAAACAAGTGCGTGACCGATCGACTCGGAAAGTCCTACTTTCGGTTTCGAGTTTGTTTTATCGCAAAAAAAAACAATGTTTACCAAATGAACATAAGCATACAAAGTATAATGTAAGCATAATTTGAATTTTTCAAATATCTTTTATTTCATACGATGTAATGCTGCTTTAATGTCGCCACCGCATAAATGCATTTGGGCGACTGTCACACAATGAGTGACGTAATGAAATACTGTATTTATAGTGGGTGCCTAATTCGCCAAAAGGCTAACGTTTGCATGGTTATTGCATACCTAATAGATACTTACAAGGTGTGACAGACAGCAGCGTGTGTGTGTTTTACGTTTATTTATCGTCGCTACCGTTACTCATATGAGCGACGCCTCCTGAAGAGATTAGTCATTTTAGAGTTTGGAGGATAGTGCAATGATACAGACAGAGACCCATTCCAGAGTCTCCTCTGGTTCTTTTACGTGCAAGACCTCGGTTTAATGTCCCATCTGAAAGAATTTTATTATGGTCAGACGGGGATCGAACCTGCGATCCCTGGATTACATTGTACGAATTTGTTACACATTTGTGACGTTTACTAAAACAATTAATGAACGAAAATACCACACAAACATACGATAACAGTGCGATAATATTAAGATGTTCGGGTCCAGGATTATGGTATGGGGTGCATACTATGTATACCCCGTCAGTCAAAACATGGTGAGAGATATATAATAATAATAATATACATAATAAAGACTTTATTTAACGAGAGAACTATTAAGTCATTTTACTCTGAGGCGTTCAGCAAATAGCACAATGAAACATGTAAACAATGACCAGTATGAGGTACATGTAAACAATGACCAGTATGACGTACATGTAAACAATGACCAGTATGACGTACATGTAAACAATGACCAGTATGACGTACATGTAAACAATGACCAGTATGACGTACATGTAAGCAATGACCAGTATGACGTACATGTAAACAATGACCAGTATGACGTACATGTAAACAATGACCAGTAAGACGTACATGTAAACAATGACCAGTATGACGTACATGTAAACAATGACCAGTATGACGTACATGTAAACAATGACCAGTAAGACGTACATGTAAACAATGACCAGTAAGACGTACATGTAAACAATGACCAGTATGACGTACATGTAAACAATGACCAGTAAGACGTACATGTACACAATGACCAGTATGACGCACGTGTACACAATGACCAGTATGACGTACATGTAAACAATGACCAGTAAGACGTACATGTAAACAATGACCAGTATGACGTACATGTAAACAATGACCAGTATGAGGTACATGTAAACAATGACCAGTATGACGTACATGTATACAATGACCAGTATGACGTACATGTAAACAATGACCAGTATGACGTACATGTAAACAATGACCAGTATGACGTACATGTAAACAATGACCAGTATGACGTACATGTAAACAATGACCAGTATGACGTACATGTAAACAATGACCAGTAAGACGTACATGTAAACAATGACCAGTATGACGTACATGTAAACAATGACCAGTACGACGTACATGTAAACAATGACCAGTAGACGTACGTGTAACAATGACCAGTAAGACGTACATGTAAACAATGACCAGTATGACGTACATGTAAACAATGACCAGTAAGACGTACATGTACACAATGACCAGCATAGCGTACATGTAAACAATGACCAGTACGTACATGTAAACAATGACCAGTAAGACGTACATGTGAGCGTGAGGTTCTACACCTGTCAGTGCGTCCGTGCATGCATGCTCGCTATAGTTCAGAAATAATTCACTCTTGAAAAGACTATGGATTTTATTCATATTTTGGTATGAAGGTACATATTAGTAAAAAACTGTGTCCTTTATATACCAATACTGGATTAACCCATAAGAATGAAATAGGGAATTGGGATGGACATGGTATACGATTTATATTTAATATCACAAATTTGAATCAAGTAGTTAAGTGGTCTAGTGAATGAAACATGTGCTTTGTAATGTTGCTGTCCTGGATCGAATCCTGGACTTTGCGTAATTTTCTATTTTTGACAACCAGATTTCTTTACCTGGAGAAGGAATACACAAGTAAATATATTTGCAACATGATTTTCTCGTGCACTAATACCGAATATATTTGAAATTGGCGTCGTATTAGATTACACCTAGTAACATCGTAAAAATTAAAATGAATAAAGAAAATTCTTGCAATGATAATGAAACGAAAAGAGATGCAGAGGAGCGATATCGTATGACCGATATTGCAGTGGAACAAGCTTCTGAGCGGTTCATTATTGAGGTCAGTGATGAGGAGGAAACAGACACCGCAAGTGAGCAGGATGACTACTCAGACACTGACAATGCACTTTGATAAACATCTGTATAATTATATGTCATGTACACATAATAAAAAAGAAGAAAAAATCTAAATAAATAAACCAAAAATAACAACAACAACAAAAACAACAACAAAAAAGTTTTTGGAAAAGTGGTTCGAACACAAAGACAACAATATTGCAAGCCGGATAAACTATCCACTAGACCACGAATCGGTTATAAAATAAATCAACGCATTTAAATTTATGAATACGAAAATATACAAATTAACGCCAATTATCGGATACTATTCCTGATTTACCTGTATTTGGAT
Source organism: Archivesica marissinica (assembly GCA_014843695.1). Lineage (NCBI taxonomy): Eukaryota > Metazoa > Mollusca > Bivalvia > Venerida > Vesicomyidae > Archivesica > Archivesica marissinica. The sequence continues at coordinate 44,569,977 of CM026403.1, forward strand.
TACACCAGGTACCGTTAAAATAAAATGATCCCGATCCATTAATACTATTAAAATACTTTAATTAGTAGTGTCTAATTGGCACACGTGTGGTAAACACGTGGAACGCTTTATGGGATTGGCTAATTACCACAGAAACTTAAACTGTAAAATAGTTCTCCAAACATGCATGCAGAGACGCTCAACACAGTGATGGGGGGGGGAACCCAACTTCAAGTGAGATGATGAACAACAAGATGCCTTTGTTAAGCTTAAGCGGACTTTAACTAGCCCACCCGTCCTGGCACTTTCAATGCAAGAAGGCGAGTTCGTTCTGGATTGTGATGCGTCTGATCTCTCAATCGGAGCAGAGCTATCGCAGATACAAAAAGGGGAGGAGAAAGTAGTTGCGTGTGGTAGTTATGCGCTGACTAAAGAGCAGCGTACATACTGTACCACTCGCAAGGAACTACTAGCAATCGAACGGTTTACTCGGCATTATAGACATTATTTTGAACAAGAAACCATCGATTACCACTAGAAACAGGAAACTGGTCAAGAACACCAATAAATGAAAGAATATGTAACTCTTGTAGAAACAGAATTGGGGATGAATTTCACTATTTGTTTGAATGTGAACAATTTGCAAATGAAAGAAGACAATATATTAAACCGATGTATTTTCGACGCCCAATTCTGTTTTATTGTTTTTGTTTTGTAGCCTCGTTTGTATGTCTTGTTTATTGTAATACCTCATAGTTGCATGTTCTGTACATGTATTGTGTGAAATAAAAGATATGTTCTGTAATTAACGTATAAACAATTATCTTATAATCGCTTCACCTGTCTCATTTGATGCTGTCTTAAATGTTTCTTCGGTTTCTGGTGGAAAGAAAGTCAGCGCCGCAGGTATTCCAATTAGCGACAAGAGGCTAAGAACCATAAATGTCGTCCTCCAATCAAATTCCTGTATTAATAACGTCATAATAGGCGGTAGAATAAGAGTAGCCAATGGTATGCCAGCATTGGATATCGTCATTGCTATGGGGCGCCACCTGTCATCAAAATGCGGACCAAGTATAGTATTTCCACAATAATGTAGTGCTCCCGCACCAATGCCTTAAATATATATAACAAGAACACGTTAGTCTATAAATGCGTTTTCTTTACTTCAGTTGTAAAAATAATATTATACTAGAGGACATAGAAAACGCACACTTCGGATAAGTGTGTTTGTATCTAAATGAAAAACAATAACTATATAAGTACATAGTTTTAAACATTTTGGAATATTTTTAATTGTTCAGTTTTTTGTTTTGTAATAACGATATGATATATCTTTGATGGAATCCTTCGTATTTCGTGTTCATGTAATAATAACCATATAATGTAGGTGTGTGTTTTCTATGTCCTCTAGTATATAATGTAGGTGTGTGTTTTCTATGTCCTCTAGTATATAATGTAGGTGTGTGTTTTCTATGTCCTCTAGTATATAATGTAGGTGTGTGTTTTCTATGTCATCTAGTATATAATGTAGGTGTGTGTTTTCTATGTCCTCTAGTAATAATGTAGGTGTGTGTTTTCTATGTCCTCTAGTATATAATGTAGGTGTGTGTTTTTATGTCCTCTAGTATATAATGTAGGTGTGTGTTTTCTATGTCCTCTAGTATATAATGTAGGTGTGTGTTTTCTATGTCCTCTAGTATATAATGTAGGTGTGTGTTTTCTATGTCCTCTAGTATATCATGTAGGTGTGTGTTTTCTATGTCCTCTGGTAATAATTCATATGCAAAGTTATCCTAGTGTTAACTTTTGTAAACCACTATTTACAAATGTTATTCGTAAGTTTAATGAGAGGTAATTTACAAATGGTAATTTCAACAAAATCAGGATCGGTTCATTTGCATGTAGACACAATCCAGAATTGCGATGTCATGCTGGCTCCTTGTTTTGCTTACAGAGCGTATGGATACAGAGAGTGCGTATTAACATAGTTATTACATTAGTTAAAGCGACATTACATCGTAAAATGCAAATAAAATGCATTTTCATATATGAATGCATAGCTACTACACATTCTTCTGAATACATTCGAACACTAACATTGAATCAATAAACAGTGTTTTATGGTATACAACCTTTCAAAAGTGAAAGTAGGATTTCATATAACGGGATATCCACGCTCTTGATTTGACGTTTGTTTGTCATTGGATTCAATACTAAACACGCGATACTTTCGATTAGAGATAATTTAACTAAGATTAGTCTACAAATAAATATGTATAGACACACATGTGAATTATCACGGTAAATATATACCATACCACGTGTTATTCATGATAAAAGCGTTTTTTTAGGCAACTATTTGGAAAAAGAAAATTATACCATATAATAGCAAATTACATTCTGCAGACATTTGCGTTTTCACCGATGTAGTGTCGCTTTAAATACGAACGAAATATGCAATGGCGATATTACCCGTCTGCAGCGCAACTTATGCTATACAGTTCGATAATTCACTGAAACAAACAAATATCCTTTTATAAACACTGATTTAAATTGGCATGACTATACCGTAATATTGGATTGTTGTCATGTTCATGTAATTAATATACCGTAATACTGGATTGTTGTCATGTTCTTGTAATTAATATACCGTAATATTGGATTGTTGTCATGTTCATGTAATTAATATACCGTAATATTGGATTGTTGTCATGTTCATGTAATTAATATACCGTAATATTGGATTGTTGTCATGTTCATGTAATTAATATACCGGTATATCTCTGCCATGAAAATACTTTCTCTAGCGACAAGAAAAACGCATTTGCTCTGTTGGCAAGTAACGTTAGCACGAATAAAGGTGTCCGTATTCACGATAAGAGTCCCCTTGTGTTTTACGTGTATTTATCGTCGCTACCGGTTGCGCATATGAGCGACGCCTCCTAAAGAGATTAGTCATTTTAGATTTGTGGAGGAAAGTGCAGTGACACAGACAGAGACCCATTCTAGAGTCTCCTCTGGTTTTTTTAAGTGCACGGTGTAAAGCACCGACACGAGACCTCGGTTTAACGTCCCATCTAAAAGACTGTTAATTTTACTATGGTCAGACGGGGGTCGAACCTGCGATCCCTGGAATACCAGTCCAACGTGTTACCACTGGATTACAGATCCGTTTGTAAAAGTTCTATGTTGTCGAGTGGTTAAGGTCGTTGGATTTAATTTACTTGCCTCTCACTGTAGTAGTTTATATTAATAATAATAATAATAAAGACTTTATTTTATGAGAGAACTCATTTAAAAGTTAATCTACCATGAGGCCCTCAACATATATACAAATCAAATGCAATCAAAGATAGGATTATAAGTGAAAACAGCACATTGGAATTATATAGTAATGTTAAAGCTGAACAGTAGAGAAACTACATATAATATGTGCATATCTCAATATTGGTGTTGACTTCTTTCATGTGAGGAAGTTATCCAGCTAGCTTGCGTACGGTCTGTGGTTCTACTCGGGTGCCGTCCGTGTCTGCAGTACTACGCCCGGGATGTTCCTCCACCAACAATAAATAGAGGGTCGCCATATAAGATAAGCTGTTTGTGCGAATTTAAGCCACGAAAAATAAACAAATAAATAAACGAACGTTCCCCAATATAGTTTAAGCATAGCAACGATTTCCTCCTCTACATAAACTATTAATCGTCTCAAACAGAAACCGCTTCGTTGCACGAGTAACACGTACAGGCATACATCATTTAACGCTCCTCCGTGGCCTAGTAGTTATAGTCGTTAATCTCCAATCAAGTCCCAAGGGAAGGCTCTCCAGCAGATCACCCGGGTAGAACCACATACGGCAAGCTCATGTGTCGTGTGTGACACACCGTAAGACCTAGACGATGTCATGGTGGTTGATTAGGGATGTGCTTCGTTACGACATCGCAGTTCCCAAGACATCGCAGTTCCCAATACAATACAACAGTATATACAACGCATTCGCCGACTAGTATAGTAATAAGACACATCAGTTTTTTCATGTTTAAAATAAAGTTTGGAACATAAAGAGTTTAAGTAAGTGAAACATAAATTGTTTACGTCAATACTATAATACGTAGCGTAGTGGAGATATGGTTGCTTGACATGCCCGAGGACAATGGTTCAAATATAGAATTTGTTGACAAATATGTTCCCCATTATTCTTATTTGAAAACATTTGTAATTGTTGTTGTTTTGTTTTGTTTTTCCATAAAATGTCCACGGTCGGCGGTAAACATATATGTTCATTTATAAGTCATAATTGGATTACATACACAGGCCCTCGTATAGCACAAACACAATACCATATTTTTACCAGCAATTAGTCCATACGTCACGTAGAGAGTGCTCATCTGTGTCGCAAACATGCTGGTGAACATACCCACAGCCAATAGTACTGCACCAACAAGGGCAACCCGCCTCTCTCCTGTTCTACGAGTTATAATACTAAGCGGAATACCTACAATAAATTATCAGTGAAATAATCTGAGGATATTTGTTTACTTTCAGTGTATGATCGAATAAAAAACAAACATGTGTCTGGACCTGGGCAGGCATGTCAGTGTAGTAGATTAGCAAGTGCGGTTGTGTCTGTAGGAGATAAGTCAGTGCGGTTGTGTCTGTAGGAGATAAGTCAGTGCGGTTGTGTATGTAGGAAATAAGTCAGTGCGGTTGTGTCTGTAGGAGATAAGTCAGTGCGGTTTGTCTGTAGTAGATAGGTCAGTGCGGTTGTGTCTGTAGGAGATAGGTAGTGCGGTTGTGTATGTAGGAGATAAGTCAGTGCGGTTGTGTCTGTAGGAGATAGATCAGTGCGGTTGTGTTTGTAGGAGATAAGTCAGTGTGGTTATGTCTGTAGTAGATAGGTCAGTGCGGTGTGTCTGTAGGAGATAAGTGTTGTGGGTGTGTGGGTTGTGTTGTGGTGTGTGGGTTGTGTTTGGTGTGAGATTAGCCAGTGCGGTTGTGTCTGTAGGAGATAAGTCAGTGCGGTTGTGTCTGTAGTAGATTGTAGTAGATTAGCCAGTGTGGTGTGTCTGTAGGAGATAGGTCAGTGCGGTTGTGTCTGTAGGAGATAAGTCAGTGTGGTTGTGTCTGTAGTAGATTGTAGTAGATTAGCCAGTGCGGTGTGTCTGTAGGAGATAAGTCAGTGCGGTTGTATCTGTAGGAGATAAGTCAGTGTGGTTGTGTCTGTAGTAGATAGGTCAGTGCGGTTGTGTCTGTAGGAGATAAGTCAGTGTGGTTGCGTCTGTAGTAGATTGTAGTAGATTAGCCAGTGCGGTTGTGTCAGCGGTCAGCACAGTGCCCATGTGCTCGTAGCTCGAAATCAAAGCAAGATAGACATATCCAATGTTACATATATAGGAAACCGGATATAACCTTAGCAATAAGCAATGTTGTACCATGACCTTTCAAGGTCATATCCATGGCATGTGAATGTATCGCTAAATGTACAAAATAGGCTCAAACTTTCAATGGAACATCTACATGAAACCTCATATGACCATTAAAATCCTCCACACCTCCTGACAATGAGGTTCACACTGTTGCTTGCGTCAAATACAAGTGAGGGTGATTGCCTTTCTCCCAGTGCTATTCTCTAGGTAATATCTCTTTTTAATATCAAAAAGGACAGCATTATTTTAGTTCAATGATTATTTATAAAAGATAATAAAGATATAAATTGAACGAACGAACGAACGAACGAACGAACGAACGAACGAACGAACGAACGAACGAACGAACGAACGAACGAACGAACGAACGAACGAACGAACGAACGAACGAACGAACGAACGAACGAACGAACGAACGAACGAACGAACGAACGAACGAACGAACGAACGAACGAACGAACGAACGAACGAACGAACGAACGAACGAACGAACGAACGAACGAACGAACAACGAACGAACGAACAACGAATGAACGAACAACGAATGAACGAACAACGAACGAACGAACAACGAACGAACGAACAACGAACGAAAGAACAACGAACGAACGAACAACGAACAACGAACGAACGGTCGAACGAACAACGAACGAACGAACGAACGAACATCTTTTATTCACATAAACTATACAGTTTCTAGTGACTAAATATACATTATACGAAATAAGCATATAATTATGGCAAAAAATGTAGGTTATAGTTATTGCAATACATATAGGGATGAACTATAGTAGAAATTTACTTGATCGAAATCTTAAAGGTTTACTGAATGTAATGGAAATGACACTGGCATACATATATAAGCGATATACTGTATTTCATTTCCGCACCGATATAGCTACAATTCACAACAGAAAATGAAATATAAAAAACAAAATACACACATTTATATTAAATTAAAAACTTAGTCGATGATCAGTGTACTGTAAGCATTACAGATTCCGTATTAATTCATATGTAGGGAATCAGATTTATAGAGAGATATAGCTTGAGATGAACCCGCCGTAACATAAGCCTACTTACAAGAAGTATATCACAGAGTGTAGTCGGTCCAGTGATTGGGTGGCTCCCTACCTCCGAGGCTCCCACTACACATGTGACACCTTCCTCGGAATAGACTCCACGTGACTGTTACACAAATACTATTCTCAACACAAACTATCATATGTAAACGAACACGTATTTACCAACAAATCCCATTAATGAGTTAAACATCGATGCGGTCCATGCTGCTTCTGATTGGCTGGCGTCAAATTCTATCCGCAGTTCTCTGTACAATATTCTGAATGAAAAGCTCATGCCGATGGACAACATTTGAGCACAATGACTGCCGACGACAATCAGTATACGCCGTAGTCGTCCGTTACTGTTTGCATCGGACATCATTGGCATGTGCACTTGCTTAAAACAAAGTTACTGTATTTTATTTCTTATTCTTAACAGCCCATAAAGTCAGCCTAATTTTAATTTTCAGCCTAAAATTAAAATATAAATTATACTTATAATGTGAATGCTCGAATAATAATTATTTCACTCAAGAACATAGAAATTTAGTATTATCATTCCTGGCTAGCGCAATTCGTGATAAATTATTTCAATATTCATTCGTTGAAATATCATTCGATCATTCACTGAAAAATATAATCCTCTTATTATTGATACACTAGTGGTATGCATATGAAACGAAGTTGAACTTGAAGGATTGAACCATAGCTTTATTTCTACAATACCATGATGCGTATAGCCAGTTAACAAACAGATAGGCATGTCAATCTGGTTGTAATATTACGAGTACAGTATACGTATATGCTGACGATTGCAATCTTGATTTTTTTACATTATTAATAAACAAGTACAGTATAGGTTATTGGTCATATCTAAAATAAGTGCAAGAGGGTGTTAGCTAACCACAGTCCTTATTTTGTATATAACCTTTTATCCTACATTCATGCGAAATAACTTACAAAAACAGCCTGCCTAATAAATTTTGCTTTATTAGTCAGTGCCTAATCAAGCTTTCGTGGCGGACTATCACAAATGTGTGGCCCAAGCCATTTGCATTTTCATAATATATATTATATGTGTTGTGCATGACATATGTACTATTTATTTGCAATAAACTATCATTAAATAAAATGCTTATGCTGTGTACGATATGAGATCAACAGTGCCTCTATGCATCCTTATGCTGTGTACGCTATGAGATCAACAGTGCCTCTATGTATCCTTATGCTGTGTACGCTATGAGATCAACAGTGCCTCTATGCACCCTTATGCTGTGTACGATATGAGATCAACAGTGCCTACGTGCATTCTTATGCTGTGTACGATATGAGATCAACAGTGCCTATGTGCATCCTTATGCTGTGTACGATATGAGATCAACAGTGCCTCTATGCACCCTTATGCTGTGTACGATATGAGAACAACAGTGCCTCTATGCATCCTTATGCTGTGTACGATATGAGATCAACAGTGCCTATATGCATCTTTATGCTGTGTACGATATGAGAACAACAGTGCCTCTATGCATCCTTATGCTGTGTACGATATGAGATCAACAGTGCCTCTATGCATCCTTATGCTGTGTACGATATGAGAACAACAGTGCCTATGTGCATCCTTATGCTGTGTACGATATGAGATCAACAGTGCCTCTATGCATCCTTATGCTGTGTACAATATGAGATCAACAGTGCCTCTATGCATCCTTATGCTGTGTACGATATGAGAACAACAGTGCCTCTATGCATCCTTATGCTGTGTACGCTATGAGAACAACAGTGCCTCTATCCATCCTTATGCTGTGTACGATATGAGATCAACAGTGCCTACGTGTATCCTTATTCTGTGTACGATATGAGATCAACAGTGCCTACGTGCATCCTTATGCTGTGTACGATATGAGATCAACGGTGCCTACGTGCATCATTATGCTGTGTACGATATGAGATCAACAGTGCCTATGTGCATCCTTATGCTGTGTACGATATGAGATCAACAGTGCCTACGTGCAACATTATGCTGTGTACGATATGAGATCAACAGTGTCTACGTGCAACCTTATGCTGTGTACGATATGAGATCAACAGTGCCTACGTGCATCCTTATGCTGTGTACGATATGAGATCAACAGTGCCTACGTGCATCCTTATGCTGTGTACGATATGAGATCAACAGTGCCTGCGTGCATCCTTATGCTGTGTACGATATGAGATCAACAGTGCCTACGTGCATCCTTATGCTGTGTACGATATGAGATCAACAGTGCTCTATGTATCCTTATGCTGTGTACGATATGAGATCAACAGTGCCTACGTGCATCCTTATGCTGTGTACGATATGAGATCAACAGTGCCTCTATGCATCCTTATGCTGTGTACGATATGAGATCAACAGTGCCTACGTGCATCCTTATGCTGTGTACGATATGAGATCAACAGTGCCTCTATGCATCCTTATGCTGTGTACGATATGAGATCAACAGTGCCTCTATGTATCCTTATGCTGTGTACGATATGAGATCAACAGTGCCTCTATGCATCCTTATGCTGTGTACGATATGAGATCAACAGTGTCTAGTGCATCCTTATGCTGTGTACGATATGAGATCAACAGTGCCTACGTGCATCCTTATGCTGTGTACGATATGAGATCAACAGTGCCTACGTGCATCCTTATGCTGTGTACGATATGAGATCAACAGTGCCTACGTGCATCCTTATGCTGTGTACGATATGAGATCAACAGTGCCTACGTGCATCCTTATGCTGTGTACGATATGAGATCAACAGTGCCTACGTGCATCCTTATGCTGTGTACGCTATGAGATCAACAGTGCCTCTATGCATCCTTATGCTGTGTACGATATGAGATCAACAGTGCCTCTATGCATCCTTATGCTGTGTACGATATGAGATCAACAGTGCCTCTATGCATCCTTATGCTGTGTACGATATGAGATCAACAGTGTCTACGTGCATCCTTATGCTGTGTACGCTATGAGATCAACAGTGTCTACGTGCATCCTTATGCTGTGTACGATATGAGATCAACAGTGTCTACGTGCATCCTTATGCTGTGTACGCTATGAGATCAACAGTGTCTACTTGCATCCTTATGTTTTGTACGCTATGAGATCAACAGTGCCTCTATGCATCCTTATGCTGTGTACGATATGAGATCAACAGTGCCTCTATGCATCCTTATGCTGTGTACGATATGAGATCAACAGTGCCTACGTGCATCCTTATGCTGTGTACGATATGAGATCAACAGTGCCTACGTGCATCCTTATGCTGTGTACGATATGAGATCAACAGTGCCTACGTGCATCCTTATGCTGTGTACGATATGAGATCAACAGTGCCTACGTGCATCCTTATGCTGTGTACGATATGAGATCAACAGTGCCTACGTGCATCCTTATGCTGTGTACGATATGAGATCAACAGTGCCTACGTGCATCCTTATGCTGTGTACGCTATGAGATCAACAGTGCCTCTATGCATCCTTATGCTGTGTACGATATGAGATCAACAGTGCCTCTATGCATCCTTATGCTGTGTACGCTATGAGATCAACAGTGCCTCTATGCATCCTTATGCTGTGTACGATATGAGATCAACAGTGTCTACGTGCATCCTTATGCTGTGTACGCTATGAGATCAACAGTGTCTACGTGCATCCTTATGCTGTGTACGATATGAGATCAACAGTGTCTACGTGCATCCTTATGCTGTGTACGCTATGAGATCAACAGTGTCTACGTGCATCCTTATGCTGTGTACGATATGAGATCAACAGTGCCTCTATGCATCCTTATGCTGTGTACGCTATGAGATCAACAGTGCCTCTATGCATCCTTATGCTGTGTACGATATGAGATCAACAGTGCCTCTATGCATCCTTATGCTGTGTACGATATGAGATCAACAGTGCCTACGTGCATCCTTATGCTGTGTACGATATGAGATCAACAGTGCCTACGTGCATCCTTATGCTGTGTACGATATGAGATCAACAGTGCCTACGTGCATCCTTATGCTGTGTACGATATGAGATCAACAGTGCCTACGTGCATCCTTATGCTGTGTACGATATGAGATCAACAGTGCCTACGTGCATCCTTATGCTGTGTACGATATGAGATCAACAGTGCCTACGTGCATCCTTATGCTGTGTACGCTATGAGATCAACAGTGCCTCTATGCATCCTTATGCTGTGTACGATATGAGATCAACAGTGCCTCTATGCATCCTTATGCTGTGTACGCTATGAGATCAACAGTGCCTCTATGCCTCCTTATGCTGTGTACGATATGATATCAACAGTGTCTACGTGCATCCTTATGCTGTGTACGCTATGAGATCAACAGTGTTTACATGCATCATTATGCTGTGTACGATATGAGATCAACAGTGTCTACGTGCATCCTTATGCTGTGTACGCTATGAGATCAACAGTGTCTATGTGCATCCTTATGCTGTGTACGATATGAGATCAACAGTGCATCTATGCATCCTTATGCTGTGTACGCTATGAGATCAACAGTGCCTCTATGCATTCTTATGCTGTGTACGATATGAGACCAACAGTACCTCTATGCATCCTTATGCTGTGTACGCTATGAGATCAACAGTGCCTACGTGCATCCTTATGCTGTGTACGATATGAGATCAACAGTGCCTCTATGCATCCTTATGCTGTGTACGATATGAGATCAACAGTGCCTACGTGCATCCTTATGCTGTATATGATATGAGATCAACAGTGCCTACGTGCATCCTTATGATGTGTACGATATGAGATCAACAGTGCCTACGTGCATCCTTATGCTGTGTACGATATGATATCAACAGTGCCTACGTGCATCCTTATGCTGTGTACGATATGAGATCAGCAGTGCCTCTATGCATCCTTATGCTGTGTACGATATGAGATCAACAGTGCCTCTATGCATCCTTATGCTGTGTACGATATGAGATCAACAGTGCCTACGTGCATCCTTATGCTGTGTACAATATGAGATCAGCAGTGCCTACGTGCATCCTTATGCTGTGTACGATATGAGATCAACAGTGCCTACGTGCATCCTTATGCTGTGTACGCTATGAGATCAACAGTGCCTCTATGCATCCTTATGCTGTGTACGATATGAGATCAACAGTGCCTCTATGCATCCTTATGCTGTGTACGCTATGAGATCAACAGTGCCTCTATGCCTCCTTATGCTGTGTACGATATGAGATCAACAGTGTCTACGTGCATCCTTATGCTGTGTACGATATTAGATCAACAGTGTCTACGTGCATCCTTATGCTGTGTACGCTATGAGATCAACAGTGTCTACGTGCATCCTTATGCTGTGTACGCTATGAGATCAACAGTGCCTCTATGCATCCTTATGCTGTGTACGATATGAGATCAACAGTGCCTCTATGCATCCTTATGCTGTGTACGATATGAGATCAACAGTGCCTCTATGCATCCTTATGCTGTGTACGATATGAGATCAACAGTGCCTACGTGCATCCTTATGCTGTGTACGATATGAGATCAACAGTGCCTACGTGCATCCTTATGCTGTGTACGATATGAGATCAACAGTGCCTCTATGCATCCTTATGCTGTGTACGATATGAGATCAACAGTGCCTACGTGCATCCTTATGCTGTGTACGATATGAGATCAACAGTGCCTACGTGCATCCTTATGCTGTGTACGATATGAGATCAACAGTGCCTACGTGCATCCTTATGCTGTGTACGATATGAGATCAACAGTGCCTTCGTGCATCCTTATGCTGTGTACGATATGAGATCAACAGTGCCTACGTGCATCCTTATGCTGTGTACGCTATGAGATCAACAGTGCCTCTATGCATCCTTATGCTGTGTACGATATGAGATCAACAGTGCTCTATGCATCCTTATGCTGTGTACGATATGAGATCAACAGTGCCTACGTGCATCCTTATGCTGTTTTCGATATGAGATCAACAGTGCCTACGTGCATCCTTATGCTGTGTACGATATGAGATCAACAG
>CM026403.1:44583491-44661247 GCA_014843695.1 Archivesica marissinica
ACACAATAGTGGACATGTATTATACACAGTATGTTCTATAACACAATAGTGGACATGTATTATACACAGTATGTTCTATAACACAATAGTGGACCTGTATTATACACAGTCTGTTCTATAACACAATAGTGGACCTGTATTACACAGTCTGTTCTATAACACAATAGTGGACCTGTATTATACACAGTATGTTCTATTACACAATAGTGGACCTGTATTATACACAGTATGTTCTATAACACAATAGTGGACCTGTGTTATACACAGTCTGTTCTATAACACAATAGTGGACCTGTATTATAGACAGTCTGTTCTATAACACAATAGTGGACCTGTATTATAGACAGTATGTTCTATAACACAATAGTGGACCTGTATTATACACAGTATGTTCTATAACACAATAGTGGACCTGTATTATACACAGTCTGTTCTATAACACAATAGTGGACCTGTATTATACACAGTATGTTCTATTACACAATAGTGGACCTGTATTATACACAGTATGTTCTATAACACAATAGTGGACCTGTGTTATACACAGTCTGTTCTATAACACAATAGTGGACCTGTATTATACACAGTCTGTTCTATAACACAATAGTGGACCTGTATTATACACAGTATGTTCTATAACACAATAGTGGACCTGTATTATACACAGTATGTTCTATAACACAATAGTGGACCTGTATTATACACAGTCTGTTCTATAACACAATAGTGGACCTGTATTATACACAGTCTGTTCTATAACACAATAGTGGACCTGTATTATACACAGTATGTTCTATTACACAATAGTGGACCTGTATTATACACAGTATGTTCTATAACACAATAGTGGACCTGTGTTATACACAGTCTGTTCTATAACACAATAGTGGACCTGTATTATAGACAGTCTGTTCTATAACACAATAGTGGACCTGTATTATAGACAGTATGTTCTATAACACAATAGTGGACCTGTATTATACACAGTATGTTCTATACACAATAGTGGACTGTATTATACACAGTCTGTTCTATAACACAATAGTGGACCTGTATTATACACAGTATGTTCTATAACACAATAGTGGACCTGTATTATACACAGTCTGTTCTATAACACAATAGTGGACCTGTATTATACACAGTCTGTTCTATAACACAATAGTGGACCTGTATTATACACAGTCTGTTCTATAACACAATAGTGGACCTGTATTATACACAGTCTGTTCTATAACACAATAGTGGACCTGTATTATACACAGTCTGTTCTATAACACAATAGTGGACCTGTATTATACACAGTATGTTCTATACACAATAGTGGACCTGTATTATACACAGTCTGTTCTATAACACAATAGTGGACCTGTATTATACACAGTCTGTTCTATAACACAATAGGGCCTGTTTTTACGTTGTTCTATAACACAATAGTGGACCAATAGTGGACCTGTATTATACACAGTATGTTCTATAACACAATAGTGGACCTGTATTATACACAGTCTGTTCTATAACACAATAGTGGACCTGTATTATACACAGTCTGTTCTATAACACAATAGTGGACCTGTATTATACACAGTATGTTCTATAACACAATAGTGGACCTGTATTATACACAGTATGTTCTATAAAACAATAGTGGACCTGTATTATACACAGTCTGTTCTATAACACAATAGTGGACCTGTATTACACAGTATGTTCTATTACACAATAGTGGACCTGTATTATACACAGTATGTTCTATTACACAATAGTGGACCTGTATTATACACAGTATGTTCTATAACACAATAGTGGACCTGTGTTATACACAGTCTGTTCTATAACACAATAGTGGACCTGTATTATAGACAGTCTGTTCTATAACACAATAGTGGACCTGTATTATAGACAGTATGTTCTATAACACAATAGTGGACCTGTATTATACACAGTATGTTCTATAACACAATAGTGGACCTGTATTATACACAGTCTGTTCTATAACACAATAGTGGACCTGTATTATACACAGTATGTTCTATTACACAATAGTGGACCTGTATTATACACAGTATGTTCTATAACACAATAGTGGACCTGTGTTATACACTCTGTTCTATAACACAATAGTGGACCTGTATTATACACAGTCTGTTCTATAACACAATAGTGGACCTGTATTATACACAGTATGTTCTATAACACAATAGTGGACCTGTATTATACACAGTATGTTCTATAACACAATAGTGGACCTGTATTACAGTTGTTCTAACACAATAGTGGACCTGTATTACACAGTCTGTTCTATAACACAATAGTGGACCTGTATTATACACAGTATGTTCTATACACAATAGTGGACCTGTATTATACACAGTATGTTCTATAACACAATAGTGGACCTGTATTATACACAGTCTGTTCTATAACACAATAGTGGACCTGTATTATACACAGTCTGTTCTATAACACAATAGTGGACCTGTATTATACACAGTATGTTCTATAACACAATAGTGGACCTGTATTATACACAGTCTGTTCTATAACACAATAGTGGACCTGTATTATACACAGTATGTTCTATTACACAATAGTGGACCTGTATTATACACAGTCTGTTCTATAACACAATAGTGGACCTGTATTATACACAGTCTGTTCTATAACACAATAGTGGACCTGTATTATACACAGTATGTTCTATAACACAATAGTGGACCTGTATTATACACAGTATGTTCTATAACACAATAGTGGACCTGTATTATACACAGTCTGTTCTATAACACAATAGTGGACCTGTATTATACACAGTCTGTTCTATAACACAATAGTGGACCTGTATTATACACAGTCTGTTCTATAACACAATAGTGGACCTGTATTATACACAGTCTGTTCTATAACACAATAGTGGACCTGTATTATACACAGTCTGTTCTATAACACAATAGTGGACCTGTATTATACACAGTATGTTCTATTACACAATAGTGGACCTGTATTATACACAGTCTGTTCTATAACACAATAGTGGACCTGTATTATACACAGTCTGTTCTATAACACAATAGTGGACCTGTATTATACACAGTCTGTTCTATAACACAATAGTGGACCTGTATTATACACAGTCTGTTCTATAACACAATAGTGGACCTGTATTATACACAGTATGTTCTATAACACAATAGTGGACCTGTATTATACACAGTCTGTTCTATAACACAATAGTGGACCTGTATTATACACAGTATGTTCTATTACACAATAGTGGACCTGTATTATACACAGTATGTTCTATAACACAATAGTGGACATGTATTATACACAGTCTGTTCTATTACACAATAGTGGACCTGTATTATACACAGTCTGTTCTATAACACAATAGTGGACCTGTATTATACACAGTCTGTTCTATAACACAATAGTGGACCTGTATTACACAGTCTGTTCTATTACACAATAGTGGACCTGTATTATACACAGTATGTTCTATTACACAATAGTGGACCTGTATTATACACAGTATGTTCTATAACACAATAGTGGACCTGTGTTATACACAGTCTGTTCTATAACACAATAGTGGACCTGTATTATAGACAGTCTGTTCTATAACACAATAGTGGACCTGTATTATAGACAGTATGTTCTATAACACAATAGTGGACCTGTATTATACACAGTATGTTCTATAACACAATAGTGGACCTGTATTATACAAAGTCTGTTCTATAACACAATAGTGGACCTGTATTATACACAGTATGTTCTATTACACAATAGTGGACCTGTATTATACACAGTATGTTCTATAACACAATAGTGGACCTGTGTTATACACTGTCTGTTCTATAACACAATAGTGGACCTGTATTATACACAGTCTGTTCTATAACACAATAGTGGACCTGTATTATACAGTATGTTCTATAACACAATAGTGGACCTGTATTATACACAGTCTGTTCTATAACACAATAGTGGACATGTATTATACACAGTATGTTCTATTACACAATAGTGGACCTGTATTATACACAGTATGTTATATAAAACAATAGTGGACCTGTATTATACACAGTCTGTTCTATAACACAATAGTGGACCTGTTTTACACAGTATGTTCTATAACACAATAGTGGACCTGTATTATAGACAGTATGTTCTATAACACAATAGTGGACCTGTATTATACACAGTATGTTCTATAACACAATAGTGGACCTGTATTATACACAGTATGTTCTATAACACAATAGTGGACCTGTATTATACACAGTCTGTTCTATAACACAATAGTGGACCTGTTTTACACAGTATGTTCTATAACACAATAGTGGACCTGTATTATAGACAGTATGTTCTATAACACAATAGTGGACCTGTATTATACACAGTATGTTCTATAACACAATAGTGGACCTGTATTATACACAGTATGTTCTATAACACAATAGTGGACCTGTATTATACACAGTCTGTTCTATAACACAATAGTGGACCTGTATTACACAGTATGTTCTATTACACAATAGTGGACCTGTATTATACACAGTATGTTCTATTACACAATAGTGGACCTGTATTATACACAGTATGTTCTATAACACAATAGTGGACCTGTGTTATACACAGTCTGTTCTATAACACAATAGTGGACCTGTATTATAGACAGTCTGTTCTATAACACAATAGTGGACCTGTATTATAGACAGTATGTTCTATAACACAATAGTGGACCTGTATTATACACAGTATGTTCTATAACACAATAGTGGACCTGTATTATACACAGTCTGTTCTATAACACAATAGTGGACCTGTATTATACACAGTATGTTCTATAACACAATAGTGGACCTGTATTATACACAGTATGTTCTATAACACAATAGTGGACCTGTGTTATACACAGTCTGTTCTATAACACAATAGTGGACCTGTATTATACACAGTCTGTTCTATAACACAATAGTGGACCTGTATTATACACAGTATGTTCTATAACACAATAGTGGACCTGTATTATACACAGTATGTTCTATAACACAATAGTGGACCTGTATTATACACAGTCTGTTCTATAACACAATAGTGGACCTGTATTACACAGTCTGTTCTATAACACAATAGTGGACCTGTATTATACACAGTATGTTCTATTACACAATAGTGGACCTGTATTATACACAGTATGTTCTATAACACAATAGTGGACCTGTGTTATACACAGTCTGTTCTATAACACAATAGTGGACCTGTATTATAGACAGTCTGTTCTATAACACAATAGTGGACCTGTATTATAGACAGTATGTTCTATAACACAATAGTGGACCTGTATTATACACAGTATGTTCTATAACACAATAGTGGACCTGTATTATACACAGTCTGTTCTATAACACAATAGTGGACCTGTATTATACACAGTATGTTCTATTACACAATAGTGGACCTGTATTATACACAGTATGTTCTATAACACAATAGTGGACCTGTATTATACACAGTCTGTTCTATAACACAATAGTGGACCTGTATTATACACAGTCTGTTCTATAACACAATAGTGGACCTGTATTATACACAGTATGTTCTATAACACAATAGTGGACCTGTATTATACACAGTCTGTTCTATAACACAATAGTGGACCTGTATTATACACAGTATGTTCTATAACACAATAGTGGACCTGTATTATACACAGTATGTTCTATAACACAATAGTGGACCTGTATTATACACAGTCTGTTCTATAACACAATAGTGGACCTGTATTATACACAGTCTGTTCTATAACACAATAGTGGACCTGTATTATACACAGTCTGTTCTATAACACAATAGTGGACCTGTATTATACACAGTATGTTCTATAACACAATAGTGGACCTGTATTATACACAGTCTGTTCTATAACACAATAGTGGACCTGTATTATACACAGTATGTTCTATAACACAATAGTGGACATGTATTATACACAGTATGTTCTATAACACAATAGTGGACATGTATTATACACAGTATGTTCTATAACACAATAGTGGACATGTATTATACACAGTATGTTCTATAACACAATAGTGGACATGTATTATACACAGTATGTTCTATAACACAATAGTGGACCTGTATTATACACAGTATGTTCTATAACACAATAGTGGACCTGTATTATACACAGTATGTTCTATAACACAATAGTGGACCTGTATTATACACAGTCTGTTCTATAACACAATAGTGGACCTGTATTATACACAGTATGTTCTATAACACAATAGTGGACCTGTATTATACACAGTCTGTTCTATAACACAATAGTGGACCTGTATTATACACAGTATGTTCTATAACACAATAGTGGACCTGTATTATACACAGTCTGTTCTATAACACAATAGTGGACCTGTATTATACACAGTCTGTTCTATAACACAATAGTGGACCTGTATTATACACAGTCTGTTCTATAACACAATAGTGGACCTGTATTATACACAGTATGTTCTATAACACAATAGTGGACCTGTATTATACACAGTATGTTCTATAACACAATAGTGGACCTGTATTATACACAGTCTGTTCTATAACACAATAGTGGACCTGTATTATACACAGTCTGTTCTATAACACAATAGTGGACCTGTATTATACACAGTATGTTCTATAACACAATAGTGGACCTGTATTACACAGTCTGTTCTATAACACAATAGTGGACCTGTATTATACACAGTATGTTCTATAACACAATAGTGGACCTGTATTATACACAGTATGTTCTATAACACAATAGTGGACCTGTATTATACACAGTCTGTTCTATAACACAATAGTGGACCTGTATTATACACAGTATGTTCTATTACACAATAGTGGACCTGTATTATACACAGTATGTTCTATAACACAATAGTGGACCTGTGTTATACACAGTCTGTTCTATAACACAATAGTGGACCTGTATTATACACAGTCTGTTCTATAACACAATAGTGGACCTGTATTATACACAGTATGTTCTATAACACAATAGTGGACCTGTATTATACACAGTATGTTATATAAAACAATAGTGGACCTGTATTATACACAGTCTGTTCTATAACACAATAGTGGACCTGTATTACACAGTCTGTTCTATTACACAATAGTGGACCTGTATTATACACAGTATGTTCTATTACACAATAGTGGACCTGTATTATACACAGTCTGTTCTATTACACAATAGTGGACCTGTATTATACACAGTATGGTATATAACACAATAGTGACCTGTATTATACACAGTATGTTCTATAACACAATAGTGGACCTGTATTATACACAGTATGTTATATAAAACAATAGTGGACCTGTATTATACACAGTATGTTCTATTACACAATAGTGGACCTGTATTATACACAGTCTGTTCTATTACACAATAGTGGACCTGTATTATACACAGTCTGTTCTATAACACAATAGTGGACCTGTATTATACACAGTATGTTCTATAACACAATAGTGGACCTGTGTTATACACAGTCTGTTCTATAACACAATAGTGGACCTGTATTATAGACAGTATGTTCTATAACACAATAGTGGACCTGTATTATACACAGTCTGTTCTATAACACAATAGTGGACCTGTATTATACACAGTATGTTCTATAACACAATAGTGGACCTGGAACTGTCAAAAGGTTCTACCATTTGCAATCATAAATAGTGATGGTATTCTAACTGCTGACCGATGTATGTTCATGGACACGTGTGTACCTACCCTTCCCCATTCCACTCAGCAACTGACCGACGTATGTGCATGGACACGTGTGTACCTACCCTTCCCGATTCCACTCAGCTGCTGACCGACGTATGGGTACTAATGTGCATGGACACGTGTGTACCTACCCTTCCCCATTCCACTCAGCTGCTGACCGACGTATGGGTACTAATGTGCATGGACACTGTGTACCTACCCTTCCCCATTCGTGTGGGTTGGGTCAATGTGCATGGTGTTCCCCATTCCACTCAGTTGCTGACCGACGTATGGGTACCAATGTGCATGGACACGTGTGTACCTACCCTTCCCCATTCCACCCAGCTGCTGACCGACGTATGTTCATGGACACGTGTGTACCTACCTTTCCTCATTCCACTAAGCTGCTAACCGATGTATGGTTACCAATGTGCATGGACACGTGTGTACCTACCTTTCCCCATTCCACTCAGCTGCTGACCGACGTATGGGTACTAATGTGCATGGACACGTGTGTACCTACCTTTCCCCATTCCACTAAGTTGCTGACGTAACTCCGCGTCCTCATCTTTGTCCTTGCTAACTGGCTGACTGAATGGAAACGCACCCAGTGTCTTGGCACTGTCATCACCATAACCTTCATGTACTGTAAATAAAACAGTATACTGCAGGTGTGGATCAAGTATTTAGCAGGGTTTCCACTGTAGAAAATAAAAATGTCGCCATTTTTTTAGCCCCTCCCCCGACCCCACCAATCCCGCGCAAAAAATGTCTTCTCCATTTTATTGTTTTACGCCATTCTCTTCTATTACAGCCACATCTGATCATAGTATCTTCCTTACTATTTTGGGGAAGTCATGTTCAATGAATGTGTTTAATAATTCAACATACATAATATAAATTATGTGTAATAATGTCTAAAATAAATCCACCACCTTATAATAAATATTGTAAAAAGTGACATAGCACATTTAACCATGTCATGTCAAATAGCACATATTCAATTTCAGGGTCCATATAACACATTTACAAACTTCTATCAGCATCTCATCCTGATCAAGATCATCTAACTTAACTAAATCTACACTAAACACTCGCATTCCACTTCCACACATTACATATTCGCCTCTGCTTCTTCTCTGCCCACTTACCAAATACTCTCTTAAAATCAAATGCAGCTTCCTCAGGACCATCTAACCATCTAAACTAATCTTCATTAACTCATACAACCTGTTTGTGCTCAGCCTATTTGTCAGTTTCGTTTTCACCAAATTCTGCTTGCTAAATCCTCACTCACAATCTACAGATATTACAGGCAGTCAACAGAATAACTGCCAAATCTCACACAATCTACAGATATTACAGGCACAGTCAACAGAATAACTGCCAAATCACACACAATCTACAGATATTACAGGCACAGTCAACAGAATAACTGCCAAATCTCACACAATCTACAGATATTACAGGCGCAGTCAACAGAATAACTGCCAAATCTCACACAATCTACAGATATTACAGGCACAGTCAACAGAATAACTGCCAAATCTCACACAATCTACAGATATTACAGGCACAGTCAACAGAATAACTGCCAAATCTCACACAATCTACAGATATTACAGGCACAGTCAACAGAATAACTGCCAAATCTCACACAATCTACAGATATTACAGGCACAGTCAACAGAATAACTGCCAAATCTCACACAATCTACAGATATTACAGGCACAGTCAACAGAATAACTGCCAAATCTCACACAATCTACAGATATTACAGGCACAGTCAACAGAATAACTGCCAAATCTCACACAATCTACAGATATTACAGGCACAGTCAACAGAATAACTGCCAAATCTCACACAATCTACAGATATTACAGGCACAGTCAACAGAATAACTGCCAAATCTCACACAATCTACAGATATTACAGGCACAGTCAACAGAATAACTGCCAAATCTCACACAATCTACAGATATTACAGGCACAGTCAACAGAATAACTGCCAAATCTCACACAATCTACAGATATTACAGGCACAGTCGCTCATAATCGACACACTTTCTTTCAACTTGCAACACTTGCACAACATCATCAACTGAATTACAAGTCTGTGAGTTGGACCTAACTACCAACTTATGGAACAAAAGTGTTTCCCCCAGACTGAAAATGGGGCAGGGAGCAGGTAGATAACCAGTCTTCAGTGTGACAGAATTAACATCGTTGTCTCATACTGTGTTTCCCGCAGCACTGGGTATTCAGGAAAGCTGTGACTGAAAAATCCTTTTTTCTGGTTTGGAATAGGCGTTGACTTCACCAATCTGTGGTCCAAACCAGGGAAATGTCCGCAATAATGAATTTAGACATCGATTCTACTGGCATGAAAACACGGAAATTCCGCATCTATTTTTAGACGTGCACCTGTTATGAGAAGTATCATAGCGGTTACCACCCTTACAACTGTAGTTTCGCTTTGCCATCATATTGGGCACAGCCATTCCCTACCAAGCTTCGATTCCGGTCAGAATTTACAGCCTGTGTTTGGTGTCGATGCTTTGATACATGTGTATAAAACTGATTGATTACTGATTGCGTTATAACTGATTGATTACTGATTGCGCTATAACTGACTGATTACTGATTGTGATATTAACTGATTGATTACTGATTGTGATATAACTGATTGATTACTGTGCTATAACTGACTGATTACTGTGCTATAACTGATTGATTACTTATTGCGCTATAACTGATTGATTACTGATTGTGATATAACTGATTGATTACTGTGCTATAACTGATTGATTACTGTGCTATAACTGATTGATTACTGTGCTATAACTGATTGATTACTGTGCTATAACTGATTGATTACTTATTGCGCTATAACTGATTGATTACTGATTGTGATATAACATAACTTTCATGCACCATAAATAAAACAATATACTAGGTGATATAAAACTGACATAACTTTCATGCACCATAAATAAAACAATATGCTAGCTGATATAAAATTGACATAACTTTCATGCACCATAAATAAAACAATATACTAGGTGATATAAAACTGACATAACTTTCATGCACCATAAATAAAACAATATACTAGGTGATATAAAACTGACATAACTTTCATGCACCATAAATAAAACAATATGCTAGATGATATAAAATTGACATAACTTTCATGCACCATAAATAAAACAATATACTAGATGATAACACTGATATAACCATCAGGATTTGTAAACATGAAACTGGCCTAATTTAGAGATTTCAACAAGAACATACCATCCTCTGGTGGTCTAATTGGAGCAGGTGTCACAGTGGATGTTGCATTTGAGGAGGAGTTATTAAACTCTTTACTCTTTATAGTCACACTTTCTGAAATAGAGAGAATATTGTAAGAATGTACAGAAAGAAAGCACTTTGTGAGATTGAAACTACGGCTGTGATACGGATATCGTTCATTAGAAGTCGCTGTGAAGCCTCTGTAATAATGGATGCGGTGTCCGTCTCCGTAACCGAAAGGCTGTCAATACGAACCATATCAGAACCATGGTGTAGTGTCCCCTTCATATTGATGGATTCCATCCGGAAATCTACATTGCCTCTTCCCCTCCCCTTCATATTGATGGATTCCATCAGGAAATCTACATTGTCTCTTCCCCTCCCCTTCATATTGATGGATTCCATCAGGAAATCTACATTGTCTCTTCCCCTCCCCTTCATATTGATGGATTCCATGAGGAAATCTACATTGTCTCTTCCTCTCCCCTTCATATTGATGGATTCCATCAGGAAATCTACATTGTCTCTTCCCCTCCCCTTCATATTGATGGATTCCATCAGGAAATCTACATTGTCTCTTCCTCTCCCCTTCATATTGATGGATTCCATCCGGAAATCTACATTGTCTCTTCCTCTCCCCTTCATATTGATGGATTCCATCCGGAAATCTACATTGCCTATTCCCTTCCCCTTCATATTGATCGATTCCATCCGGAAATCTACATTGTCTCTTCCCCTCCCCTTCATATTGATGGATTCCATCCGGAAATCTACATTGCCTATTCCCTTCCCCTTCATATTGATGGATTCCATCCGGAAATCTACATTGCCTATTTCCTTCCCCTTCATATTGATGGATTCCATCCGGAAATCTACATTGTCTCTTCCCCTCCCCTTCATATTGATCGATTCCATCCGGAAATCTACATTGCCTATTCCCTTCCCCTTCATATTGATGGATTCCATCCGGAAATCTACATTGTCTCTTCCTCTCCCCATCATGACAATGAATTCCATCAGGAAATCTACATTGCCTCTTCCCTTCCCCTTCATATTGATGGATTCCATCTGGAAATCTACATTGTCTCTTCCTCTCCCCATCATGACGATGAATTCCATCAGGAAATCTACATTGCCTCTTCCCTTCCCCTTCATATTGATGGATTCCATCCGGAAATCTACATTGTCTCTTCCTCTCCCCTTCATGACGATGAATTCCATCAGGAAATCTACATTGCCTCTTCCCCTACCCTTCATATTGATGGATTCCATCTGGATTAATATCTCAAGAGTGATTACGGTAATCTATGTTGCAAAACGTTCGCAATCAAGCTAAAATGAGTTTGAATAATATCACGTGTTCCATTGTATGGTTTATAGAGCATTCTCCATGTGTGATGTAGCCCAGGCATGCTTAAAATGGCAATATTGTGAAATAATAGACAATCCAAAATGAAAATAGAGGATCTGAGGAGGACGGCCCATTTCGTGTTTGCTGCCGGCTTGTCCATGTGATTCGCGAACGACAAGAAGAAGAAGAAATGAAAATACTTACATAACTTTGAGGTAAACCTGTACATTTAAAATATGGAATACTTAATACGGGTATTAATGATCTGGCCTAGTGTATGCATGAAGAGCAACCACCACGGGTTCCCAAGACTGCTCGATTAGCGCAGTAGCTCACCAATGCCGATTCGATCCCCGGACCCGTGAAAGATGTGAGATGATATGGTGGTTGCAACATGGGACAGGTGGGTTTTCTACGCTTCGCACGCTCGCTTCTCACCAATGCAACCCGGGTTCGATCCTCGGACCGGGAAGTATGTGAGATGGTACGGTGGTCGCTATATCCGACAGGTGGGTTTTCTCGGGGTACTCCGGTTTCCTCCCACATGAATGACCACATTTACGCTTTCATCCGCACCAATGAGAATTATCAATATAAGTTGTGAGAGCGCAGTGGTAGCACGGTCGCTCCAGATGCGAAAGGCCTGGAGTTTAGCCCTGCTGGAGCCGTTACGATTGTGCCCTTGGGCAAGGCATTTAAATTCCACGTTGTCTCTTCTTTCTCCCTTGTGGCGATGGATTCCATCAGGAATGAGGTCTCGAGAGTGATTAGCTGCAAGAAATTGTTTCGCAATCGAGCTAAAATAAATTTGTATAAACTAAAGTTTGTTTTTCAAGAGGTGCTGGCTGCCGTTTCCAAACATTACTTATATAACTACAATGAAGATGCTACCTTTCTCTAAAGTCTTCATGAAATCATCATTGCTTCGTAACTCCTGTAAGAATTCGCTGTTCTGTAACGCTAAAGCTAGTCTCTCATCTTCCAGGTAGCGCGCCAGTTCGGGATCCATCTCTGCTGATGTCCGCCGCCGCCGACGCTCATTCTCTTTCATCCGTTGTTGCAACATGTCCTTGCTAAAGTCATGGGTTTCTATTGTCTGTAAGGTAGATAACGGTAACAGAAAAGAGGCAAAACACAAACACATTGTTATGTATATATTTGATAGTTTACGACAGAAAAATGTGTTTATAAATAACAAATAATGATACCAGGAACATTGGAAGTATAGCATGGATACAAGGAATACTGGAAGTATAGAATGGATACCAGTAACATTGGAAGTATAGAATGGATACCAGTAACATTGGAAGTATAGAATGGATACAAGGAATACTGGAAGTATAGAATGGATACCAGTAACATTGGAAGTATAGAATGGATACAAGGAATACTGGAAGTATAGAATGGATACCAGTAACATTGGAAGTATAGAATGGATACCAGTAACATTGGAAGTATAGAATGGATACCAGTAACATTGGAAGTATAGAATGGATACCAGTAACATTGGAAGTATAGAATGGATACAAGGAATACTGGAGGTATAGAACTGATACGAAGTATAGAATGGATACCAGTAACATTGGAAGTATAGAATGGATACAAGGAATACTGGAAGCATAGAACTGATACAAAGTATAGAATGGATACCAGTAACATTGGAAGTATAGAATGGATACAAGTAATATTGGAAGTATAGAATGGATACCAGTAACATTGGAAGTATAGAATGGATACCAGTAACATTGGAAGTATAGAATGGATACCAGTAATATTGGAAGTATAGAATGGATACCAGTAATATTGGAAGTATAGAATGGATACCAGTAATATTGGAAGTATAGAATGGATACCAGTAACATTGGAAGTATATAATGGATACCAGTAATATTGGAAGTATAGAATGGATACCAGTAACATTGGAAGTATAGAATGGATACCAGTAACATTGGAAGTATAGAATGGATACCAGTAACATTGGAAGTATAGAATGGATACCAGTAACATTGGAAGTATAGAATGGATACCAGTAATATTGGAAGTATAGAATGGATACCAGTAACATTGGAAGTATAGAATGGATACCAGTAATATTGGAAGTATAGAATGGATACCAGGAATACTGGAAGAATAGAATGGATACCAGTAACATTGGAAGTATAGAATGGATACAAGGAATACTGGAAGTATAGAACTGATACCAGTAACATTGGAAGTATAGAATGGATACCAGTAACATTGGAAGTATAGAATTGATACCAGTAACATTGGAAGTATAGAATGGATACAAGGAATACTGGAAGTATAGAACTGATACGAAGTATAGAATGGATACCAGTAACATTGGAAGTATAGAATGGATACAAGGAATACTGGAAGTATAGAATGGATACCAGTAACATTGGAAGTATAGAATGGATACAAGGAATACTGGAAGTATAGAATGGATACCAGTAACATTGGAAGTATATAACTGATACAAGGAATATTGGAAGTATAGAACTGATACCAGTAACATTGGAAGTATAGAATGGATACAAGGAATATTGGAAGTATAGAATTGATACCAGTAACATTGGAAGTATAGAACTGATACAAGGAATATTGGAAGTATAGAACTGATACCAGTAACATTGGAAGTATAGAATGGATACAAGGAATACTGGAAGTATAGAATGGATACAAGGAATACTGGAAGTATAGAATGGATACCAGTAACATTGGAAGTATAGAATGGATACAAGGAATACTGGAAGTATAGAATGGATACCAGTAACATTGGAAGTATATAACTGATACAAGGAATATTGGAAGTATAGAACTGATACCAGTAACATTGGAAGTATAGAATGGATACAAGGAATATTGGAAGTATAGAATTGATACCAGTAACATTGGAAGTATAGAACTGATACAAGGAATATTGGAAGTATAGAACTGATACAAGGAATATTGGAAGTATAGAATGGATACAAGGAATAATGGAAGTATATAACTGATACAAGGAATATTGGAAGTATAGAACTGATACAAGGAATATTGGAAGTATAGAACTGATACAAGGAATATTGGAAGTATAGAACTGATACAAGGAATATTGGAAGTATAGAACTGATACAAGGAATATTGGAAGTATAGAACTGATACAAGGAATATTGGAAGTATAGAAACGATACAAGGAATATTGGAAGTATAGAACTGATACAAGGAATATTGGAAGCATAGAACTGATACAAGGAATATTGGAAGCATAGAACTGATACAAGGAATATTGGAAGTATAGAACTGATACAAGGAATAATGGAAGTATATAACTGATACAAGGAATATTGGAAGTATAGAACTGATTCACGGAATATTGGAAGTATTAGTAACAGTCTTAGGTTGGCCAGAGTCTCTCACATGGTATAATCTTAGGTTGCCCAGTCCCTCACATGGTATAATCTTAGGTTGGCCATAGTCTCTCACATGGTATAATCTTAGACTGACCAGAGTCTCTCACATGGTATAATCTTAGGTTGGCCAGAGTCTCTCACATGGTATAATCTTAGACTGGCCAGAGTCTCTCACATGGTATAATCTTAGGTTGCCCAGTCCCTCACATGGTATAATCTTAGGTTGGCCAGAGTCTCTCACATGGTATAATCTTAGGTTGGCCAGAGTCTCTCACATGGTATAATCTTAGGTTGGCCAGAGTCTCTCACATGGTATAATCTTAGGTTGGCCAGAGTCTCACATGGTATAATCTTAGACTGGCCAGAGTCTCTTACATGGTATAATCTTAGGTTGGCCATAGTCTCTCACATGGTATAATCTTAGGTTGGCCATAGTCTCTCACATGGTATAATCTTAGGTTGGCCAGAGTCTCTCACATGGTATAATCTTAGGTTGGCCAGAGTCTCTCACATGGTATAATCTTAGGCTGACCAGAGTCTCTCACATGGTATAATCTTAGGTTGGCCAGAGTCTCTCACATGGTATAATCTTAGGCTGACCAGAGTCTCTCACATGGTATAATCTTAGGTTGGCCAGAGTCTCTCACATGGTATAATCTTAGGTTGGCCAGCCTCTCACATGGTATAATCTTAGGTTGGCCATAGTCTCTCACATGGTATAATCTTAGGTTGGCCAGCATAGTATTAGGCAGAAATATCAAAATGGGAGTCTAAAAAAATAAGTCCAGCCCCAGAGCGGGACCCGAATGATGACGGAAATTGCCGCACGGACTCGATGTGAGAACGGCGAACTGACGTGATCGAAATGCGGCAGAAACTGGGAAAGCCCGGGTGGGAAAGCCTCTCCAAAAAGGAATTGCGAACAATATTAGCCTATTATAGGGTCCAGTTCTTGTCATTGTTTTACAGCTGCATATATATGTTAACAAACCTAGTGCGGTCTCGGAGAAAGAGAAAAAAAAACAAACTGTTATCAGCCATTTTTTTAACTGGCCGTCGGTAGCCGTCGCCAATATAATTGACCGTCTTATTAGGTGATAGGCCGTCGAAAAGACGGCCCAATGGCTCTCTGCCTAATACTGTGTTGGCCAGAGTCTCTCACATGGCATAATCTTAGGATGGCCAGAGTCTCTTACATGGTATAATCTTAGGTTGGCCAGTCTCTCACATGGTATAATCTTAGGTTGGCCAGAGTCTCTCACATGGCATAATCTTAGGTTGGCCAGAGTCTCTTACATGGTATAATCTTAGGTTGGCCAGAGTCTCTCACATAGTATAATCTTAGGTTGGCCATAGTCTCTCACATGGTATAATCTTAGGTTGCCCAGTCTCTCACATGGTATAATCTTAGGTTGGCCAGAGTCTCTCACATGGTATAATCTTAGGTTGGCCAGAGTCTCTCACATGGTATAATCTTAGGTTGGCCAGAGTCTCTCACATGGTATAATCTTAGGTTGGCCAGAGTCTCCACATGGTATAATCTTAGACTGGCCAGAGTCTCTCACATGGTATAATCTTAGGTTGGCCAGAGTCTCACATGGTATAATCTTAGACTGGCCAGAGTCTCTCACATGGTATAATCTTAGACTGGCCAGAGTCTCTCACATGGTATAATCTTAGGTTGGCCATAGTCTCTCACATGGTATAATCTTAGACTGGCCAGAGTCTCTCACATGGTATAATCTTAGGTTGGCCAGAGTCTCTCACATAGTATAATCTTAGGCTGGCCAGAGTCTCTCACATGGTATAATCTTAGGCTGGCCAGAGTCTCTCACATGGTATAATCTTAGGTTGGCCAGAGTCTCTCACATGGTATAATCTTAGGTTGGCCACAGTCTCTCACATGGTATAATCTTAGACTGGCCAGAGTCTCTCACATGGTATAATCTTAGACTGGCCAGTCTCTCACATGGTATAATCTTAGGTTGGCCAGAGTCTCTCACATGGTATAATCTTAGGTTGCCCAGTGTCTCTCACATGGTATAATCTTAGGCTGACCAGAGTCTCTCACATGGTATAATCTTAGGTTGGCCATAGTCTCTCACATGGTATAATCTTAGGCTGACCAGAGTCTCTCACATGGTATAATCTTAGGTTGGCCAGAGTCTCTCACATGGTATAATCTTAGGTTGGCCAGCCTCTCACATGGTATAATCTTAGGTTGCCCAGTCTCTCATATGGTATAATCTTAGGTTGGCCATAGTCTCTCACATGGTATAATCTTAGGTTGGCCAGAGTCTCTCGCATGGTATAATCTTAGGTTAAAGTATTCACGATGATTAGCATGATGGCCATTGCTTGCTATCTTAGACCAACAGTAATTAATTGCACATGTAGCTATTTTAAATCTAATAGTCAGATACCACTATTTTTGCGACCGGAATGATTTCAGCTACATTGTACACATGTGTTCTAACTGTGCAGATGCTCCATGTGAAGTTTCATTAGAATTTAATTGACTCAGATTTTTAAGAAGGCCATTAAGGAGAACATAACAAATTTGGCTTCCGTATCAGAACAATTGCAGCTCTTTTTAATCTACTAGTTGCACCCAATTCTCCATACTCGACTTCAACAAAACCAAGGAGAGAAGTTGAAAATAGATTTTTACATATTTTCACGATGATTTAAGCTATTGAAACATTTCAGTTGCGTCGATGCTAAAACAGTTAAGGAGAAGGCAAACTGATTTTACTGATCTACTCCCTGTCACAATACTCAACACCAAGTGGCCATGCAACTTCATGGGAAATGTCATTTGAAGCAATTACATTGATAGACAGATGACGGACACCAGATGAGTCACACACACCTATAGCTAACACCAAGACAAGCACCGGACGCAAGATGAGTCACACACACCTACAACTAACACCAAGACAAGCACCGGATGCCAGATGAGTCACACACACCTATAGCTAACACCAAGACAAGCACCGGACGCAAGATGAGTCACACACACCTATAGCTAACACCAAGACAAGCACCGGATGCCAGATGAGTCACACACACCTATAGCTAACACCAAGACAAGCACCGGATGCCAGATGAGTCACACACACCTATAACTAACACAAAGACAAGCACCGGACGCCAGATGAGTCACACACACATACAGCTAACACCAAGACAAGCACCGGATGCCAGATGAGTCACACACACCTAACACCAAGACAAGCACCGGACGCCAGATGAGTCACACACACACCTATAACTAACACCAAGACAAGCACCGGTCGCCAGATGAGTCACACACACACCTATAACTAACACCAAGACAAGCACCGGATGCCAGATGAGCCACACACACCTATAGCTAACACCAAGACAAGCACAGGATGCCAGATGAGTAACACACACCTATAGCTAACACAAAGACAAGCACTGGACGCCAGATGAGTCACACACACCTATAGCTAACACAAAGACAAGCACTGGACGCCAGATGAGTCACACACACCTATAGCTAACACAAAGACAAGCACTGGACGCCAGATGAGTCACACACACCTATAGCTAACACAAAGACAAGCACTGGACGCCAGATGAGTCACACACACCTATAGCTAACACAAAGACAAGCACTGGACGCCAGATGAGTCACACACACCTATAGCTAACACAAAGACAAGCACTGGACGCCAGATGAGTCACACACACCTATAGCTAACACAAAGACAAGCACTGGACGCCAGATGAGTCACACACACCTATAGCTAACACAAAGACAAGCACTGGACGCCAGATGAGTCACACACACCTATAGCTAACACAAAGACAAGCACTGGACGCCAGATGAGCCACACACACCTACAGGCTAACACCAAGACAAGCACCGGATGCCAGATGAGTCACACACACACACCTACAGCTAACACTAAGACAATCACAGGATGCCAGATGAGTCACACACACATACAGCTAACACAAAGACAAGCACCGGATGCCAGATGAGCCACACACACCTATAGCTAACACCAAGACAAGCACAGGATGCCAGATGAGTAACACACACCTATAACTAACACCAAGACAAGCACCTGATACCAGATGAGCCACACACACCTACAGGCTACAGCTAACACCAAGACAATCACAGGATGCCAGATGAGTCACACACACCTATAACTAACACCAAGACAAGCACCGGATGCCAGATGAGTCACACACACCTAACACCAAGACAAGCACCGGACGCCAGATGAGTCACACACACACCTATAACTAACACCAAGACAAGCACCGGACGCCAGATGAGTCACACACACCTATAGCTAACACAAAGACAAGCACCGGATGCCAGATGAGTCACACACACCTATAGCTAACACAAAGACAAGCACCGGATGCCAGATGAGTCACACACACATACAGCTAACACCAAGACAAGCACCGGATGCCAGATGAGCCACACACACCTATAGCTAACACCAAGACAAGCACAGGATGCCAGATGAGTAACACACACCTATAACTAACACCAAGACAAGCACCTGATACCAGATGAGCCACACACACCTACAGGCTACAGCTAACACCAATACAATCACAGGATGCCAGATGAGTCACACACCTATAGCTAACACAAAGACAAGCACCGGACGCCAGATGAGCCACAAACACCTATAGCTAACACAAAGACAAGCAGGGGCCATTTCACAGTATATGTGAAGTGACATAAAAAATATTAAAGTCTGAATTTGAGCAAAGTACCAAATGTATATGTTAGATAGGTATCTGAAGACCGGAAATTGGCATTTGGGTCAAAATTGCACATTTTTAATATATGCAAATTAGCTATTTAACACGAACAAATGGATTTCAGCGTTGCGGACAGGACAAATGTTTTTTTAAGTTTTCTCGTGGTGTATTTAACTTTAGGTCAATTTCTGTTGTTGACAGCATTAGTGTTATGTCTAAGTATAACATGATGCAGTTTTAATTTTTTTTATAAATGTGAAGCCATACAAAATCCACTTCACAGACCCAAGGTGTCCTGTCCGCAACGTTTTCGGTCGAAAAGTTAATTTCACCCAAAAATAGTTGGATTTGAAAACCCAAACTTTATATTCTCTTAGCTGGGGTATATCTGAATAATATCAACCAAAAGTAAAGACAAACATATAACACACTTCATGGGAACCCACAACTCATTTCTGTTGCGGACAGGACAAAAACGTTGCGGACAGGACATAAAATTACTCAAAAGTGATTTTTGAAAAGAAAACTGTTATTAATCATGATTTTCCTATGTAGGTTGGTCACTTAAAATTTAGTCTAGTGGCTTAATCCTTGATGATTGGAATGTCTTCTTCTTTTGTTTGGCTTCCATGGAAGAAACAATGAAATCATGAAGACCAGGAAGGGCTTCTTAACAGGTTTGTGCTAGGATGGCTTTATCAAAAGAGGTGTTAAAACACCTTTTAGGACTCAACAGGCTTGATTACTATAACAACAGAACTGGGACTTATAAGATAGAGCCCAAGTTCATGTTTCACCAGATCAACTCAGCACCTCAGAAGTCATGCCAGCATTAACTGCTACAGAAAGATCCCATCGTTTTAGAGCGAAGGTCTGGAATGATGACGAGAAACACGAGGCTGCTAAAGCAAAAGATCGAGACAGGAAAAAGCAACAACGAGCTTTGAAAAAGGTCACTATGACTGAATGGGAGAAGAACGAAAAAAAGCGAAAGGAACGGGAGGCCAAACAACGGCAACGAAGAGAAAAGGCGAATGCTCGAAGACCGGAGGCAGAGCCAGAGGAAATAGGACCATACAAGTCCAAGAACACGCTTGGAAAGGCTGTGGCCAAGGTAATACGTGCTCTACCTGGAACGCCAACGAGGGAAACACATGTACTTGGTGCTGTGTTATCATCGATGCCTCGAGATAAACGGGATAAACTTTGTAAAACGGTCAGAGACACTAGAGTTCGACGAAGTCTTATCGATGATGAACGAAAGAAACGTTCTGATGCCATTCCCAATCAGACATTAGAGCTTGTGCATCAGTTTTACTTGCGTGATGACATAAGTAGGATGTGTCCAGGAAAAAGAGACTGCATATCTGTAAAAGACTCTGTCACTGGTAAACGAGAACACAAGCAAAAACGTTTGCTATATTTGTCACTGTCCGAATCGCACCAGGTTTTCTGTCGTTGAGCATGGGGACATTATTGGCTTCACCAAGTTCACCGAGCTACGCCCACCTTATGTGAAACCGATGACAAATCAGGACCAAGAAGTGTGTATGTGCAAGTACCATCAGAACATTGCATTGCTTGCGACTGGTCTTCACAAAATCGTACCCGCCATTCCGTGTGATCCAGTCCAAGTTGTGGAACTTACTGTTTGTGACCTTGCAAACATTGACTGTGTCGATCGAAAGTGTCCTATGTGTGGAGTTGACGATATCAATGGTAACATCGCTGAAATCGACGCCACATCACCCGTGTCCTACTACCAATGGACAACTCAGGACGGCAAAACCGTAAAAACTCTGATCAACTCGGATCTTGAAAGCACCAGTACCGAACTGAAAAGTCAGCTCAATCGATTTTCTCGACATGTGTACGATGAGCGTCGCCAGCATGCGGAATTGCGGTGTTTGAAAGGGACAATCAAACCTGGTGAAGTCATCATTCAAGAAGACTTCTCCGAGAATTTCTCTATCAAACATCAGTCAGAGATCATGTCAGCTCACTGGGCATCTGGCGGTGTGACGATTTTTAACGTTGTGGTCTACTTTCGTCGAACTGAAACATCTGACCTGGAACACTTGTCATTCTCGATTATCTCGGATGAACCTGTACATGACAAGAAGGCTGTTTATGCCAACAACAGCTTGGTTTTGCGTGAACTGAAAATGGTCTTGCCGTGGGACATTACAACTGTCCACTACTGGTCGGACGGTGCCGCAAGCCAATTCAAAAATCGGTACAACTTCGCCAACCTCGCTTTCCATGAACGGGACTTCGAGTGTACGGCAGATTGGAGCTTCTTCTGTACAGCTCATGGGAAAGGTCCAGTCGACGGAATTGGTGGCGAAACAAAACGAGTCGTTTGGAGAGCAATTCTGCAAGAACGTGAAACCGTGACAAATCCTCGTGAGTTCTACGACGTTGCCAAAAGGCTCACGGGCAAAATCAATGTACTTTGGCTCTCCAGTGACGACATCAAGGAATGTACCGCTCATTTGGACAATCGTTTCGCGAAGTGTCTTGCAGTCAGTGGAACACATTCGCTGCACTATCTCCGACACAATGACGACTGTAGTCTCGCAGTAGCGCTGAACTCGCCATTCACACGCCACGAGCCTATGACCATCGCACGTGTCATACAGACGGTGAAAAACAATCAAACCGAGGAACCTATGCCTATTGAGAAGGACTTTGCTATATCTAGTCGTGACTGCAAAATTGGTGACTTTTGCTTGGTAAGATTCACCGCTAGCAAATTGGAGAAGGTGTTCCTTGGACAGTGCACTGACATTGATCATATGGAGAACATTATCAAATTCTCATTCCTTCGATCGAAAGACAATGACAAGAAAGTGTTCACCTTCAAAACAAATGATGATTCCTGGGTTGATCGACACGATGTGATTGGAGTCTTAGATGCACCTGTGATGGACAATCGTGGACGTTATACATTTTCGCTTGCCGTCCCAGTAAAGGAATAGACTCAAAAACTCAATGTTAATGGGGGGGGGGGCAGGGATCAGGAGCTTGATAAAATCTATTATATGCAGAATATTGAGGTTGTACATATTTAAAAAAAAGTAAATGACAGTGTTAGTGCAGATTTAGATGTGAAAACCATGACATTTGGAAAAAAGTTGGTGGCAAGCTCCGATCCATACCCCTGATGAAATCCATCATGGGGAACACTGTATATATATACATGTCACACTAGATAATAAAGTTATTTTATTCTTATTAAAATGCATTTTAATTCATTTATATGCAAAGTGAAAACGTGTCCTGTCCGCAACGCTCTGTCCATGTCCTGTCCGCAACGCACAGTTAATTACCCCCTCGGTCATTCTTGAACATTTTGGAATCAAATTTTCTCCAAAATATACCTATGGCATTTAGATATAAATATGCAGGGTTTAATATCTTAGAAAACAAGTGGATGGACAGAACTTTGGGTTTTTCTAACATACAGTAAAACCCACTTCACTTTCTGTCCTGTCCGCAACCCGTTTTATTTCACATTTTCCCCCCCAAAATTGAAATTCCAAAGATTTGATTTTGTTATCATATGAAGTGGTACCAAAGTACTTCACTTTCATGCATTCAAACTTTTAAAATATACCCAAGAATAATTTCTGTGAAAGAAACAAGTCTCTGAATGTCCTGTCCGCAACAAAACGAATACCGTGAAATGGCCAGCACTGGACGCCAGATGAGCCACACAGACCTATAGCTAACACAAAGACAAGCACTGGACGCCAGATGAGCCACACAGACCTACAGGCTAACACCAAGACAAGCACCGGATGCCAGATGAGTCACACACACACACCTACAGCTAACACTAAGACAATCACAGGATGCCAGATGAGTCACACACACATACAGCTAACACAAAGACAAGCACCGGATGCCAGATGAGCCACACACACCTATAGCTAACACCAAGACAAGCACAGGATGCCAGATGAGTAACACACACCTATAACTAACACCAAGACAAGCACCTGATACCAGATGAGCCACACACACCTACAGGCTACAGCTAACACCAAGACAATCACAGGATGCCAGATGAGTCACACACACCTATAGCTAACACAAAGACAAGCACCGGATGCCAGATGAGCCACACACACCTATAGCTAACACAAAGACAAGCACCGGACGCCAGATGAGCCACACACACCTATAGCTAACACAAAGACAAGCACTGGACGCCAGATGAGCCACACACACCTACAGGCTAACACCAAGACAAGCACCGGATGCCAGATGAGTCACAAACACACACCTACAGCTAACACTAAGACAATCACAGGATGCCAGATGAGTCACACACACCTATAGCTAACACAAAGACAAGCACCGGACGCCAGATGAGCCACACACACCTATAGCTAACACAAAGACAAGCACCGGACACCAGATGAGTCACACACACCTATAGCTAACACAAAGACAAGCACCGGATGCCAGATGAGTCACACACACCATAGCTAACACAAAGACAAGCACCGGATGCCAGATGAGTCACACACACCTATAGCTAACACCAAGACAAGCACCTGATACCAGATGAGTCACACACACATATAGCTAACACAAAGACAAGCACCGGATGCCAGATGAGTCACACACACCTATAGCTAACACAAAGACAAGCACCGGATGCCAGATGAGTCACACACACATACAGCTAACACCAAGACAAGCACCGGATGCCAGATGAGCCACACACACCTATAGCTAACACCAAGACAAGCACCGGATGCCAGATGAGCCACACACACCTATAGCTAATACCAAGACAAAGCACCAGTGAGCAATAAATGAAGAAGCAAATTCGATGAAAATTCTGATATCCCACACCGAA
This sequence comes from Archivesica marissinica, assembly GCA_014843695.1. Taxonomy (NCBI): domain Eukaryota; kingdom Metazoa; phylum Mollusca; class Bivalvia; order Venerida; family Vesicomyidae; genus Archivesica; species Archivesica marissinica. The sequence continues at coordinate 44,608,945 of CM026403.1, forward strand.
CTGGCTATGGATGCATAAATTAACTGAGTCGATCCTGACAAAAAGTACACGTGATAAAATTCCACCAAATTGGTTACTGAGAACTGGCTCCGGACAGACTTACAACATAAAAACAATATACAACAGTTGCCATGGCGGGGGAATAATAAACAAACAGTTAGAAACAATTGCATTCCACCTACCACAGTGTGGTTCCTGGACTGTGATTGTGGGGACAGTCCACCATGCCTGTCTTTGTGCCGGGCACCCGATGATTTATGTGAACCATCAGCCAAACTGAAAGATCTGGACAGCTTCTCGGAAGACTTGCTTTTTTTCTCAGAGCTTCGAGACTTAGAATCCTTGTCTTTCACATCTTTGGTTCCCATACTCAATGACCGCGACACCTTTTCCGACTTACTCCGCGATTTGTGTACTTTTGGTCGCGCGTCTGTTAGAGACATTACACCGACCCCGGATGTGGCCGACACATTTGTATTATCAGATTTGGCACTAGCAGGTCCTGAATCAGGTAACATAAGTCTTAAGAAATTATCCGGTAAATTACCCAACATAGGTGGGTTCCAGTTCCTGTACTCTCTTTTCCGGGCAGTGTTCTGACTATCACTGGTATTTGTCCTTTGAACATTAAAACCGCCACTCTCTGTAGTCGGTGAAAATCCAAGCCCAGCGCTAGCTCCACCCGGAAGGCCAGTAGGACTCAACTTTGCCATTGCACCTAGCGGTTCCGAGTGTGAATCTACATGCAGCGTTAGCTGGTTTCGACTGGGAAGCTTAGGCTGACCAATGGGCGTGGTCCATATACTCTGTGTTTGGTCTGCGGGCCCTGGAGTCCTCATGGCTTCCGAATAGGAGGGAGGGGAATCCTCGGCCCCTGCACCAGCCTCTCCTCCAGCAGCTACATCACGGTCATCATATTTAGGTATCTCGGGCTGAAATAACGCAAACAAAAGTTATTATACATAATCTTTCCTAGAAATAATTCTATAAATGTATATCTAATATAATTGCACAAGTTTTCATTGCAGTGATACAATATTTTGTACATGTAGTTTATTTGGGTTATGGAATCTGAGTCGGATTTGGAATCTAGAGGTCCTGGGTTCGATACTCAGTCAAGGAAATGTATGTAGTGTCCATGAGCAGGGCCACTCACAACTTAACCCTTTCAACACCACAGACCTCTAAATTGGCTTACAAAAAAGTGTAGATCCAGATGAGCTCATCAGGATCTGCACTTTTTTTCAAGTAATATAACTATTTTTAGGAAAAAAATTACCCATTTTGATAAATGAACTGATCCAAATGTAATTTTGTTATTAATTTATTGGTCTAAAAATATCATGGACCAGTCCATGTCAGTTACTTGGTGTTGAATGGGTTAATTTAGTTTATTTGGGTTATGGAATCTGAGTCGGATTTGGAATCTAGAGGTCCTGGGTTCGATACTCGGTCAAGGAAATGTATGTAGTGTCCATGAGCCAGGCCACTCACAAATTAATTGATTAGTACTGATTAACTGCTTGTCTAAATGCACAGGACATACAAGAACAATGTACACTTCAACGTTAATGTCATATCCTTTAATGGAAAGAATGAAAAGAATAGATAAAGAGATAAAGCTATATTGTGACCGTCCAGCTTTGATATCAGACAGATCTGTAGTCCAGTGGTAACCACAGGGATTCGGCACGTTTGGGGGTACTAGTATATATATTTAAGTCAGGGCTCACGCTGGCAATCGCCAGAGTAGCCATTGGCTAAAATATGGCAAAATTGGCTAACAAAAACTCAATTTGGCGAAAATGATAAAAACGGCAAAAATCTGTAAAGTATTCGAAAATTGGAAATTCCCCAACTCTATTTGTGGAAAATTACTCGGGTCAAGGTAAAATCGTGTCGCGCGTGACTGATATTTCGGACTGTTTTACAAACATTTTCACGCTTATCATGCATCTATAAATAGCAATGATCTCGCTAGCCTATGAAGTACAATTAAAAAAAAAGGTAACGAGCTGGAGAATCATACAAGCTTGTTGTTTGTTTATTTAATGGGGGCATGTTTGACACGCGACACTTATTACCGGTATATATCTTTGTGTTATTTATGAGCATTTTAATCAGGAATGCAGGGTTCGACACTAACGAGATCCCGGGGACAACAACAATTGGGGAGGGATTCCTAAGCTTCAAAGTCAGGTGTTCCGTCGGGACTTTTGATTTTTTCTGAAAAAATTAACTATTCCAATGAAAAAAATCCCAAAGCTGTTTACGGAAAATTACTCGGGTCAAGGTAACATTCTCGTGACCAAGTTTATCGGATTGCTTTACCAATTCTTTCAATGCTTACATGTATGCAGTGTATATAAAAATAGATAGCCCGTCTTTGAATCATACAATGTTGTTTATAAAACAGTTATGTTATGTTATATTTCGGGTTTTACGCCTGCATCAGCACCATTTTGGGCTATATCGCCGGCGGGCAGTTTACTTAACAACACCTTTCCTGGGCAGGCTCCAGCGGTTAACCAGTACTTGGGTGCACCAACCTCCGTAAGAAACTGCCAACTTTTTCATATAAATGAGACACGGCCTGAGCGGGGCTCGAACCCGTGAACATCAGTGATGATAGGTTACAGTGGTATACAAGTCAGCGACCTTAACCACTCGACAACGGAGGCGGACTGTTTATAAAACAGATGCTATTATAAAGTGCAAATCAAAGAAATTCAAAGATGCTAAATTTTCTACAAACTACCGATGGTTCATGTATTTAAACCAAGATATATCCGAAGCCAAGATTGTGATCAAAGAAATAATAGATATTTACCCTATGCCATGCATAGTATTAGGCAGAAATATCAAAATGGGAGTCTAAAAAAATAAGTCCAGCCCCAGAGCGGGACCCGAATGATGACGGAACATGCCGCACGGACTCGATGTGAGAACGGCGAACTGACGTGATCGAAATGCGGCAGAAACTGGGAAAGCCTCTCCAAAAAGGAATTGCGAACAATATTAGCCTATTATAGGGTCCAGTTCTTGTCATTGTTTTACAGCTGCATATATATGTTAACAAACCTAGTGAGGTCTCGGAGAGAAAAAAAAACAAAACTGTTATCAGCCATTTTTTTAACTGGCCGTCGCCAATATAATTGACCGTCTTATTAGGTGATAGGCCGTCGAAAAGACGGCCCGACGGCTCTCTGCCTAATACTGTGATGCCATGGCATTTATTATATTTAATATTCCAATTTTAAACCTGACAGCTAGTCTGAGTATTGCCATCAAGACAGGATGTTTATTTGGGCATAGAGCAATGGTATTAGCAATATAAGTGCAGGTGTTCTACTAAAAGAGATTTCGTAGAATTTTTCAATTTGTTTTGAAAATTTCTAAAGCGACGCAATTCGCGTTGAAACGAGCGTTCTGATTGGATTATTAGAATGTAACTAGATGTTTGTTTTTATATGAAGAATAATCATAATCCAACCAGAATGCTCGTTTCAACGCGAACTGCGCCGCTTGAAAATTTTTCAAAACAAATTGAAAAATTCTCCGAAATCTCTTTTTGACGTACATTTTTGCCGAATAAACCTACACGTTAGTGGAAACACATTTTATTGATAATGTTATTCACAGTTAAAACTCTCCCGTCGAAGATTTTTATTTGTTGCTGACAGAACCCGTGTCCTAGTATGGAAATGTGACCTGCTATGGCCAATGTCTGTGGCAATTGTTTGCAAAGTATACATGCACGCAGCTTAAAGTTGTGTTTTATTTGAAGAACAATATAAAGACTCGGGATAGGCGTTATATTTGGACAGATTTGTACAAAATTGTTTCAGATAGAGCCATTTTACTGATCGATGCGAAATCTGACATCCCACAGAGTAGAATCCCTGTACTTATATATATATACTAGTACCCCCAAATGTGCCGAATCCCTGTGGTGGTAACACGCTGGACTGGTTATCCAGGGGATAGCAGGTTCGATCCCCTGTCTAACCCTAATAAAATTAACAATCTTTCAGATGGGACGTTAAATCAAGGTCTCGTGTCGGTGCTTTACACAGTGCACGTAAAAGAACATGAGGAGACTCTGGAATGGGTCTCTTTCTGTATCATTGCACTATCCTCCAAAACTTAAAACACACAGTTTTGATATATGATATTCTCACCATACTGAATGTGGTTCCACCTTCCGCGTCCTTCACACAACTCATATCCTCATCAATGGTCATCGTGAGCAGCTGGTCGATGGTAGCATCCACCGCACCATCGTTGGCCCGCAACACCGCTTCGATAACCTCATCGTCCAGCGTGGGGAACATGTTCTTGAAGTCTGACATTGCTTGGAAGAAGTCAAGCTGTCGTGTGCTCCTCCGTGAGTGACCAGTTTGCTGACTTGGACTGGCTTCTTGAGTCCTGCTAGGGATAGGAGGACACGTTTACAGTAGTAATCAGTTGTCGAAGGCACATCAAAACTAAGCTCTCTTCGTTTTATTTATTTTATTTATATTTCGGGTTTTACGCCTGCATCAGCACCATTTTGGGCTATATCGCCGGCGGGCAGTTTACCTAACAACACCTTTCCTGGGCAGGCTCCAGCAGTTAACCAGTACTTGGGTGCACCAACCTCCGTAAGAAACTGCCAACTTTTTCATATAAATGAGACACGGCCTGAGTGGGGCTCGAACCCGTGACCATCAGTGATGATAGGTTACAGTGGTATACAAGTCAGCGACCTTAACCACTCGACCACGGAGGCGGACTCTCTTCGTTTTACAATCATTTAGTCACAGGAGGGATATGATCAATGTCACAGTAAAGTTTTGAATTATCTTCACTAATTTTTGACAATTAAGTAATTGAGGTGAAATGGGATTTGAACTTTGGTTCCGAACAAGCCTGACATGTCCTAGGCACTAACATCAAATAGGGTTATGTACTTCCCATGGTCTAGATCGAAAGTGTTCAACCGCCGGTCTAGACAACTTCAATGTGTCTACAAAGTTTGAAATTTGACAGTTCATTGCTAGTTAGTAACTAAGTGCATGTGTAGATAAAACACTGCATTATTCTCTCTCCCTACCGACAGTAATCTCCCTACCGACAGTAACTAAGTACTTGTGTAGATAAAACATTACATTATTCTCTCTCCCTATCGACAGTAACTAAGTACATGTGTAGATAAAACACTGCATTATTCTCTCTCCCTACCGACAGTAACTAAGTACATGTGTAGATAAAACACTGCATTATTCTCTCTCCCTACCGACAGTAACTAAGTATATGTGTAGATAAAACATTGCATTATTCTCTCTCCCTACCGACAGTAACTAAGTACATGTGTAGATAAAACACTACATTATTCTCTCTCCCTACCGACAGTAACTAAGTACATGTGTAGATAAAACATTGCATTATTCTCTCTCCCTACCGACAGTAACTAAGTACATGTGTAGATAAAACATTGCATTATTCTCTCTCCCTACCGACAGTAACTAAGTACATGTGTAGATAAAACACTGCATTATTCTCTCTCCCTACCGACAGTAACTAAGTATATGTGTAGATAAAACACTGCATTATTCTCTCTCCCTACCGACAGTAACTAAGTACATGTGTAGATAAAACATTGCATTATTCTCTCTCCCTACCGACAGTAACTAAGTATATGTGTAGATAAAACACTGCATTATTCTCTCTCCCTACCGACAGTAACTAAGTATATGTGTAGATAAAACACTGCATTATTCTCTCTCCCTACCGACAGTAACTAAGTATATGTGTAGATAAAACACTGCATTATTCTTTCTCCCTACCGACAGTAACTAAGTACATGTGTAGATAAAACACTGCATTATTCTCTCTCCTTACCCGCTTACCGACAGTAACTAAGTACATGTGTAGATAAAACACTGCATTATTCTCTCTCCCTACCGACAGTAACTAAGTACATGTGTAGATAAAACATTGCATTATTCTCTCTCCCTACCGACAGTAACTAAGTACATGTGTAGATAAAACACTGCATTATTCTCTCTCCCTACCGACAGTAACTAAGTACATGTGTAGATAAAACACTGCATTATTCTCTCTCCCTACCGACAGTAACTAAGTACATGTGTAGATAAAACATGTACTATAAGTATGTTAATTATAATCACCTGGCCTCATCTTCCTTCCTTCTGGCTTCTGCAGTTGCCATGGTAACCTACATCAACTACCCCAGCATGAATATCTCAACATCGTTTCAGTAAGTCGGGTCTGTTCAATGTGTGCTCTGTGTCTACATCATTGCAAGTGATGGTGATGATTCTCCAAAACCTGCAACAGTGACAACCAAAGTGTTGGCAAATGCCTCAACAGTAATCATGGTTGTGTAACATTTTCTCTCGAAATTCCAAAAATGTCAGTAACAGCCCAATTTTGTTAGGGCAACATTTAAGTTCTAGATGCCCTTATCACTTAGCCGACATGTGGCGCAGAAACGACAACCCACATTTTCAGTGTAAGTACCAGTACTCCACTCTCTAACATATATGTAAGTACAAGCACTTCACTCTCTAACATATATGTAAGTACCAGTACTTCACTCTCTAACATATATGTAAGTACCAGCACTTCACCCTCTAACATATATGTAAGTACCAGCACTTCACCCTCTAACATATATGTAAGTACCAGTACTTCACTCTCTAACATCTGTAAGTACCAGTAATTCACTTTCTAACATATATGTAAGTACCAGTACTCCACTCTCTAACATATGTAAGTACCAGTACTTCACCCTCTAACATATATGTAAGTACCAGTACTCCACTCTCTAACATATGTAAGTACCAGTACTTCACCCTCTAACATATATGTAAGTACCAGCACTTCACCCTCTAACATATATGTAAGTACCAGTACTTCACTCTCTAACATATATGTAAGTACCAGTACTCCACCCTCTAACATATATGTAAGTACCAGTACTCCACTCTCTAACATATATGTAAGTACCAGCACTTCACCCTCTAACATATATGTAAGTACCAGCACTTCACTCTCTAACATATATGTAAGTACCAGTACTTCACTCTCTAACATATACATGTAAGTACCAGTACTTCACCCTCTAACATATGTAAGTACCAGTACTCCACTCTCTAACATATATGTAAGTACCAGTACTACACTCTCTAACATATATGTAAGTACCAGTACTCCACTCTCTAACATATATGTAAGTACTAGTACTTCACTCTCTAACATATATGTAAGTACCAGTACCCCACTCTCTAATATATATGTAAGTACCAGTACTTCACTCTCTAACATATGTAAGTACCAGTACTCCACTCTCTAGCATCTGTAAGTACCAGTACGTCACTCTCTAACATATGTAAGTACCAGTACTCCACTCTCTAGCATATGTAAGTACCAGTACTCCACTCTCTAGCATCTGTAAGTACCAGTACTCCACTCTCTAACATATACATGACATTACATGTAAGTACCAGTACTCCACTCTCTAGCATCTGTAAGTACCAGTACGTCACTCTCTAACATATGTAAGTACCAGTACTCCACTCTCTAGCATATGTAAGTACCAGTACTCCACTCTCTAGCATCTGTAAGTACCAGTACTCCACTCTCTAGCATATGTAAGTACCAGTACTCCACTCTCTAGCATCTGTAAGTACCAGTACTCCACTATCTAACATATATGTAAGTACCAGTACTTCACTCTCTAACATATATGTAAGTACCAGTACTTCACTCTCTAACATATATGTAAGTACCAGGACCCCACTCTCTAATATATATGTAAGTACCAGTACTTCACTCTCTAACATATATGTAAGTACCAGGACCCCACTCTCTAACATATATGTAAGTACCAGGACCCCACTCTCTAGTAATATATATGTAAGTACCAGTACTTCACTCTCTAACATCTGTAAGTACAAGTACTCCACTCTCTAGCATCTATAAGTACCAGTACTCCACTCTCCAGCATCTGTAAGTACCAGTATTCCACTCTCTAGCATCTGTAAGTACCAGTACTCCACTATCCAGCATCTGTAAGTAACAGTACTCCACTCTCTAGCATATGTAAGTACCAGTACTCCACTCTCTAACACCTGTAAGTACCAGTACTCCACTCTCTAGCATCTGTAAGTACTAGGTGGCAACGAATAGCGATTTTGGTATTCGAATATTCGGTCGGGAAGGTATTCGAATATTCGATATAATTCTACCAAAAACTCAAAATCACTCAAACACTCATTCAGTTATTGTTATCGACCACTAAACATTCATGGGCGTAATTACAAATGAGACCATTGTCACTTGAACTGCTTTCCATTGAAAGGTATTTCTTTTTCAAATGATTAATCAGATTGATTTTGTACCAGAATATGTTAAATTTATCCAATTTGCATAGATTACACCTAGCAGTTTTCTTATTCTCAGAACTTTGAAGTCTTTCCAAACATGTGACTTTAGCAGACGGAAATTTTGAGGACAATATTTTTTTATTTAAGTCTATTTAACGTCGCTAGACTCGCTACCACCTTTCATGGGCAGTCTCCAGCGGTTAACCAGTACATGGTGCACCAAATGTGCACCAACCCTGTAACAAACTGTCAACTTGTTCATATAAATGAGACACGGCCTGAGCATAGTTCAAAACCGTTGAAGCTTCAAAATATTGGTTAGAAATCCCAACATCGGATCAGGGCGGAAAGTGCTATGTGAAAATGATCTTTAACGATAAGACCTCAAAATAACAGAAACATTTTTTTATGTAGAGGTCTTCTATATAGAAATACTAAAATGCTATGCCGAATTTGTCATGTACATAATGCACGGACACTTGGTGACCTTTTGCGTATTGGAGCAAAACAATGCGCAATAGCTATGGTAAACTTTGAAAATACATGCGTATTCTGCTATATCATATCCGTAAATTACATGGATACGTGGCTTATCTTGACCACTGCCAGGGTAGACGAGCTTAGCTTTCAGTCACCGCATTGTGTAAGCAATGGGATTTATTGCAGAAATCCGGACAAACATGAAACATAACCGATAGTCGGTACCCTGAGTGACGCGAGCCTACAAATAGTTTGAAATACTATTCATTGAACAGTTCAATGCTGCTTCTCATTCTCAATACTAATTTTGTTCGAAAATCGATAAAGAGTTAGAACCCTAAACCTAACAGTGTCGATGGGTCGCAAGCCATTGAAGCTGACCATAACACCTTCTTTGTTAATCATAATTACCAGTTAATCTTCAAGTTCAACATTGAAAAATGATCACTGACACTGTTGATTCCAGTTTCAGAGTTTGGGAACAACAGCCACCTGTTTTGAGTGGAAAATAATCTGGGTCATAACAGAAAATATGAGGTCGTGGGTCGCCATGTTTAGAACTGAAACCGATTATTAATGAACACTTACGGTCACAATCATTTGCTGGCTTGTTTTTGGCAGGTGGTTTGAAGTTTTTTTAAGTATTTTTAACGATATTTTAACCGGAAGTATCTCTTATCTTTACCGTAAAATCTCGCGATAGAAAATAAAGCGTCCAATTAACCAAGATGAAAAATGGCTGGGTCAAGAGTTCATAAGTACAAATCGATTTTAAAACGGTATGAAGAAGTTCCTATTTATACAAATACCATATATAGATGAACTTTACTGTCATAACTTTAAATTTACTGTCATATGATATATTACACGCTAACAAACATCTGCGGGAGACTTCCAAATATCGCGAAAACTAATTATCTTATAGAACTTGATTGGGTTTTGGATATATCACATATCCGATTATGGTTGTAACGAGTGTGCATATTTGAATAGATTTATATGTAATACGTATTTTTAATGTTCTAAATATGGTTAAAATTTACAAGATCTCAGCAATAGATAAATTACGGCTACAAATCCTTAACCAAATTGACATTTCGACTACGAACTAGTTGACATTTCGACCCCTACAACTACGATTTTCAATAATAGCATTAATTATGTGTCTTGAATCAACATTTCCTTGTAAGAGTATTGTGTGTTTGCTCCAGTTGAGGAATCCATTCAATATGCATCATCAAAGCAGTGTTGGACACTCGTTTCAATATGTTCCGGCCAACTTGGCCTGTACTTGAGAAAAGGTACCGGCCAAGATGAAATTGTACAGGCCAATTTTTGGCCTGTACTTAAGAATTAGTTCCGGCCAAAAATAAATGGTACAGGCCAGTGAATGTGGTTCTATCCGGTGGTTTTGCCACCGGATGCATGTGCCACAGGCAATTGCCATGCTAGGGGGGTCCGGGGACATGCCCCCCACGAAATTTGTTTTAAGTAGACACAAATATTTGATATTTTGTTAATTCGATGAGAAACATTTACATATATTATATTGTCGTAGTCTTATGTTGATTTAAATAGAAATTCAAAACGTAAATAAATCAAGAGACTGCCGATTGTGTATATTGAAGAGGCAATAAAATATGCTTAAACCAATTTGACAGGTAATCATGATACATGCCAATCATTCAATTTTCGCATATTTATGTCCCAATTTCCGTTTTGAGTCATTGTTGTAAAAACAAATGTAGGGGATTATTGATGTGCGATGTCCAGTTACGAGTTCTTTATAATGAAGTCACAGATATATTGTACCCTGTGTGCAATCTCATCGTTAATTGACATTAATTGTCTCAATAGTCCCAAATTTGTCCTTATTGTCTCACGTAAGTTTCTATTTAAATGAATGTAAATGCATAATTTTCTGGCTTACATTTTTGCTTAGATTATTATCTCGGAATCCACACCATTGTCACAAATTATAATATATTTAGAATTGTAATACGCAATAGGTTGCAAAATTGATTCATCCTCAAAATGTTTGTACTCATAACATAAATACGACCATGTCAATTGTGCCCTTTTGAGGACAGGCAACAATAAAAATGCCCTTCTACCTGCGCCCTGCCATTTTTTCAGTCTGGGGGAAACACTAACTACCCCCATTACAGTACTTATCTTTTTGTTTTTGCATCCCCCAGCCAATACTTGTTGAGAATTATCATATGGGGAAAATAAAGTGGAAACTATTAACATAAAATGGTGTATATTTTGTTTTGTGGTGGTTAAAGGGGAGAAATGGTGCCACATTTGATCCCAAACAATTATGAGTCCCCTAATTGTCATTTATACCATATGTTAGTAATAGTATAATACTATTGTAATTATTGTACAATGTATTTTATTTTGTTCGAAATATACTATATGTATGTCATATTTTTATATATATATATATCAGTGTAGAGGGTTTGATCAAGGCTGAAGCCTTGCCATGGAAGGAACGACCGTTATGGTTTGATGTCATGCAAAGATTCCCGCCTAAAGTACCTCCAGATTTCGAGCGTCCAGTACCAACTGAAACAGTACAGAACATACTTTACCCGGAGGATCTCATTAGAGCGTAAGTACACAGAGGAATCTCATTGGAGCATAAGTAACCAGAGGATCTCATTAGAGCGTAAGTACACAGAGGATCTCATTAGAACGTAAGTACACAGAGGATCTCATTAGAGCGTAAGTACACAGAGGATCTCATTAGAGCATAAGTACACAGAGGATCTCATTAGAGCGTAAGTACACAGAGGATCTCATTAGAACGTAAGTACACAGAGGATCGCATTAGAGTGTAAGTACACATAGGATCTCATAGAGCGTAACTACACAGAGGATCTCATTAGAGTGTAAGTACACATAGGATCTCATTAGAATGTAAGTACACAGAGGATCTCATTAGAGTGTAAGAACACAGAGGATCTCATTAGAGTGTAAGAACACATAGGATCTCATTAGAGTGTAAGTACACCAGACATGGGGTAATCGTAATCGGTAATCGCAATCGATTGCAATCGATTACAAGTTGTCAAGTAATCGCAATCGTAATTGATTACAATTACAATTTTGCCAAAGTAATTGTAATCAATTACATTTGAAAAGTAATCGTAATCACTGATTACTTTTATGATTACATTGTAATTCAGGTTTTGGGATATTAAGCAGCTGGGGGTACGGACAATTGCCCCTTAGAACAATTGCCCCTAGGACAATATCCCCTTCATATAAGTTAATTATAGGACAATAGCCCCTTTGTATAAGGTAAGGAGGGGTTTCATTCCATATTTGGGGAGGGTGCTTCATTTAAATTTTAGAGGGGGTCAGGGGTATTATTAGAAATTTATTAAAGTGGAAGGGGTAGAAGTGGGTTTTTTTACAGCAAGGGTGAGGTTAGGAGTGGTAAACTGTGGTTTTTTTTCTCAAGTGAAAGACATTTTTTTAATTTTGAATAAAAACTGAATACATACTTCAAAGGTAATTATATCTCAAATAAACTTATCCAACATCTTAATTATGGGTCATCAATAATTCACTTCAAAAGTGAATAAACATTCACACCATTTTGAAACAGGTACTTTAATTAATTACTTCAAAGATAAATAAACACTCCCTAGTTTCCTTGTGAACATTCATAACTTGAAAGGTGAATAAACTTTACACCTTTTAGAAACAACTATATTAGTTCTTTTAACTTTGCACCTTTTTTAGAAACAATTACAAGTGAGATTGTAATAATATATATCAAAAAGAAAGTTTGAATTTATACTTAGAAAATGAGAAGGTAAGAGTAATTATTTTTAAGAAGTGCTATTTGCACAAAGGCTTCAAAGGTACATAAACATTCCCCATGAAAAAATACCACCCTAGCACTTAGGGATGGATTATGGAGCAAATCTAGTGAGCACAATGTCAACTCTAGGGAGCACATTGTCAATGATAAATGCTGGAGCAAATTGTAAGTTATCAATTATACCCCGGTCGATCTCCTCACGACGTGCACGTCGTGACCGGGGCACATCCCGCAGCAGCAGCGTAGGATTCTGGGATCTTCTGGTCGTCGATCTTGTGAAGGGGAGGCTCGCCAGCATGTGGATCCATGGCTACGGCACATCAGGACAGATCCACCAGCTCTTCTAGATAGTGGACACTCTAGATAGTGATATTGACGCACTATATCTTCGCCGGCTTTTTTCGACACTTTCTCTTCCTTCTTCTACTTCTCCGGCGGATAGACGAGACGGCGGACCTGAGGGAGCGGCAATAGTCGTGGATCCACGCTCCCCCCGAGCTACACCGGAGTTTAGTAGACTCGTTTGCGACAATCGACGACCAGATGTCTAACTGTCAGATCCGTATTAATGCTGCTGCGGGGTGACCAACAGTGAGGAGTGTGGCCCTACAAAGGACCACGTACAGACCAGGCCTTGTCAACCTGGCCGGCACAGAAAGAAGTAACCACCTGATGACGTCTTCATAAGCCACACAGAATACAGAACCGTCAGAGAATACCGAACTAATCAACGTAGAAGAACAGGAATAATCATCATAGAAGCATAGGAATAATCATCACAGAACAAGTATAATCATCATCGAATAACCACCACAGAAGAATCACCTTAGGACAAGAAGAATCACCTTAGACAAGAAGAATCACCTTAGGACATAACCATCTTAGAAAATACAGTCGCCCAAATGCATTTATGCGGTGGCGACTATAAACAAAATTACATCGTTCGTTCGAAGTTATCATCAGTTTCATCAAGTTGTCAGAGCAGTGAACATTCAGTTGATATTTTTGATAGTTAATCAGTTAGCAAATTGTAAATGCCATTATGGCAACCACACCAAGTTCAGTGGTGTTTGATCACTTTGAAATGCCAGCATATACCTCTGGCAAATATAAAGCCAAATGCAAGCATTGTTATGTTTTCATCTCTGGGACTGGCAAGACAACATCAAACCTGTTGACTCATCTCAAGGTAAATAAATATATTTCCTTTTATTATTTATTTCTCTTTGTTTTCAGGAGCCTACAAAATACCCTAAATTATTATTGTAAATATGTAATGTAATGACTGTAATCTGTTTGTTAAATAATTTCTAGTGTATTTTATTTTTATTTGTCAATTCAAACATTCCAAAACCATACCATTTTGTCTACAAAAGAAGCAATATCATGATGCTGTCAATAGGGAGTAATAAATAGGCCTAATTATATATTATATTATCATATGCTACAATTTACACTCTACAACAGTGGTAATGCTTGGCCATGATACACTCTGCTTTTGTAGGTGAAACTTTGTGACACTGCGCTCTGTGTAAGAGAGTAGCTAAACATATCCCCATTACATTATGACCAGAGAGATGTAATTTGGGTGACATTAGGTTTCAGGAACTTATGTTTATAAGATGTAACTCGCAGTGAACATTACAAACTGTCAAGCACAGTTTAATATAATCATGTTTTAATTTAATCATGTTTTAATGCAATACCCACATAGCTTGTCCTCAGTAATAACAATAATAATCAATGCATTTTCTGCAGTAAGCCTTTGTACTTAGTAGTTTTAACTTCTTATACCAATATTTTTTTGAATTAAATGATGTATGTGTATGTATATATGGAATACTTTTTTGAATAAATACCTTTTATATATTGTATAATACAGCTTTTGTGTTATCTTATTACAATTTTATGGAATTGGGTGCATGGGTACATCAATGTAATCATGATTGCAATCATGATTACATTGCAATGTAATTGTAATCAATTACTTGGAAAATATTTGTAATCGTAATCATAGCAACAGCAAGTAATCGCAATCGTAATTGATTACATTTTGCATGTAATCGCCCCATGTCTGAAGTACACAGAGGATCTCATTAGAGTGTAAGTACCCAGAGGATCTCATTAGAGTGTAAGTACACAGAGGATCTCATTAGAGTGTAAGTACACAGAGGATCTCATTAGAGTGTAAGTACACAGAGGATCTCATTAGAGTGTAAGTACCCAGAGGATCTCATTAGAGTGTAAGAACACATAGGATCTCATTAGAGTGTAAGTACCCAGAGGATCTCATTAGAGTGTAAGAACACATAGGATCTCATTAGAGTGTAAGTACACAGAGGATCTCATTAGAGTGTAAGTACACATAGGATCTCATTAGAGTGTAAGATCACAGAGGATCTCATTAGAGTGTAAGTACACATATGATCTCATTAGAGTGTAAGTACCCAGAGGATCTCATTAGAGTGTAAGTACACATAGGATCTCATTAGAGTGTAAGTACCCAGAGGATCTCATTAGAGTGTAAGAACACAGAGGTACTCATTAGCGTGTAAGTACAGAGAGGATCTCATTAGCACGTAAGTACACAGGATCTCATTGGAGTATAAGAACACAGAGGATCTCATTAGAGTGTAAGTACACACATGATCTCATTAGAGCATAAGTACACATAGGATATCATTAGAGTGTAAGTACCCAGATGATCTCATTAGAGCATAAGTACACATAGGATCTCATTAGAGCATAAGTACACATAGGATCTCATTAGAGTGTAAGTACACATAGGATCTCATTAGAGTGTAAGTACACATAGGATCTCATTAGAGTGTAAGTACACAGAGGATCTCATTAGATCAGGAAGGCAACACAGCTATATTCAAGGTCAATTATGGCCATATTACAACTGGCGCAAATGCCAATTTTGGAGCAAATTTACCTGATAAATGAAATTCAGTTTTCCCAGCCACATTTGCCATATATATCAGTTTTCAAATCGGAATGTGTGAGGTTTAATTCCATTTGGGAGGGGGGGGGGTATTTGACACATGCGTACCCAGCATATTGTACCCGTTTGAAAAATGAATCAGGAAGGAAGATTGGTTATTTGTTTGTGTATATATGCTATATTATATACATATAGTATTGAACTTATATTAATTGACAAAAGACACGTCTTTATTTGTACTTGCAGTAAATATTACGAGGAATTTGTTGACAGAGATGTTGTGAATCTTCGAGTGGAACAGACGTCCATTAAAACAAAGTCGCAGATGTGGGTAATTGTTTCTTTGCTTGCTACAATCTCCTTCTAAACACAGGGGAACGTAACAATTCAATTGTAACAATTCAATTCAAATTTATTTTTTGTCAAGAGTTTTTATAAAAGTTAATATAGACGATGCGTGGCCGAGAGGTTAATGTCGTCGACTTCAAATCACTTACCACTCACTGCTGTATGTTCGAACCGCACTGGGGGTGTCAAATACTTTGAAGTGTGGAAGCTATCCAGATGGCTTGTGGTAGCTTGGTGGTTCTACTTGGGTGTCCGTCCTGCAATTCTGCTCGGAGGGACATCTGGGGGTCTTCCTCCGCCAATAATAGCTGGAGAGTTGCCATATGACATACGCTGTTGATGCGCCGTTACACCCCCAAAACATGCAAACAAACATCAGTTCTTGGCTATTGTCATTTACTGAGCAGATGGAACTGGACACAAAAATGTTATTATTTGAAAGCCACACCATTATGTGACAAGCCGCACGGCAATGCTCGCCGAGTCGGAAACAATCGCTGATACTAATTAGCATACAGTGTGCTAATTTTAGAACTTATTTAAATTACCACCACGTGAGTAGAATGCTAGTGGGTACTGAAACGATTTTCGACCAAATTTGGGATAATATTTTTTTTTTAATGATTTAGGTTAGTTCAATAAGAGTTAAAAATGTCTTTGATTTCATTTGTTTACGGAGACACTCGAGTATTAATGGTTTTCTAATAAATACAATTACATGATGATACCCGTTTTGAACAGGAATCTATCTTTAAATAATTTCAAATTTATTGGCATAATCAGCAACTATATTGCCTTTGGCAATTTACAATGATAGCCATGTGGCAAAGACATCACAAAACATGTTACATATATAAACAAATACAATACATTTAAGAAACAGTAGTAATTGACAGGGTATTACTACGTAATGACATAGCTTCTTTGATGTACTTACAAACATTAATCAAATATTTTTTTATTTTATTTGATAAATTTGAAATTTAAATAATAGAGTAATGAGTAGATGCATAGTACAGCTAAACTCCAGGGCTTCGAAAATTTTCAAAACCAAATCGGTCCGGGCCGAAATCGAGTCAGTACCCCCCCCCCCCATCATGTCCTGCCAATATTTGTGCACCCCCTCCATAAAATCGTAAGTAAGTAAACCCAATTTGCTTTTTTTGCTTTATTTCCATGCTGTCACCAGTCAATTATATTTAAAAATCGCATGTATGTTCAGGACAAACTGTACTTTACCCGTTACTATAGGTCTGGTAAATTTTCCTTTTGTCTAATAATAGTTTTAAGTGTACGGCATTTAAAAATAAATGAATGGTAGGACATTTTGATAGAGGTAAATTTTATCTAGTCACCTGTATCACCGGTGGAAGCGGGTGAACTCGGCCCAAATCGAACTCGGTCCCGTCAAACTATATTATATCAACTGCATTTGACTCTTTAAACATCACAGATATACTGCGTTGTGCCATTTCAATATTGAATTGAAGGGCGCTGTACAATAAAAATACTAAACATTATATACCCGTCGTATATTTTGAGTACATTCCGAGTCATAACGGATTTTCGGATTTCTATTTAAAATATTAATTATTATTTAATTGCAAATTAATCCTAGCACACTTCTTTAATTTAATGCAAACATTTTAAAAACAAATTCTTTATAAAATTCTAAAATAATCGACTGTCAATCATTCAGTCCACTTCAAAGAAACTAACAAATGTCGGTAGTTTTGCTGTAAACATCAAACGATTACCGCACTAATATCATGTAATTGACATGACATGCATTGATCGCCTGATCACCATGGAGACATGTGGCCTCAGGTGGCAATTATCCAGTTCGGTCGTAAATTGGAAACGTGTGAAATGTTTCAACGGATTATACTTACCAAATTAGGTTCGTTATAGACCGATTTCTTGACTTTTTTCAACAATATTTTGGACCGATTTTTAAAGGTATTTTGACTGTTAGAATCGGTCTGAAATGATAAAAATCGGTCGAAAACCGACAAACCGGTAATTTTCGAAGCCCTGCTAAACTCATATGAGGTATTGTTACTGCAATGTCCGTCGTCTGTCATCCGTCACCGTCCATGAACCGTTTCAAACGTCTTCTCCTCAGTAACCATTGGGTCTTTCTATTGCCACCATTATAGTCACGGTCTTGGGGAGGTGGGGTATTACAAAAATGTTCACATCACGTCATTACCGGTATGTAATCCAAGATGGCCGCCATCTAATAATAGCACACATTTTTAAACAATCTTCTCACAAACCGTCAGCCGGATTGTGACGAATCTTGTAGGAATTACCGATGTACAATGATGCTCTTTGAAAGTTGTTAAAATGGCGACCCCGGGGTAAATAATGGAGAGCGATACAGGGCTGTAGGAATTACCGATGTACAATGATGCTCTTTGAAAGTTGTTAAAATGGCGACCCCGGGGTAAACAATGGAGAGCGATACAGGGCTAACAATGGCCCCACTAAACAAAATCGTTCTGTTAGATTAACATTTGTGTATTCAGTCTATACAGAGTATGAATATATTCAGAGCATGAACTATTTTCAATTTACGCGGATTAACATTATGCTAAGCTCTAAAGTGCATAAAAACTAGAATAATACAGTAATTATACAGTTCATGACTCTTGTACTAGCATATAAATATTATAATTATGTTTGTTTTATTTTTGTGTTAATAAGTTGTACATCTTAGAATTCATAGTAAATTAGTTTAAACATATTTTATTCAGTTCATTCAATATATATACAGTATACAAATACACAGGATATCTGAAATGGATTGGAAAACAAGCTGAGAGCTTATGTAAATTCCTTTCCATGAGGATGTTACAATATACAGTTGTTAGCACTAAATACACTAAAAAAAATTATTTTTTGGTTTTTACAATTTTCAAAAAAATCTTTATCTAGTAAGATACATTGGCCCATTATAAAGCACTCCTTCTAATCAAATGTTGTATTTAATGGTTGTACTGTGCATTTTAACCCTATTTTGGAGAAGTATATTAAAGAACACCATTTAAGAAAGCGATCACGCGCTTTCTCACTGCTCCCAAAAATTCTGACCTAGAATGAACCCTGTGTACTTATGATTAGTGGGGCAATTTGTAACATGTTTTGTCATCATGTGTGCACTTATTGGTGGTGAACTGAATTGGAAGATATGGAAAATTAATGGCTTCATGCAGAAAGGGAAAACAAAGATAGAACTTGGAGGGAAGAGAAGACAAATGGGATGAAATGAAATGGGTTACTGTGACACACAGGAAAGGAAGTTGGACCTGGAATACCCACCAGGAAAATTGTATTAATATTAAATATAAAAACCCCTCTAATCCGGAACACCCTCCAAATCGGACATTTGTCGTGAAGGCTGTACCCGTGTATAATGCGCACTAGATAAATGCTTCACGGATTTCAGTAATAAAAGTGCGCGGTATACATAGCAAATGACGGTATAAATAAATATAAATATGTTTTTGTGTACAGATTTGTAGATGAATACCTACGTCAGTATGAATCCGGAAAGTCTGTGAATGAAATCATTGAACAAGTGGAGCATGGCTTGAGTAGTGACTGGAAAAAATATGTACACAGAAAACAAGCAAAGGTAGTATGTCATTAACGTTATCAATAATACTGTTACTGTATAAATAATGCTATTCGGGCGCGTAGCTTGGACCACGTGTGTCTTCAAGGAGAGTAGCTGGTCCGGGGGCTTGTTCCCCAGGATATAGTTTTGCCTAAATCATACATGATAAAATAGTGTTCATTTTTGTCTCTTAAATAATTGAAGACAACATGTAGGCTCACTGCATACTTGCGTACAGACAGTTACGCGCCTGCTATTAAATTGTGTGGCATCCGTGGTCCAATGGTAGAGAGTCGGATTTGGAATCAAACGGTCCGGGTTCGATACTCAGTCAGGCCACGTATGTAGTGTCATTGAGCAAGGCACCTCACACACATTGTTTAGTACTGGTTAACCACTTAGGTCGGCTAAGCATGCCCAGGAAAACATGTCTAGGTCCCCGCAAGGGGTTTGACATTAATGATACATACAAATTATAATTGATACTATGATATATATATATATGATCTTACATGAGTAAAAGGTGAGCTTAATAGCAAACTGCCAAAAATTGTTTTTTATAAAATATGGTGTGAAATCACCATGCTCGTTTTAATAAATAACACTGCTACTTTTATTTTGTCGCCAATTGTCATGACGTCACTATGCAAAGCAGCGTTATATTTAATTGTTAAAGCGACATTACATCGCAAAAAGCAAATAAAATGCTTTTTTCACGTAAAAATGCATTGCTACTACAAATTATTCCGAATACATTCGAACACTAACATTGAATCAATAAACAGGTTTTTTGTGGATTGAAAGTATGATTTCATATAACGGTCATCCATGCTCCTGGATTGATGTTTGTTTGTCATTGGAATCAATACTAAATGCTAGATAATGTCGTTTAGAGATACATGTAGTTTAGAGATACATGTAGTTTAGAGATACATGTAGTTTAGAGATACATGTAGTTTAAAGATACATGTAGTTTAACTAGACAGTAATTATACAGTTCATGACTCTTGTACTAGCATATAATTATGTTTGTTTTATTTTCGTGTTAATAAGTTGTACATCTTAGAATTCATAGTAAATTAGTTTAAACATATTTTATTCAGTTCATTCAATATATATACAGTATACAAATACACAGGATATCTGAAATGGATTGGAAAACAAGCTGAGAGCTTATGTAAATTCCTTTCCATGAGGATGTTACAATATACAGTTGTTAGCATTGAGAGCGGTCAGTGAGACATGATGGGCATTGTCTTAAGTTCTTTAGCCCCAAGTGGTCCTGGGTGCTTGCATGCGTACTCAGGGATCATTCTAGAGGGCGATGTGGGCGAAATAGTCGCCCTAGGGACCCTGACTTCGCCCTCTGGGGGCCCCACTTCTCCCTAAAAAAACATTAATTTATTTTTTGGTTTTTACGATTTTCAAACAAAACTTTATCTAGTAAGATACACTGGCCCATTATTGAGAATAGTCTACAAATAAATAGGCACAAATGTATTATTCAGGATACACTAGTTGTATTACGCATGAATGTTTACATTATTTTGTTATGTCAACAAACCGCATATACGACGTTTGTTTATTAGTTGAAAAACTCAGTATTTGAGGCAAATATTTGGAAAAGAAATATACCATATAATAGAAAAATACATTCTGTAGAAATTTGTGTTTTCACTGATGTAGTGTCGCTTTAAACAGCGCTATAATTGCGTTGATACTTCTTTTAAATCATTGCCTTACTATTAACGTTATGTACTAATTGAAACAGAAATATGCATACTTCAAAGTTTAATTTACAAATTATATGGTTTATTATCTGAACCAATCAGAATCCTTCCAGGTGTTATTACACGTGTGTACATATAAGAAATTATGAGATGACTGTATTACACTGAATACAAGCAAAGTTATTTGATAAATATTGGACTTTACGCTCGTGTTGATTTCATACCATATTTTATGAAACAAGTTTTGGAATGTTGCTATTAACCCATTTCATTCTGGATAAATTTAAAGGCTTTTGCAAACAACATAGATCCAGATCAGACGCAGCGTGACGCTGCATGCTGATCAGGATCTATGTTGTTTGCTGCATAGCCAATTGTCTTAGCAAGATCATCTGAATAGCAAACAGCATAGATCCTGATCAGACGGCATGTTCCGTGGCGGTTGATCTGGCTCTATGTTCTTTGCAGATACCGTTTGAAAGGTATCCAGAATGAAATGGGTTAAGCGAGCCTTTTGGTGAGGCTTAATAGCAAAACAACCAAAACAAGTTGCATAAAATAAGGTATGAAATCACCACAAGTGTAAGATCCTTTTTATCACATTACCATGGTAACAATAACCATCAATTTGAAGAAAAAACAACGTTTTTGTTTACCAATATATTTTTGAGCTTTATTACATTAAGATGCATCCGTAGCACAGGCACCAGACACAAATTTTTTTATTTTTTATTTTTGGCCTATGGTCATATAGTAAGTAATATATAATATTATATATTACTTACCGTTACCTTAAAAAAAAATAACCATAAATTTGAAGAAAAAACAACGTTTTTGTTTACCAATATATTTTTGAGCTTTATTACATTAAGATGCATCCGTAGCACAGGCACCAGACACAAATTTTTTTTTATTTTTGGCCTATGGTCATATAGTAAGTAATATATAATATTATATATTACTTACCGTTACCTTAAAAAAAAATAACCATAAATTTGAAGAAAAAACAACGTTTTTGTTTACCAATATATTTTTGAGCTTTATTACATTAAGATGCATCCGTAGCACAGGCACCAGACACAAATTTTTTTTTATTTTTGGCCTATGGTCATATAGTAAGTAATATATAATATTATATATTACTTACCGTTACCTTAAAAAAAAATAACCATAAATTTGAAGAAAAAACAACGTTTTTGTTTACCAATATATTTTTGAGCTTTATTACATTAAGATGCATCCGTAGTAAATAGTCCCTGATAATCAAACAACTTCATGATAATAATCAACACAATATTTTAATCGCTGTATTGTGCTAGTTCATATTTAGCATTTGATTGATCTAAGCAGTTGATTTTCAACAACACAAACAACATGTATAATATTTCGAATGTGTATGGCAGCCAATTGGAATCCTTCCAGGTGTTATTAAACGTGTGGTGAGATAAGAATTTATGTCATGACTGTGTTCCACTGAATACATGTACAAGCAAGCAAAGTTATGTGATAAAACATGTAATAACAGTAATAGTATATACATAAATGACTACATACTTGTATGTCTGCTTGCTTGCGGGAAGGTTGTGCAATTCTCTCGTTGTACCTGTTGTCTATAGCAACGACGTAATCAATTGACATCATGTCTATCTCATTGTGCAACTCAACATCCAATATTTATAATTATTATTCCGCTCATGTTGATCCGCTTCCAGTCTCGTGTATCTACATTTCGGTAAAAGCAGTTGCCCCAGAGACGTTGCTGATTGGTTAAAGTTGTTGTTTGACGTCACAAATCACATTCATCTCTTTACAATTGTCAATAATACTGTACGGTGCATTAGTAACATTGCTGTTCTATTAATTGTAACAAAATTATGTAAATACAAGCTTAACACAACTTTTGTACCATTTATGGCAACTACAATCGTAAAAACTTTCAGAAAACGATTACTTGCCTATGTAATTGATTACTTTCCAAATCCACTATTACTGATTACTTTTTCTAAGCAATGTAATTGATTGCTTTCCAAATCCACTATTACTGATTACTTTTTCTAAGTAATGTAATTGATTACTTTCCAAATCCACTATTACTGATTACTTTTTCTAAGCAATGTAATCAATGGCAAATAGCAGTCAGTTGTCGTTCTTAACTAGATGGCGCCACCTGACCCGGTCCCGATACATTTGGAGTGATTCGGATTTGATCGTACTTTCCTTAGAAAACCATGTAAACACGCTCATACATAATAACACAAAATAATAGATAATTATGCCTTCAACCTGCTGCTGTGTACCCCAGTGTCATTTAAGAGGAGGACATGAGTTTCCGAAAGATTATGATAGGCGTTCCAAGTGGGTGAACGCGATTAGAAGGATAGACGAATCTTTCAAAGATTGGCAGCCTTCGAAGATGTAAGCCTTTTTTCTCAACCACCCAACTGAATAATGACATCAACCACGCGTTTTGACCCTAACCCTGGGCGGGGAGCAAGTGATGAAGGCGTTCTTTATGCGTGGTTGATACTATATTCTGATCGGCTGGTTGAGATAAAGATTTTACGCTTCGACGACTGCAGTCCATTTCAGAGCTGATGATTACGTTCAACAGACCATCGATGGTATGTTTAAGCGCTTGTTGAGTTTTTAAGAAAAGCTTGAGAATGAAAAAGAGTAGCATTGAGCAGAACTAGAGTCCTGCTTCATTGTCATTACACCGTCGTAGAGGCGTTAGTACGGGCGAAATACTGATTTCGGAATCAGTCATAATCAATTAGATTGTTCTGAAAAAGACAAAACAAAAAAACATAATTAGGATATGATTCGAACCCGGGTCTCCCGTGTCACAGATCAACGCTCTAACCACACGGCCATTTCGACATTTATGTATTTATGGACACAGTTATCGTATATAATAGCGTATGCTAGCCGTAAAGTTGTTTATTTTTCCCGGTTATACAATTTTAATTCTGTTAGGTGTTGCAATTCGGGTGGAATACATATTCTTGACCATTTTTAACGTCAACTACAAGGATTTTTTTACATATCATCGTTTTATCGACCATTGCATTAACTTAGCACTGTCGGACCTGACCCGTGTTTACGGTTCACAGGATCGCCGCATTTCTCGGTCTTTATTGCTTATTACGCTAAAATCTGAAGCAAAATTAATACCTTTCAACCAAATCCATTTTCCTTCCTGTCTGCTTTGCATTTCTCTTCTTTAATTCCGATTTTAACTGTGGTATTGTCATAAGACCGAACTTCGATGCCATGTTAATGATGTTTATTCTGCGAGAATTCCAGGACCGGGTACAGTGGCGCCCCTAGCGGCTGCCAAGAAAGATAACTGACTGCTATTTGCCATTATGATTACTTTCCAAATTCACTATTACTGATTACTTTTTCTAAGCAATGTAATTGATTACTTTCCAAATCCACTATTACTGATTACTTTTTCTAAGTAATGTAATTGATTACTTTCCAAATCCACTATTACTGATTACTTTTTCTAAGTAATGTAATTGATTACTTTCCAAATTCACTATTACTGATTACTTTTTCTAAGTAATGTAATTGATTACTTTCCAAATCCACTATTACTGATTACTTTTTCTAAGTAATGTAATTGATTACTTTCCAAATCCACTATTACTGATTACTTTTTCTAAGTAATGTAATTGATTACTTTCCAAATCCACTATTACTGATTACTTTTTCTAAGTAATGTAATTGATTACTTTCCAAATCCACTATTACTGATTACTTTTTCTAAGTAATGTAATTGATTACTTTCCAAATCCACTATTACTGATTACTTTTTCTAAGTAATGTAATTGATTACTTTCCAAATCCCTATTACTGATTACTTTTTCTAAGTAATGTAATTGATTACTTTCCAAATCCACTATTACTGATTACTTTTTCTAAGTAATGTAATTGATTACTTTCCAAATCCACTATTACTGATTACTTTTTCTAAGTAATGTAATTGATTACTTTCCAAATCCACTATTACTGATTACTTTTTCTAAGTAATGTAATTGATTACTTTCCAAATCCACTATTACTGATTACTTTTTCTAAGTAATGTAATTGATTACTTTCCAAATCCACTATTACTGATTACTTTTTCTAAGTAATGTAATTGATTACTTTCCAAATCCACTATTACTGATTACTTTTTCTAAGTAATGTAATTGATTACTTTCCAAATCCACTATTACTGATTACTTTTTCTAAGCAATGTAATTGATTGCTTTCCAAATTCACTATTACTGATTACTTTTTCTAAGTAATGTAATTGATTACTTTCCAAATCCACTATTACTGATTACTTTTTCTAAGCAATGTAATCGATTACAATTACTTTCCAAATCAATGATTATGATTACATTGTGATTACATTTCATATCATAATGTACTGTACAAACTGCATTGTACATGTACCACAATGCAAGCATTTGAAGTATTCGGACAGTCTGAACAGTATTTAACATGTTTCCCACTTAACAAGTGTGTGTTTTAATGTTTATTTATCGTCGCTACCGGTTGCCCATATGAGCGACGCCTCCTGAAGAGATTAGTCATTTTAGATTGTTGGAGGATAGTGCAATGATACAGACAGAGACCCATTTCAGAGTCTCTGGTTCTATTATATGCACAGTATAAAGCATTGACACAAGACCTCGGTTTAACGTCCCATCTGAACGACTGTTAATTTTATTAGGGTCAGACGGGGGATCGAACCTGTGATCCCTGGATTGCCCGTCCAACATGTTACCACTGGAAATTTAACAAGAGATATTATGGAATATACTATATCTGTACCCCTAGTCATAACACAGGATATATGTCTTTGTCTAATCTAAGTCTCTATCTACAATGCCACATTTTCACATCCATTCTGTTCAATACAAAAAATGTGTGAAATACCCTACTTATAGAGATCATTTTCATAGAAAATTAAATAAATATTTAAATAGTGAAATTTAGTTTTCTAAAGCTCAAAACGCTTTGATTTGTTTCTTCTTTACTGTTATTGAAGTTATTAAGTTACCTGGGTTACCTGTCTATCATAATCTGTCTTTTGCCTTTTTAATACTGTGCTTATTTATACATGTAAAGTAATCATGACAGGTATTTTTTCAATGTAATCATGATTACGATTACCACAGGTCTGCACAACACAGGACAGAGTTACATGAGACATACTAGAAGCACCTTTATTCAGTTAAATGTTATCTGTATTATATTTGGGCCTCCATAGCCAATTGACTACGGTCGTTGACTTCAAATCACTTGACCCTCACTGCTGTAGGTTAGAATCCCATTAGGGGAGTCAAATTCTTTCATATGAGGAAGTTATCTAGCTGGCTTGTATAAGGTCGGTGGTTCTACCTAGGTTCCCGTCCGTACTTGAAATACTGAGCACTCGGAGGGGCATCTGGAGCCTTCCTCCATCAATAATAGCTGGCAAGTCGCCATATACCGGTAACCTAATACCGGGTGCGACTTTATGCCGCAAAAGAACAAAGATTAGAAATATATACATCCTGTTTTTAAAAGGCGACATGGGTAGCAGCAGTTTGTTATCTATGTAGATTATAAACAGGTATAGAAACATGGCATAATAGACTGGTTTCCACGTGAAGTATATACAGAAACTTTGATGGTTGCCAGATACTACTTTCATCTTGATGTTACATCATTTCAGTAACCAGTTCTCTCATATATATATATGTACAAGTTGATTTACATATAAGCCAGGTTCATAGTGGCATCATATCCAGGACTGTGCATCATATCCATGACTGTGAATCCTACCCAGGGCTGTGCATCCTATCCATGACTGTGAATCCTACCCAGGACTGTACATCCTATCCAGGGCTGTGCATCCTATCCATGACTGTGCATCCTATCCAGCTGTGCATCCTATCCATGACTGTGCATCCTATCCATGACTGTGCATCCTATCCATGACTGTGCATCCTATCCATGACTGTGCATCCTATCCATGACTGTGCATCCTATCCATGACTGTGCATCCTATCCATGACTGTGCATCCTATCCATGACTGTGCATCCTATCCATGACTGTGCATCCTATCCATGACTGTGAATCCTATCCATGACTGTGCATCCTATCCATGACTGTGCATCCTATCCATGACTGTGCATCCTATCCACGACTGCATCCTATCCAGGGCTGTGCATCCTATCCAGGGCTGTGCATCCTATCCATGACTGTGAATCCTACCCAGGGCTGTGCATCCTATCCATGACTGTGAATCCCATGTGAATCCTCTCCAGGGCTGTGCATCCTATCCATGGCTGTGAATCCTATCCATGGCTGTGAATCCTATCATGGGCTGTGAATCCTATCCATGACTGTGCATCTTATCCATGACTGTGCATCCTATCCAGGGCTGTGAATCCTATCATGGGCTGTGAATCCTATCCTATCCATGACTGTGCATCCTATCCATGACTGTGCATCCTATCCATGACTGTGCATCCTATCCATGAGTGTGCATCCTATCCATGAATGTGCATCCTATCCATGACTGTGCATCCTATCCAGGGCTGTGCATCCTATCCATGACTGTGCATCCTATCCATGACTGTGCATCCTATCCAGGGCTGTGCATCTTATCCATGACTGTGCATCCTATCCATGACTGTGCATCCTATCCAGGGCTGTGCATCCTATCCAGGGCTGTGCATCATCTCCAGGGCTGTGCATCCTATCCAGGGCTGTGAATCCTATCATGGGCTGTGAATCCCATGTGAATCCTATCCAGGGCTGTGCATCCTCTCCAGGGCTGTGCATCCTCTCCAGGGCTGTGCATCCTATCCAGGGCTGTGCATCCTATCCACGACTGTGCATCCTATCCAGGACTGTGCATCCTATCCAGGGCTGTGCATCCTAGCCAGGGCTGTGCATCCTATCCATGACTGTGCATCCTATCCAGGGCTGTGCATCCTATACAGGGCTGTGCATCCTATCCATGACTGTGCATCCTATCCATGACTGTGAATCCTATCCAGGGCTGTGAATCCTATCCAGGGCTGTGCATCCTATCCAGGGTTGTGCATCCTATCCAGGGCTGTGCATCCTAATTGATTACTTTCCAAATCCACTATTACTGATTACTGTTTCTAAGCAATGTAATCGATTATGATTACTTTCCAAATCCATTATTACTGATTACTTTTTTCTAAGCAATGTAATTGATTACTTTCCAAATCCACTATTACTTTTTCTAAGCAATGTAATCGATTATGATTACTTTCCAAATCCATTATTACTGATTACTTTTTCTAAGCAATGTAATTGATTGCTTTCCAAATCCACTATTACTGATTACTTTTTCTAAGCAATGTAATTGATTATTTTCCAAATCCACTATTACTGATTACTTTTTCTAAGCAATGTAATTGATTACTTTCCAAATCCACTATTACTTTTTCTAAGCAATGTAATCGATTATGATTACTTTCCAAATCCACTATTACTGATTACTTTTTCTACGCAATGTAATCGATTATGATTACTTTCCAAATCCATTATTACTGATTACTTTTTCTAAGCAATGTAATTGATTACTTTCCAAATCTACTGTTACTGATTACCTTTTCTAAGCAATGTAATCGATTACAATTACTTTCCAAATCAATGATTATGATTACATTGTGATTACATTTCATATCATAATGTACTGTACAAACTGCATTGTACATGTACCACAATGCAAGCATTTGAAGTATTCGGACAGTCTGAACAGTATTTAACATGTTTCCCACTTAACAAGTGTGTGTTTTAACGTTTATTTATCGTCGCTACCTGTTGCCCATATGAGCGACGCCTCCTGAAGAGATTAGTCATTTTAGATTGTTGGAGGATAGTGCAATGATACAGACAGAGACCCATTTCAGAGTCTCTGGTTCTATTATATGCACAGTATAAAGCATTGACACAAGACCTCGGTTTAACGTCCCATCTGAAAGACTGTTAATTTTATTAGGGTCAGACGGGGGATCGAACCTGTGATCCCTGGATTGCCCGTCCAACATGTTACCACTGGAAATTTAACAAGAGATATTATGGAATATACTATATCTGTACCCCTAGTCATAACACAGGATATATGTCTTTGTCTAATCTAAGTCTCTATATACAATGCCACATTTTCACATCCATTCTGTTCAATACAAAAAATGTGTGAAAAATACTTATAGAGATCTTTTTCATAGAAAATTAAATAAATATTTAAATAGTGAAATTTAGTTTTCTAAAGCTCAAAACGCTTTGATTTGTTTCTTCTTTACTGTTATTGAAGTTATTAAGTTACCTGGGTTACCTGTCTATCATAATCTGTCTTTTGCCTTTTTAATACTGTGCTTATTTATACATGTAAAGTAATCATGACAGGTATTTTTTCAATGTAATCATGATTACGATTACCACAGGTCTGCACAACACAGGACAGAGTTACATGAGACATACTAGAAGCACCTTTATTCAGTTAAATGTTATCTGTATTATATTTGGGCCTCCATAGCCAATTGACTACGGTCGTTGACTTCAAATCACTTGACCCTCACTGCTGTAGGTTAGAATCCCATTAGGGGAGTCAAATTCTTTCATATGAGGAAGTTATCTAGCTGGCTTGTATAAGGTCGGTGGTTCTACCTAGGTTCCCGTCCGTACTTGAAATACTGAGCACTCGGAGGGGCATCTGGAGCCTTCCTCCATCAATAATAGCTGGCAAGTCGCCATATACCGGTAACCTAATACCGGGTGCGACTTTATGCCGCAAAAGAACAAAGATTAGAAATATATACATCCTGTTTTTAAAAGGCGACATGGGTAGCAGCAGTTTGTTATCTATGTAGATTATAAACAGGTATAGAAACATGGCATAATAGACTGGTTTCCACGTGAAGTATATACAGAAACTTTGATGGTTGCCAGATACTACTTTCATCTTAATGTTACATCATTTCAGTAACCCGTTCTCTCATATATATATATATATGTATATATATAAGTTGATTTACATAAAAGCCAGGTTCATAGTGGCATCATATCCAGGACTGTGAATTCTATCCAGGGCTGTGCATCCTATCCAGGGCTGTGAATTCTATCCAGGGCTGTGAATTCTACCCAGGGCTGTGAATCCTATCCAGGGCTGTGAATTCTATCCAGGGCTGTGCATCCTATCCATGACTGTGCATCCTATCCATGACTGTGCATCCTATCCATGACTGTGCATCCTACCCAGGGCTGTGCATCCTATCCAGGGCTGTGCATCCTATCCATGACTGTGAATCCTATCCATGACTGTGCATCCTATCCATGACTGTGCATCCTATCCATGACTGTGCATCCTATCCATGACTGTGCATCCTACCCAGGGCTGTGCATCCTATCCATGACTGTGCATCCTCTCCAGGGCTGTGCATCCTATCCAGGGCTGTGCATCCTATCCAGGGCTGTGCATCCTATCCATGACTGTGCATCCTATCCATGACTGTGCATCCTATCCATGACTGTGAATCATATCCAGGGCTGTGCATCCTATCCATGACAGGGCTGTGCATCCTATCCATGACTGTGCATCCTATCCATGACTGTGCATCCTATCCATGACTGTGCATCCTATCCATGCCTGTGCATCCTATCCATGACTGTGAATCCTATCCATGACTGTGAATCCTATCCATGACTGTGCATCCTATCCATGACTGTGAATCCTATCCATGACTGTGCATCCTATCCATGACTGTGAATCCTATCCAGGGCTGTGCATCCTATCCATGACTGTGCATCCTATCCATGACTGTGCATCCTATCCATGACTATGAATCCTATCCATGACTGTGCATCCTATCCATGACTGTGCATCCTAGCCAGGACTGTGCATCCTATCCAGGGTTGTGCATCCTATCCATGACTGTGCATGCTATCCAGGGATGTGCATCCTATCCATGACTGTGCATCCTATCCATGACTGTGCATCCTATCCATGACTGTGCATCCTATCCATGACTGTGCATCCTATCCAGGGCTGTGCATCCTATCCATGACTGTGCATCCTATCCAGGGCTGTGCATCCTATCCATGACTGTGCATCCTATCCATGACTGTGCATCCTAGCCAGGGCTGTGCATCCTATCCAGGGCTGTGCATCATCTCCAGGGCTGTGAATCCTATCCATGACTGTGAATCCTATCCATGACTGTGCATCCTATCCATGACTGTGAATCCTATCCAGGGCTGTGAATCCTATCCATGACTGTGCATCCTATCCATGACTGTGAATCCTACCCAGGGCTGTGCATCCTATCCATGACTGTGCATCCTACCCAGGGCTGTGCATCCTATCCAGGGCTGTGCATCCTTTCCATGACTGTGAATCCTACCCAGGGCTGTGCATCCTATCCAGGGCTGTGCATCCTATCCATGACTGTGCATCCTATCCATGACTGTGCATCCTATCCATGACTGTGCATCCTATCCATGACTGTGCATCCTCTCCAGGGCTGTGCATCCTACCCAGGGCTGTGCATCCTATCCATGACTGCATCCTATCCATGACTGTGCATCCTCTCCAGGGCTGTGCATCCTATCCAGGGCTGTGCATCCTATCCAGGGCTGTGCATCCTATCCATGACTGTGCATCCTATCCATGACTGTGCATCCTATCCATGACTGTGAATCCTATCCAGGGCTGTGCATCCTATCCATGACTGTGCATCCTATCCATGACTGTGAATCCTATCTAGGGCTGTGCATCCTATCCATGACTGTGCATCCTATCCATGACTGTGCATCATATCCATGACTGTGCATCCTATCCATGACTGTGAATCCTATCCATGACTGTGCATCCTATCCATGACTGTGAATCCTATCCAGGGCTGTGCATCCTATCCATGACTGTGCATCCTATCCAGGGCTGTGCATCCTATCCATGACTGTGAATCCTATCCAGGACTGTGCATCCTATCCATGACTGTGAATCCCATGTGAATCCTCTCCAGGGCTGTGTATCCTATCCAGGGCTGTGAATCCTATCCATGGCTGTGAATCCTATCATGGGCTGTGAATCCTATCCAGGGCTGTGCATCCTATCCATGACTGTGCATCCTATCCAGGGCTGTGCATCCTATCCATGACTGTGAATCCTATCCAGGACTGTGCATCCTATCCATGACTGTGAATCCCATGTGAATCCTCTCCAGGGCTGTGCATCCTATCCAGGGCTGTGAATCCTATCCATGGCTGTGAATCCTATCATGGGCTGTGAATCCTATCCAGGGCTGTGCATCCTATCCAGGACTGTGCATCCTATCCAGGGCTGTGCATCCTATCCACGACTGTGCATCCTATCCAGGGCTGTGCATCCTATCCATGACTGTGCATCCTATCCAGGGCTGTGCATCCTATCCATGACTGTGCATCCTATCCTATCCATGACTGTGCATCCTATCCATGACTGTGCATCCTATCCATGACTGTGCATCCTATCCATGACTGTGCATCCTATCCATGACTGTGCACCCTATCCTATCCATGACTGTGCATCCTATCCATGACTGTGCATCCTATCCATGACTGTGCATCCTATCCAGGGCTGTGCATCCTATCCAGGGCTGTGAATCCTATCCATGGCTGTGAATCCTATCATGGGCTGTGAATCCCATGTGAATCCTATCCAGGGCTGTGCATCCTCTCCAGGGCTGTGCATCCTCTCCAGGGCTGTGCATCCTATCCAGGACTGTGCATCCTATCCATGACTGTGCATCCTATCCAGGGCTGTGCATCCTATCCAGGACTGTGCATCCTATCCATGACTGTGCATCCTATCCAGGGCTGTGCATCCTATCCATGACTGTGCATCCTATCCAGGGCTGTGCATCATAGCCAGGGCTGTGCATCCTATCCATGACTGTGCATCCTATCCAGGGCTGTGCATCCTACCCAGGGATGTGCATCCTCTCCAGGGCTGTGCATCCTATCCATGACTGTGAATCCTATCCATGACTGTGCATCCTCTCCAGGGCTGTGCATCCTATCCAGGGCTGTGCATCCTATCCAGGACTGTGCATCCTATCCATGACTGTGCATCCTATCCATGACTGTGCATCCTATCCATGACTGTGAATCCTATCCATGACTGTGCATCCTGTCCATTACTGTGCATCCTATCCATGACAGGGCTGTGCATCCTATCCATGACTGTGCATCCTATCCATGACTGTGCATCCTATCCAGGGCTGTGCATCATCTCCAGGGCTGTGCATCCTATCCATGACTGTGCATCCTATCCATGACTGTGCATCCTATCCAGGGCTGTGCATCATCTCCAGGGCTGTGCATCCTATCCATGACTGTGCATCCTATCCATGACTGTGCATCCTATCCAGGGCTGTGCATCCTATCCATGACTGTGCATCCTATCCATGACAGGGCTGTGCATCCTATCCATGACTGTGCATCCTATCCATGACTGTGCATCCTATCCAGGGCTGTGCATCATCTCCAGGGCTGTGCATCCTATCCATGACTGTGCATCCTATCCATGACTGTGCATCCTATCCAGGGCTGTGCATCCTATCCATTACTGTGCATCCTATCCAGGGCTGTGCATCATCTCCAGGGCTGTGCATCCTATCCAGGGCTGTGAATCCTATCCATGGCTGTGAATCCTATCATGGGCTGTGAATCCCATGTGAATCCTATCCAGGGCTGTGCATCCTCTCCAGGGCTGTGCATCCTCTCCAGGGCTGTGCATCCTATCCAGGACTGTGCATCCTATCCATGACTGTGCATCCTATCCAGGGCTGTGCATCCTATCCAGGGCTGTGCATCCTATCCAGGACTGTGCATCCTATCCATGACTGTGCATCCTACCCAGGGCTGTGCATCCTATCCAGGGCTGTGCATCCTTTCCATGACTGTGAATCCTATCCATGACTGTGCATCCTATCCATGACTGTGCATCCTATCCATGACTGTGCATCCTATCCATGACTGTGCATCCTCTCCAGGGCTGTGCATCCTACCCAGGGCTGTGCATCCTATCCATGACTGTGCATCCTATCCAGGGCTGTGCATCCTATCCAGGGCTGTGCATCCTATCCATGACTGTGCATCCTATCCATGACTGTGAATCCTATCCATGACTGTGCATCCTATCCATGACTGTGCATCCTATCCATGACTGTGAATCCTATCCATGACTGTGCATCCTATCCATGACTGTGCATCCTATCCATGACTGTGCATCCTATCCATGACTGTGAATCCTATCCAGGGCTGTGAATCCTATCCATGACTGTGCATCCTATCCATGACTGTGAATCCTACCCAGGGCTGTGCATCCTATCCATGACTGTGAATCCCATGTGAATCCTCTCCAGGGCTGTGCATCCTATCCAGGGCTGTGAATCCTATCCATGGCTGTGAATCCTATCATGGGCTGTGAATCCTATCCAGGGCTGTGCATCCTATCCAGGACTGTGCATCCTATCCAGGGCTGTGCATCCTATCCACGACTGTGCATCCTATCCAGGGCTGTGCATCCTATCCATGACTGTGCATCCTATCCAGGGCTGTGCATCCTATCAATGACTGTGCATCCTATCCTATCCATGACTGTGCATCCTATCCATGACTGTGCATCCTATCCATGACTGTGCATCCTATCCATGACTGCATCCTATCCATGACTGTGCATCCTATCCAGGGCTGTGCATCCTATCCAGGGCTGTGAATCCTATCCATGGCTGTGAATCCTATCATGGGCTGTGAATCCCATGTGAATCCTATCCAGGGCTGTGCATCCTCTCCAGGGCTGTGCATCCTCTCCAGGGCTGTGCATCCTATCCAGGACTGTGCATCCTATCCATGACTGTGCATCCTATCCAGGGCTGTGCATCCTATCCAGGGCTGTGCATCCTATCCAGGACTGTGCATCCTATCCATGACTGTGCATCCTATCCAGGGCTGTGCATCCTATCCATAACTGTGCATCCTATCCAGGGCTGTGCATCCTAGCCAGGGCTGTGCATCCTATCCATGACTGTGCATCCTATCCAGGGCTGTGCATCCTACCCAGGGATGTGCATCCTCTCCAGGGCTGTGCATCCTATCCATGACTGTGCATCCTATCCATGACTGTGCATCCTATCCATGACTGTGCATCCTATCCATGACTGTGCATCCTATCCATGACTGTGCATCCTATCCATGACTGTGCATCCTCTCCAGGGATGTGCATCCTATCCAGGGCTGTGCATCCTATCCAGGACTGTGCATCCTATCCATGACTGTGCATCCTATCCATGACTATGCATCCTATCCATGACTGTGCATCCTATCCATGACTGTGAATCCTATCCATGACTGTGCATCCTATCCATGACAGGGCTGTGCATCCTATCCATGACTGTGAATCCTACCCAGGGCTGTGCATCCTATCCAGGGCTGTGCATCCTATCCAGGGCTGTGCATCCTATCCATGACTGTGCATCCTATCCATGACTGTGCATCCTATCCATGACTGTGCATCCTATCCAGGGCTGTGCATCCTATCCATGACTGTGCATCCTATCCAGGGCTGTGCATCCTATCCAGGGCTGTGCATCCTATCCATGACTGTGCATCCTATCCATGATTGTGCATCCTATCCATGACTGTGAATCCCATGTGAATCCTATCCAGGGCTGTGCATCCTATCCATGACTGTGCATCCTATCCAGGGCTGTGCATCCTATCCATGACTGTGCATCCTATCCATGACTGTGCATCCTATCCATGAGTGTGCATCCTATCCATGAATGTGCATCCTATCCATGACTGTGCATCCTATCCATGACTGTGAATCCCATGTGAATCCTATCCAGGGCTGTGCATCCTATCCATGACTGTGCATCCTATCCAGGGCTGTGCATCCTATCCATGACTGTGCATCCTATCCATGACTGTGCATCCTATCCATGACTGTGCATCCTATCCAGGGCTGTGCATCCTATCCATGACTGTGCATCCTATCCAGGGCTGTGCATCCTATCCATGACTGTGCATCCTATCCATGACTGTGCATCCTATCCATGACTGTGCATCCTATCCATGACTGTGCATCCTATCCATGACTGTGCATCCTATCCATGACTGTGCATCCTATCCATGACTGTGAATCCCATGTGAATCCTATCCAGGGCTGTGCATCCTATCCATGACTGTGCATCCTATCCAGGGCTGTGCATCCTATCCATGACTGTGCATCCTATCCATGACTGTGCATCCTATCCATGACTGTGCATCCTATCCAGGGCTGTGCATCCTCTCCAGGGCTGTGCATCCTATCCATGACTGTGCATCCTATCCAGGGCTTTGCATCCTATCCAGGGCTGTGCATCCTATCCATGAATGTGCATCCTATCCATGACTGTGCATCCTATCCATGACTGTGAATCCCATGTGAATCCTATTCAGGGCTGTGCATCCTATCCATGACTGTGCATCCTATCCAGGGCTGTGCATCCTATCCATGACTGTGCATCCTATCCATGACTGTGCATCCTATCCATGACTGTGCATCCTATCCAGGGCTGTGCATCCTATCCATGACTGTGCATCCTATCCAGGGCTGTGCATCCTATCCATGACTGTGCATCCTATCCATGACTGTGCATCCTATCCATGACTGTGCATCCTATCCAGGGCTGTGCATCCTATCCATGA
Source organism: Archivesica marissinica (assembly GCA_014843695.1). NCBI lineage: Eukaryota > Metazoa > Mollusca > Bivalvia > Venerida > Vesicomyidae > Archivesica > Archivesica marissinica. Next base: position 44,646,060 of record CM026403.1, read on the forward strand.
CTGTGCATCCTATCCATGACTGTGCATCCTATCCATGACTGTGAATCCCATGTGAATCCTATCCAGGGCTGTGCATCCTATCCATGACTGTGCATCCTATCCAGGGCTGTGCATCCTATCCATGTCTGTGCATCCTATCCATGACTGTGCATCCTATCCATGACTGTGAATCCTATCCAGGGCTGTGCATCCTCTCCAGGGCTGTGCATCCTATCCAGGACTGTGCATCCTATCCATGACTGTGCATCCTATCCAGGGCTGTGCATCCTATCCAGGGCTGTGCATCCTCTCCAGGGCTGTGCATCCTATCCAGGACTGTGCATCCTATCCATGACTGTGCATCCTATCCATGACTGTGCATCCTATCCAGGGCTGTGCATCCTATCCATTACTGTGCATCCTATCCAGGGCTGTGCATCATCTCCAGGGCTGTGCATCCTATCCAGGGCTGTGAATCCTATCCATGGCTGTGAATCCTATCATGGGCTGTGAATCCCATGTGAATCCTATCCAGGGCTGTGCATCCTCTCCAGGGCTGTGCATCCTCTCCAGGGCTGGGCATCCTATCCAGGACTGTGCATCCTATCCACGACTGTGCATCCTATCCAGGGCTGTGCATCCTATCCAGGGCTGTGCATCCTATCCAGGGCTGTGCATCCTATCCATGACTGTGCATCCTATCCAGGACTGTGCATCCTATCCAGGACTGTGCATCCTATCCAGGACTGTGCATCCTATCCAGGGCTGTGCATCCTATCTAGGGCTGTGCATGCATCCTATCCAGGGCTGTGAATTCTATACAGGGCTGTGAATCCTACTCAGGGCTCTGTTTAGAGGATTTCTTATTTATTCGTCAATTTATTGAAAATTAAATATTGTCAGCTGTTCAGAAATTTTCATTTTTCAAGTTTTCATCTTTCAGGTAGGGGTGGTGCTCACCTTTTTTGCAGTATTTTTGGGAGATTTCCTCTGTTTTCACAAGTCTCCAATCTCTGCCCTGGATATCGTAGTTGTTCAAACACTAAACTAGCAATCCATAGTTCCATTACCAAGCTCAGACATCACAGAATACATTTAAAGCAGCATTACATCGTATGAAATAAAAGAAATATTTAAAAAATTCAATTTTTACGTATGGGTAGCAATGCTGCTACACATTCTAACATTATACTTTGTATGCTTATGTTCATTTGGTAAAGAGTGTTTTTTTTTTAATAAAACAAACTCGAAACCGAAAGTAGGACTTTCCGCGTCAATCGGTCACGCACTTGATTACAACCGGAACGCATCGTCCGCACTTGTTTACATTCGGAATGCATCGTCCCCATTTGTCCCACACGTTGTATTTTTTAATTAAATTACTTGATATGTTGATTCATACCTCTGTTAGCTAAGTCTTTTAGGGACATTTCTACATCCCCGCGAGGGGTTCGACATTAGAGGAAGATAGATAGATAGTCTTTTATGTTCAAAATATATACATTGTTTTCTACATCCTCTGTTGTTTCACACATGCTGTGCGTGTTTACATTTCATTTGTTGATAAACAAATTCGCTAAATTTATTGGAATTTTATCGTTTATGAGGGACTATTTCGATTTTTGTAAACACACACATTAGTATTTATATTTTACCCAAAACATCCTTTATTACGATGTAATGCTGCTTTAAATACTGTAAATGTGGTTATTTTAATGGAGTTCTGATCTTAGCGCTGTTAGCATGTTAGCTATTTCACTATAATCAGCCACCTTGACTAAACATCCATTTTTCATCACTCCCATGGCTGACTGCTTAACACAGGTTTGGCTTTATTAATATAATTACTGTTAACAAGATTTTAACTGTTTTATTCAATTAATTATCATATTTTTCAGACCTTCGTTGAACCAGAACCCGAGTTTGATATTGTGGAAGCTAAGAAGGATATAAAGACCAAACATAGCGCACCAGACGACTGGTATAAAAAAAAGTTGAGAGAATAATGACACTGGTTACTGAGATTAAACTGTCATCGGGGATTATTAAACTGATATGGATACTAATTGAAATGATACAGAGGATGTCATTAACTGGGTATATCGGAACTTGACTACGTCTTGAACCAGATGGATTGTGATGAGATTAGTGCATCATTCCAAATACATTTGGCACAGTTATATAGTTTCAAATATTTGAATGTAAAGAATATGATTTATTTGTATTAAAAGACAAAAGATGCATCTCTTATGAAAGACGTTTATTTGACCCATATTAGTAGCTGATCAGGACCGCCATACCATAGTGGTTGGTCACCATACCGTAGTGGTTGATCAGGACTGCCATACCGTAGTGGTTGATCAGGACTGCCATACCGTAGTGGTTGATCAGGACTGCCATACTGTAGTGGTTGATCAGGACCGCCATACCGTAGTGGTTGATCAGGACTGCCATACTGTAGTGGTTGATCAGGACCGCCATACCGTAGTTGTTGATCAAGACTGCCATACCGTAGTGGTTGATCACCATACCGTAGTGGTTGATCAGGACTGCCATACCGTAGTGGTTGATCAGGACCGCCATACCGTAGTGGTTGATCAGGACTGCCATACTGTAGTGGTTGATCAGGACCGCCATACCGTAGTGGTTGATCAGGACTGCCATACTGTAGTGGTTGATCAGGACTGCCATACCGTAGTGGTTGATCAGGACTGCCATACTGTAGTGGTTGATCAGGACCGCCATACCGTAGTGGTTGATCACCATACCGTAGTGGTTGATCAGGACCGCCATACCGTAGTGGTTGATCAGGACTGCCATACCATAGTGGTTGATCAGGACTGCCATACCGTAGTGGTTGATCACCATACCGTAGTGGTTGATCAGGACTGCCATACCGTAGTGGTTGATCAGGACCGCCATACCGTAGTGGTTGATCAGGACCGCCATACCGTAGTGGTTGATCAGGACTGCCATACCGTAGTGGTTGATCAGGACTGCCATACTGTAGTGGTTGATCAGGACTGCCATACCGTAGTGGTTGATCAGGACTGCCATACCGTAGTGGTTGATCAGGACTGCCATACTGTAGTGGTTGATCAGGACCGCCATACCGTAGTGGTTGATCAGTACTGCCATACTGTAGTGGTTGATCAGGACTGCCATACTGTAGTTGTTAATCAGGACTGCCATACCGTAGTGGTTGATCAGGACTGCCATACCGTAGTGGTTGATCAGGACTGCCATACCGTAGTGGTTGATCAGGACCGCCATACCATAGTGGTTGATCAGGACTGACATACCGTAGTGGTTGATCAGGACGGCCATACCGTAGTTGTTGATCAGGACCGCCATACCATAGTGGTTGATCAAGACTGCCATACCGTAGTGGTTGATCAGGACTGCCATACCGTAGTGGTTGATCAGGACTGCCATACCGTAGTGGTTGATCAGGACTGCCATACTGTAGTGGTTGATCAGGACTGCCATACCGTAGTGGTTGATCAGGACTGCCATACCATAGTGGTTGATCAGGACTACCATACCGTAGTGGTTGATCAGGACCGCCATACCGTAGTGGTTGATCAGGACCGCCATACCGTAATGGTTGATCAGGACTGCCATACTGTAGTGGTTGATCAGGACCACCATACCATAGTGGTTGATCAGGATCACCATACCATAGTGGTTGATCAGGACTGCCATACCGTAGTGGTTGATCAGGACTGCCATACTATAGTGGTTGATCAGGACTGCCATACTATAGTGGTTGATCAGGACTGCCATACTGTAGTGGTTGATCACCATACCGTAGTGGTTGATCATGACTGCCATACCGTAGTGGTTGATCAGGACTGCCATACTATAGTGGTTGATCAGGACTGCCATACTGTAGTGGTTGATCACCATACCGTAGTGGTTGATCATGACTGCCATACCGTAGTGGTTGATCACCATACCATAGTGGTTGATCACTATACCGTAGTGGTTGATCAGGAATGCCATACCATAATGGTTGATCACCATACCGTAGTGGTTGATCAGGACCGCCATACCATAATTGTTGATCAGGACTGCCGTACCGTAGTTGTTGATCAGGACTGCCATACCGTAGTGGTTGATCAGGATCACCATACCGTAGTGGTTGATCAGCACCGCCATACCGTAGTTGTTGATCAGGACTGCCGTACCGTAGTTGTTGATCAGGACTGCCATACTGTAGTGGTTGATCAGGACTGCCATACCGTAGTTGTTGATCAGGACTGCCATACCATAGTGGTTGATCAGGACTGCCATACCGTAGTGGTTGATCAGGATCACCATACCGTAGTGGTTGATCAGGACTGCCATACCGTAGTTGTTGATCAGGACTGCCATACTGTAGTGGTTGATCAGGACTGCCATACTGTAGTGGTTGATCAGGACTGCCATACCGTAGTGGTTGATCAGGACCGCCATACCATAGTGGTTGATCAGGTTCACCATACCATAGTGGTTGATCAGGACTGCCATACCGTAGTGGTTGATCAGGACTGCCATACCGTAGTGGTTGATCAGGACTGCCATACCGTAGTGGTTGATCAGGACTGCCATACCGTAGTGGTTGATCAGGACTGCCATACTGTAGTGGTTGATCAGGACCGCCATACCGTAGTGGTTGATCAGGACCGCCATACCGTAGTGGTTGATCAGGACTGCCATACCGTAGTGGTTGATCAGGACTGCCATACCGTAGTGGTTGATCAGGACTGCCATACCGTAGTGGTTGATCAGGACGGCCATACCGTAGTGGTTGATCAGGACTGCCATACCGTAGTGGTTGATCAGGACTACCATACCGTAGTTGTTGATCAGGACTGCCATACTGTAGTGGTTGATCACCATACCGTAGTGGTTGATCAGGACTGCCATACTGTAGTGGTTGATCACCATACCGTAGTGGTTGATCAGGACCGCCATACCATAGTGGTTGATCACCATACCGTAGTGGTTGATCATGACTGCCATACCGTAGTGGTTGATCACCATACCATAGTGGTTGATCACTATACCGTAGTGGTTGATCAGGAATGCCATACCATAATGGTTGATCACCATACCGTAGTGGTTGATCAGGACCGCCATACCGTAGTTGTTGATCAGGACTGCCGTACCGTAGTTGTTGATCAGGACTGCCATACCGTAGTTGTTGATCAGGACTGCCATACTGTAGTGGTTGATCAGGAATGCCATACTGTAGTGGTTGATCAGGACTGCCATACCGTAGTGGTTGATCAGGACCGCCATACCATAGTGGTTGATCAGGTTCACCATACCATAGTGGTTGATCAGGACTGCCATACCGTAGTGGTTGATCAGGACTGCCATACCGTAGTGGTTGATCAGGACTGCCATACCATAGTGGTTGATCAGGACTGCCATACCGTAGTGGTTGATCAGGACTGCCATACCGTAGTGGTTGATCAGGACCGCCATACTGTAGTGGTTGATCAGGACCGCCATACCTTAGTGGTTGATCAGGACCGCCATACCGTAGTGGTTGATCAGGACTGCCATACTGTAGTGGTTGATCAGGACCGCCATACCGTAGTGGTTGATCAGGACTGCCATACCGTAGTGGTTGATCAGGACTGCCATACCATAGTGGTTGATCAGGACTGCCATACCGTAGTGGTTGATTAGGACCGCCATACCGTAGTGGTTGATCAGGACTGCCATACCATAGTGGTTGATCAGGTCCGCCATACCGTAGTGGTTTATCAGTACTGCCATACTGTAGTGGTTGATCAGGACTGCCATACCGTAGTGGTTGATCAGGACTGCCATACCGTAGTGGTTGATCACCATAACGTAGTGGTTGATCAGGACTGCCATACCGTAGTGGTTGATCAGGACGGCCATACCGTAGTTGTTGATCAGGACCGCCATACCGTAGTGGTTGATCAGGACTGCCATACCATAGTGGTTGATCAGGACTGCCATACTGTAGTGGTTGATCAGGACTGCCATACCGTAGTGGTTGATCAGGACTGCCATACTGTAGTGGTTGATCAGGACCACCATACCATAGTGGTTGATCAGGATCACCATACCATAGTGGTTGATCAGGACTGCCATACCGTAGTGGTTGATCAGGACCGCCATACCATAGTGGTTGATCAGGACTGCCATACCGTAGTGGTTGATCAGGACTGCCATACCATAGTGGTTGATCAGGACTGCCATACCATAGTGGTTGATCAGGACTGCCATACCGTAGTGGTTGATCAGGACTACCATACCGTAGTGGTTGATCACCATACCGTAGTGGTTGATCAGGACTGCCATACTGTAGTGGTTGATCACCATACCGTAGTGGTTGATCATGACTGCCATACCGTAGTGGTTGATCACCATACCATAGTGGTTGATCACTATACCGTAGTGGTTGATCAGGAATGCCATACCATAATGGTTGATCACCATACCGTAGTGGTTGATCAGGACCGCCATACCGTAGTTGTTGATCAGGACTGCCGTACCGTAGTTGTTGATCAGGACTGCCATACCGTAGTTGTTGATCAGGACTGCCATACCATAGTGGTTGATCAGGACTGCCATACCATAGTGGTTGATCAGGATCACCATACCGTAGTGGTTGATCAGGACTGCCATACCGTAGTTGTTGATCAGGACCGCCATACCGTAATGGTTGATCAGGACTGCCATACTGTAGTGGTTGATCAGGACCACCATACCATAGTGGTTGATCAGGATCACCATACCATAGTGGTTGATCAGGACTGCCATACCGTAGTGGTTGATCAGGACTGCCATACTATAGTGGTTGATCAGGACTGCCATACTATAGTGGTTGATCAGGACTGCCATACTGTAGTGGTTGATCACCATACCGTAGTGGTTGATCATGACTGCCATACCGTAGTGGTTGATCAGGACTGCCATACTATAGTGGTTGATCAGGACTGCCATACTGTAGTGGTTGATCACCATACCGTAGTGGTTGATCATGACTGCCATACCGTAGTGGTTGATCACCATACCATAGTGGTTGATCACTATACCGTAGTGGTTGATCAGGAATGCCATACCATAATGGTTGATCACCATACCGTAGTGGTTGATCAGGACCGCCATACCGTAGTGTTGATCAGGACTGCCATACCGTAGTGGTTGATCAGGACTGCCATACCGTAGTGGTTGATCAGGACCGCCATACCGTAGTGGTTGATCAGGACTGCCATACCGTAGTGGTTGATCAGGACTGCCATACCGTAGTGGTTGATCAGGACTGCCATACTGTAGTGGTTGATCAGGACTGCCATACCGTAGTTGTTGATCAGGACTGCCATACCATAGTGGTTGATCAGGACTGCCATACCGTAGTGGTTGATCAGGATCACCATACCGTAGTGGTTGATCAGGACTGCCATACCGTAGTTGTTGATCAGGACTGCCATACTGTAGTGGTTGATCAGGACTGCCATACTGTAGTGGTTGATCAGGACTGCCATACCGTAGTGGTTGATCAGGACTGCCATACTGTAGTGGTTGATCAGGACCGCCATACCATAGTGGTTGATCAGGTTCACCATACCATAGTGGTTGATCAGGACTGCCATACCGTAGTGGTTGATCAGGACTGCCATACCGTAGTGGTTGATCAGGACTGCCATACCGTAGTGGTTGATCAGGACTGCCATGGTTGATCGGACTGCCATACCGTAGTGGTTGATCAGGACCGCCATACCGTAGTGGTTGATCAGGACTGCCATACCGTAGTGGTTGATCAGGACTACCATACCGTAGTGGTTGATCACCATACCATAGTGGTTGATCAGGACCGCCATACCGTAGTGGTTGATCAGGACTGCCATACCGTAGTGGTTGATCAGGACTGCCATACCGTAGTGGTTGATCAGGACTGCCATACCGTAGTGGTTGATCAGGACTGCCATACTGTAGTGGTTGATCAGGACCACCATACCATAGTGGTTGATCAGGATCACCATACCATAGTGGTTGATCAGGACCGCCATACCGTAGTGGTTGATCAGGACTGCCATACCGTAGTGGTTGATCAGGACCGCCATACCGTAATGGTTGATCGGACTGCCATACCGTAGTGGTTGATCAGGACTGCCATACTGTAGTGGTTGATCAGGACCACCATACCATAGTGGTTGATCAGGATCACCATACCATAGTGGTTGATCAGGACCGCCATACCGTAGTGGTTGATCAGGACTGCCATACTGTAGTGGTTGATCAGGACCGCCATACCGTAGTGGTTGATCAGGACTACCATACCGTAGTGGTTGATCAGGACTACCATACCGTAGTTGTTGATCAGGACTGCCATACTGTAGTGGTTGATCACCATACCGTAGTGGTTGATCAGGACTGCCATACTGTAGTGGTTGATCACCATACCGTAGTGGTTGATCAGGACCGCCATACCATAGTGGTTGATCACCATACCGTAGTGGTTGATCATGACTGCCATACCGTAGTGGTTGATCACCATACCATAGTGGTTGATCACTATACCGTAGTGGTTGATCAGGAATGCCATACCATAATGGTTGATCACCATACCGTAGTGGTTGATCAGGACCGCCATACCGTAGTTGTTGATCAGGACTGCCGTACCGTAGTTGTTGATCAGGACTGCCATACCGTAGTTGTTGATCAGGACTGCCATACTGTAGTGGTTGATCAGGAATGCCATACTGTAGTGGTTGATCAGGACTGCCATACCGTAGTGGTTGATCAGGACCGCCATACCATAGTGGTTGATCAGGTTCACCATACCATAGTGGTTGATCAGGACTGCCATACCGTAGTGGTTGATCAGGACTGCCATACCGTAGTGGTTGATCAGGACTGCCATACCATAGTGGTTGATCAGGACTGCCATACCGTAGTGGTTGATCAGGACTGCCATACCGTAGTGGTTGATCAGGACCGCCATACTGTAGTGGTTGATCAGGACCGCCATACCGTAGTGGTTGATCAGGACCGCCATACCGCAGTGGTTGATCAGGACTGCCATACTGTAGTGGTTGATCAGGACCGCCATACCGTAGTGGTTGATCAGGACTGCCATACCGTAGTGGTTGATCAGGACTGCCATACCATAGTGGTTGATCAGGACTGCCATACCGTAGTGGTTGATTAGGACCGCCATACCGTAGTGGTTGATCAGGACTGCCATACCATAGTGGTTGATCAGGTCCGCCATACCGTAGTGGTTTATCAGTACTGCCATACCGTAGTGGTTGATCAGGACTGCCATACCGTAGTGGTTGATCAGGACTGCCATACCGTAGTGGTTGATCACCATAACGTAGTGGTTGATCAGGACTGCCATACCGTAGTGGTTGATCAGGACGGCCATACCGTAGTTGTTGATCAGGACCGCCATACCGTAGTGGTTGATCAGGACTGCCATACCATAGTGGTTGATCAGGACTGCCATACTGTAGTGGTTGATCAGGACTGCCATACCGTAGTGGTTGATCAGGACTGCCATACTGTAGTGGTTGATCAGGACCACCATACCATAGTGGTTGATCAGGATCACCATACCATAGTGGTTGATCAGGACTGCCATACCGTAGTGGTTGATCAGGACCGCCATACCATAGTGGTTGATCAGGACTGCCATACCGTAGTGGTTGATCAGGACTGCCATACCATAGTGGTTGATCAGGACTGCCATACCATAGTGGTTGATCAGGACTGCCATACCATAGTGGTTGATCAGGACTACCATACCGTAGTGGTTGATCACCATACCGTAGTGGTTGATCAGGACTGCCATACTGTAGTGGTTGATCACCATACCGTAGTGGTTGATCATGACTGCCATACCGTAGTGGTTGATCACCATACCATAGTGGTTGATCACTATACCGTAGTGGTTGATCAGGAATGCCATACCATAATGGTTGATCACCATACCGTAGTGGTTGATCAGGACCGCCATACCGTAGTTGTTGATCAGGACTGCCGTACCGTAGTTGTTGATCAGGACTGCCATACCGTAGTTGTTGATCAGGACTGCCATACCATAGTGGTTGATCAGGACTGCCATACCATAGTGGTTGATCAGGATCACCATACCGTAGTGGTTGATCAGGACTGCCATACCGTAGTTGTTGATCAGGACTGCCATACCGTAGTGGTTGATCAGGACTGCCATACCATAGTGGTTGATCAGGACCGCCATACCATAGTGGTTGATCAGGTTCACCATACCATAGTGGTTGATCAGGACTGCCATACCGTAGTGGTTGATCAGGACTGCCATACCGTAGTGGTTGATCAGGACTGCCATACCATAGTGGTTGATCAGGACTGCCATACCGTAGTGGTTGATCAGGACTGCCATACCGTAGTGGTTGATCAGGACCGCCATACTGTAGTGGTTGATCAGGACCGCCATACCTTAGTGGTTGATCAGGACCGCCATACCGCAGTGGTTGATCAGGACTGCCATACTGTAGTGGTTGATCAGGACCGCCATACCGTAGTGGTTGATCAGGACTGCCATACCGTAGTGGTTGATCAGGACTGCCATACTGTAGTGGTTGATCAGGACTGCCATACCGTAGTGGTTGATCAGGACTGCCATACCGTAGTGGTTGATCACCATACCGTAGTGGTTGATCAGGACTGCCATACTGTAGTGGTTGATCAGGACTGCCATACTGTAGTTGTTGATCAGGATCACCATACCGTAGTGGTTGATCAGGACGGCCATACCGTAGTTGTTGATCAGGACCGCCATACCGTAGTGGTTGATCAGGACTGCCATACCGTAGTGGTTGATCAGGACGGCCATACCGTAGTGGTTGATCAGGACGCCATACCGTAGTGGTTGATCAGGACTGCCATACCGTAGTGGTTGATCATATACGTAGTGGTTGATCACCATGGTGATCACATACCGTAGTGGTTGATCAGATGCCATACCGTAGTGGTTGATCAGGACTGCCATACCGTAGTGGTTGATCAGGACTGCCATACCGTAGTGGTTGATCAGGACGCCATACCGTAGTGGTTGATCAGGACTGCCATACCGTAGTGGTTGATCAGGACTGCCATACCGTAGTGGTTGATCAGGACTGCCATACCGTAGTTGTTGATCAGGACTGCCATACCGTAGTGGTTGATCAGGACTGCCATACCGTAGTGGTTGATCAGGACTGCCATACCGTAGTGGTTGATCAGGACCGCCATACCGTAGTTGTTGATCAGGACTGCCATACCGTAGTGGTTGATCAGGACTGCCATACTGTAGTGGTTGATCAGGACTGCCATACTGTAGTGGTTGATCAGGACCACCATACCATAGTGGTTGATCAGGATCACCATACCATAGTGGTTGATCAGGACTACCATACCGTAGTGGTTGATCAGGACTGCCATACCGTAGTGGTTGATCAGGACTGCCATACTGTAGTGGTTGATCACCATACCGTAGTGGTTGATCATGACTGCCATACCGTAGTGGTTGATCACCATACCATAGTGGTTGATCACTATACCGTAGTGGTTGATCAGGAATGCCATACCATAGTGGTTGATCACCATACCGTAGTGGTTGATCAGGACCGCCATACCGTAGTTGTTGATCAGGACTGCCGTACCGTAGTTGTTGATCAGGACTGCCATACCGTAGTGGTTGATCAGGATCACCATACCGTAGTGGTTGATCAGGACCGCCATACCGTAGTTGTTGATCAGGACTGCCATACCGTAGTGGTTGATCAGGACTGCCATACCGTAGTGGTTGATCAGGACTGCCATACCGTAGTGGTTGATCAGGACTGCCATACCGTAGTGGTTGATCAGGACTGCCATACCGTAGTGGTTGATCAGGATCACCATACCGTAGTGGTTGATCAGGACTGCCATACCGTAGTTGTTGATCAGGACTGCCATACTGTAGTGGTTGATCAGGACTGCCATACTGTAGTGGTTGATCAGGACTGCCATACCGTAGTGGTTGATCAGGACCGCCATACCATAGTGGTTGATCAGGTTCACCATACCATAGTGGTTGATCAGGACTGCCATACCGTAGTGGTTGATCAGGACTGCCATACCGTAGTGGTTGATCAGGACTGCCATACCATAGTGGTTGATCAGGACTGCCATACCGTAGTGGTTGATCAGGACTGCCATACCGTAGTGGTTGATCAGGACCGCCATACCGTAGTGGTTGATCAGGACCGCCATACCGTAGTGGTTGATCAGGACCGCCATACCGTAGTGGTTGATCAGGACTGCCATACTGTAGTGGTTGATCAGGACTGCCATACCGTAGTGGTTGATCAGGACTGCATACCGTAGTGGTTGATCAGGACTGCCATACCGTAGTGGTTGATCAGGACTGCCATACCGTAGTGGTTGATCAGGACTGCCATACCGTAGTGGTTGATCAGGACTGCCATACCGTAGTGGTTGATCAGGACGCCATACCGTAGTGGTTGATCAGGACTGCCATACCGTAGTGGTTGATCAGGACTGCCATACCGTAGTGGTTGATCAGGACTGCCATACCGTAGTGGTTGATCACCATACGTAGTGGTTGATCAGGACTGCCATACCGTAGTGGTTGATCAGGACTGCCATACCGTAGTGGTTGATCAGGACCGCCATACCGTAGTGGTTGATCAGGACTGCCATACCGTAGTGGTTGATCAGGACTGCCATACCGTAGTGGTTGATCAGGACCGCCATACCGTAGTGGTTGATCAGGACTGCCATACTGTAGTGGTTGATCAGGACCGCCATACCGTAGTGGTTGATCAGGATCACCATACCATAGTGGTTGATCAGGACTGCCATACCGTAGTGGTTGATCAGGACTGCCATACCGTAGTGGTTGATCAGGACTGCCATACCGTAGTGGTTGATCAGGACGCCATACCGTAGTGGTTGATCAGGACTGCCATACCGTAGTGGTTGATCAGGACTGCCATACCGTAGTGGTTGATCAGGACTACCATACCGTAGTGGTTGATCACCATACCGTAGTGGTTGATCAGGACTGCCATACTGTAGTGGTTTTCACTGTGTGGTTGATCATGACTGCCATACCGTAGTGGTTGATCACCATACCATAGTGGTTGATCACTATACCGTAGTGGTTGATCAGGAATGCCATACCATAGTGGTTGATCACCATACCGTAGTGGTTGATCAGGACCGCCATACCGTAGTTGTTGATCAGGACTGCCGTACCGTAGTTGTTGATCAGGACTGCCATACCGTAGTTGTTGATCAGGACTGCCATACCATAGTGGTTGATCAGGACTGCCATACCGTAGTGGTTGATCAGGATCACCATACCGTAGTGGTTGATCAGGACTGCCATGCCGTAGTGGTTGATCACCATACCATAGTGGTTGATCACCATACCGTAGTGGTTGATCAGGAATGCCATACCATAGTGGTTGATCATCATACCGTAGTGGTTGATCAGGACTGCCATACGGTAGTTGTTGATCAGGACTGCCATACCATAGTGGTTGATCAGGACTGCCATACCGTAGTGGTTGATCAGGATCACCATACCGTAGTGGTTGATCAGGACTGCCATACCGTAGTGGTTGATCAGGACTGCCATACCGTAGTGGTTGATCAGGACTCTCTGTGGTTGATCACCATACCGTAGTGGTTGATCAGGACCGCCATACCGTAGTGGTTGATCAGGACTGCCATACCGTAGTGGTTGATCAGGACTACTATACCGTAGTGGTTGATCACCATACCGTAGTGGTTGATCAGGACTGCCATACTGTAGTGGTTGATCAGGACTGCCATACCGTAGTGGTTGATCAGGACTGCCATACCATAGTGGTTGATCACCATACCGTAGTGGTTGATCAGGACCGCCATACCGTAGTGGTTGATCAGGACTGCCATACTGTAGTGGTTGATCAGGACTGCCATACTGTAGTGGTTGATCAGGACTGCCATACCGTAGTGGTTGATCAGGACTGCCATACTGTAGTGGTTGATCAGGACTGCCATACCGTAGTGGTTGATCAGGACTGCCATACCGTAGTGGTTGATCAGGACCGCCATACCGTAGTGGTTGATCAGGACTGCCATACCATAGTGGTTGATCAGGACTGCCATACCGTAGTGGTTGATCAGGACTGCCATACCGTAGTGGTTGATCAGGACTGCCATACGTAGTGGTTGATCAGGACGCCATACCATAGTGGTTGATCAGGACGCCATACCGTAGTGGTTGATCAGGACTGCCATACCGTAGTGGTTGATCAGGACTGCCATACCGTAGTGGTTGATCAGGACTGCCATACCGTAGTTGTTGATCAGGACTGCCATACCGTAGTGGTTGATCAGGACTGCCATACCGTAGTGGTTGATCAGGATCGCCATACCGTAGTGGTTGATCAGGACTGCCATACCATAGTGGTTGATCAGGACTGCCATACCGTAGTGGTTGATCAGGACTGCCATACCGTAGTGGTTGATCAGGACTGCCATACCGTAGTGGTTGATCAGGACTGCCATACCGTAGTGGTTGATCAGGACTGCCATACCGTAGTGGTTGATCAGGACTGCCATACTGTAGTGGTTGATCAGGACTGCCATACCATAGTGGTTGATCAGGATCACCATACCATAGTGGTTGATCAGGACTGCCATACCGTAGTGGTTGATCAGGACTGCCATACCGTAGTGGTTGATCAGGACTGCCATACTGTAGTGGTTGATCACCATACCGTAGTGGTTGATCATGACTGCCATACCGTAGTGGTTGATCACCATACCGTAGTGGTTGATCACTATACCGTAGTGGTTGATCAGGACTGCCATACCGTAGTGGTTGATCACCATACCGTAGTGGTTGATCAGGACAGCCATACCGTAGTTGTTGATCAGGACTGCCGTACCGTAGTTGTTGATCAGGACTGCCATACCGTAGTGGTTGATCAGGATTACCATACCGTAGTGGTTGATCAGGACTGCCATACCGTAGTGGTTGATCAGGACTGCCATACCGTAGTGGTTGATCAGGACTGCCATACCGTAGTGGTTGATCAGGACTGCCATACCGTAGTGGTTGATCAGGACCGCCATACCGTAGTGGTTGATCAGGACTGCCATACCGTAGTGGTTGATCAGGATTGCCATACCGTAGTGGTTGATCAGGACTGCCA
>CM026403.1:44662247-44680225 GCA_014843695.1 Archivesica marissinica
CAGGACCACTATTGTGTTATAGAACAGACTGTCTATAATACAGGTCCACTATTGTGTTATAGAACAGACTGTGTATAACACAGGTCCACTATTGTGTTATAGAACATACTGTGTATAATACAGGTCCAATATTGTGTTATATAACAGACTGTGTATAATACAGGTCCACTATTGTGTTATAGAACATACTGTATAATACAGGTCCACTATTGTGTTATAGAACAGACTGTGTATAATACAGGTCCACTATTGTGTAATAGAACATACTGTCTATAATACATGTCCACTATTGTGTAATAGAACATACTGTGTATAATACATGTCCACTATTGTGTAATAGAACATACTGTGTATAATACAGGTCCACTATTGTGTTATAGAACATACTGTGTATAATACAGGTCCACTATTGTGTAATAGAACATACTGTGTATAATACATGTCCACTATTGTGTTATAGAACATACTGTGTATAATACAGGTCCACTATTGTGTTATAGAACAGACTGTGTATAATACAGGTCCACTATTGTGTTATAGAACATACTGTGTATAATACATGTCCACTATTGTGTTATAGAACATACTGTGTATAATACATGTCCACTATTGTGTTATAGAACATACTGTGTATAATACATGTCCACTATTGTGTTATAGAACAGACTGTGTATAACACAGGTCCACTATTGTGTTATAGAACAGACTGTGTATAATACAGGTCCACTATTGTGTTATAGAACATACTGTGTATAATACAGGTCCACTATTGTGTTATAGAACAGACTGTGTATAATACAGGTCCACTATTGTGTTATAGAACAGACTTTGTATAATACAGGTCCACTATTGTGTAATAGAACAGACTGTGTATAATACATGTCCACTATTGTGTTATAGAACAGACTGTGTATAATACAGGTCTACTATTGTGTTATAGAACAGACTGTGTATAATACATGTCCACTATTGTGTAATAGAACATATTGTGTATAATACAGGTCCACTATTGTGTTATAGAACAGACTGTGTATAATACAGGTCCACTATTGTGTTATAGAACATACTGTGTATAATACAGGTCCACTATTGTGTTATAGAACAGACTGTGTATAATACAGGTCCACTATTGTGTTATAGAACATACTGTGTATAATACAGGTCCACTATTGTGTTATAGAACATACTGTGTATAATACAGGTCCACTATTGTGTTATAGAACATACTGTGTATAATACAGGTCCACTATTGTGTTATAGAACATACTGTGTATATACAGGTCCACTATTGTGTTATAGAACATACTGTGTATAATACAGGTCCACTATTGTGTTATTGTGTATAATACGGTCCACTATTGTTTATAGAACATACTGTGTATAATACTCCACTATTGTGTTATAGACATACTGTGTATAATACAGTCCACTATTGTGTTATAGAACATACTGTGTATATACAGGTCCACTATTGTGTTATAGAACAGACTGTGTAATACAGGTCCACTATTGTGTTATAGAACATACTGTGTATAATACAGGTCCACTATTGTGTTATAGAACAGACTGTGTATAATACAGGTCCACTATTGTGTTATAGAACAGACTGTGTATAATACAGGTCCACTATTGTGTAATAGAACATACTGTGTATAATACAGGTCCACTATTGTGTTATAGAACATACTGTGTATAATACAGGTCCACTATTGTGTAATAGAACATACTGTGTATAATACAGGTCCACTATTGTGTAATAGAACAGACTGTGTATAATACAGGTCCACTATTGTGTTATAGAACAGACTGTGTATAATACAGGTCCACTATTGTGTAATAGAACATACTGTGTATAATACAGGTCCACTATTGTGTTATAGAACAGACTGTGTAATACAGGTCCACTATTGTGTTATAGAACAGACTGTGTATAATACAGGTCCACTATTGTGTTATAGAACATACTGTGTATAATACAGGTCCACTATTGTGTTATAGAACATACTGTCTATAATACAGGTCCACTATTGTGTTATAGAACATACTGTGTATAATACAGGTCCACTATTGTGTTATAGAACATACTGTGTATAATACAGGTCCACTATTGTGTTATAGAACATACTGTGTATAATACAGGTCCACTATTGTGTTATAGAACATACTGTGTATAATACAGGTCCACTATTGTGTTATAGAACATACTGTGTATAATACAGGTCCACTATTGTGTTATAGAACAGACTGTGTATAATACAGGTCCACATTGTGTTATAGAACAACTGTGTATAATCAGGTCCACTATTGTGTTATAGAACATACTGTGTTAATACAGGTCCACTATTGTGTTATAGAACATACTGTGTATAATACAGGTCCACTATTGTGTTATAGAACAGACTGTGTATAATACAGGTCCACTATTGTGTAATAGAACAGACTGTGTATAATACAGGTCCACTATTGTGTTATAGAACATACTGTGTATAATACAGGTCCACTATTGTGTAATAGAACATACTGTGTATAATACAGGTCCACTATTGTGTTATAGAACAGACTGTGTATAATACAGGTCCACTATTGTGTTATAGAACATACTGTGTATAATACAGGTCCACTATTGTGTTATAGAACAGACTGTGTATAATACAGGTCCACTATTGTGTTATAGAACAGACTGTGTATAATACAGGTCCACTATTGTGTTATAGAACAGACTGTGTATAATACAGGTCCACTATTGTGTTATAGAACAGACTGTGTATAATACAGGTCCACTATTGTGTAATAGAACATACTGTGTATAATACATGTCCACTATTGTGTTATAGAACAGACTGTGTATAATACAGGTCCACTATTGTGTTATAGAACAGACTGTGTATAATACAGGTCCACTATTGTGTTATAGAACATACTGTGTATAATACAGGTCCACTATTGTTTATAGAACGACTGTGTATAATACAGTCCACTATTGTGTTATAGAACATACTGTGTATAATACAGGTCCACTATTGTGTTATAGAACAGACTGTGTATAATACAGGTCCACTATTGTGTTATAGAACAGACTGTGTATAATACAGGTCCACTATTGTGTAATAGAACATACTGTGTATAATACAGGTCCACTATTGTGTTATAGAACATACTGTGTATAATACAGGTCCACTATTGTGTTATAGAACATACTGTGTATAATACAGGTCCACTATTGTGTTATAGAACATACTGTGTATAATACAGGTCCACTATTGTGTATAGAACTGTTTGTTGTGTATAGATAGAACAGACTGTGTATAATACAGGTCCACTATTGTGTTATAGAACATACTGTGTATAATACAGGTCCACTATTGTGTTATAGAACAGACTGTGTATAATACAGGTCCACTATTGTGTTATAGAACAGACTGTGTATAATACAGGTCCACTATTGTGTTATAGAACATACTGTGTATAATACAGGTCCACTATTGTGTTATAGAACAGACTGTGTATAATACAGGTCCACTATTGTGTTATAGAACATACTGTGTATAATACAGGTCCACTATTGTGTTATAGAACATACTGTGTATAATACAGGTCCACTATTGTGTTATAGAACATACTGTGTATAATACATGTCCACTATTGTGTTATAGAACATACTGTGTATAATACATGTCCACTATTGTGTTATAGAACATACTGTGTATAATACATGTCCACTATTGTGTTATAGAACATACTGTGTATAATACATGTCCACTATTGTGTTATAGAACATACTGTGTATAATACATGTCCACTATTGTGTTATAGAACATACTGTGTATAATACATGTCCACTATTGTGTTATAGAACATACTGTGTATAATACATGTCCACTATTGTGTTATAGAACATACTGTGTATAATACATGTCCACTATTGTGTTATAGAACATACTGTGTATAATACATGTCCACTATTGTGTTATAGAACATACTGTGTATAATACATGTCCACTATTGTGTTATAGAACATACTGTGTATAATACATGTCCACTATTGTGTTATAGAACAGACTGTGTATAATACAGGTCCACTATTGTGTTATAGAACAGACTGTGTATAATACAGGTCCACTATTGTGTTATAGAACAGACTGTGTATAATACAGGTCCACTATTGTGTTATAGAACAGACTGTGTATAATACAGGTCCACTATTGTGTTATAGAACAGACTGTGTATAATACATGTCCACTATTGTGTTATAGAACAGACTGTGTATAATACAGGTCCACTATTGTGTTATAGAACAGACTGTGTATAATACAGGTCCACTATTGTGTTATAGAACAGACTGTGTATAATACAGGTCCACTATGACAACTTGTATAATACAGGTCCACTATTGTGTTATAGAACAGACTGTGTATAATACAGGTCCACTATTGTGTTATAGAACAGACTGTGTATAATACAGGTCCACTATTGTGTTATAGAACATACTGTGTATAATACAGGTCCACTATTGTGTTATAGAACAGACTGTGTATAATACAGGTCCACTATTGTGTTATAGAACATACTGTGTATAATACAGGTCCACTATTGTGTTATAGAACAGACTGTGTATAACACAGGTCCACTATTGTGTTATAGAACATACTGTGTATAATACAGGTCCACTATTGTGTAATAGAACATACTGTGTATAATACATGTCCACTATTGTGTTATAGAACATACTGTGTATAATACATGTCCACTATTGTGTTATAGAACATACTGTGTATAATACAGGTCCACTATTGTGTTATAGAACATACTGTGTATAATACAGGTCCACTATTGTGTTATAGAACATACTGTGTATAATACAGGTCCACTATTGTGTTATAGAACAGACTGTGTATAATACAGGTCCACTATTGTGTTATAGAACAGACTGTGTATAATACAGGTCCACTATTGTGTTATAGAACATACTGTGTATAATACAGGTCCACTATTGTGTTATAGAACAGACTGTGTATAATACAGGTCCACTATTGTGTTATAGAACAGACTGTGTATAATACAGGTCCACTATTGTGTTATAGAACAGACTGTGTATAATACAGGTCCACTATTGTGTTATAGAACAGACTGTGTATAATACAGGTCCACTATTGTGTTATAGAACAGACTGTGTATAATACAGGTCCACTATTGTGTTATAGAACAGACTGTGTATAATACAGGTCCACTATTGTGTTATAGAACAGACTGTGTATAATACAGGTCCACTATTGTGTTATAGAACAGACTGTGTATAATTTGTTTGAACAACTGTGTATAATACAGGTCCACTATTGTGTTATAGAACAGACTGTGTATAATACAGGTCCACTATTGTGTTATAGAACATACTGTGTATAATACAGGTCCACTATTGTGTTATAGAACAGACTGTGTATAATACAGGTCCACTATTGTGTTATAGAACAGACTGTGTATAATACAGGTCCACTATTGTGTTATAGAACATACTGTGTATAATACAGGTCCACTATTGTGTTATAGAACAGACTGTGTATAATACAGGTCCACTATTGTGTTATAGAACATACTGTGTATAATACAGGTCCACTATTGTGTTATAGAACAGACTGTGTATAATACAGGTCCACTATTGTGTTATAGAACATACTGTGTATAATACAGGTCCACTATTGTGTTATAGAACATACTGTGTATAATACAGGTCCACTATTGTGTTATAGAACATACTGTGTAAAACAGGTCCACTATTGTGTTATAGAACAGACTGTGTATAATACAGGTCCACTATTGTGTTATAGAACATACTGTGTATAATACAGGTCCACTATTGTGTTATAGAACATACTGTGTATAATACAGGTCCACTATTGTGTTATAGAACAGACTGTGTATAATACAGGTCCACTATTGTGTTATAGAACAGACTGTGTATAATACAGGTCCACTATTGTGTTATAGAACAGACTGTGTATAATACAGGTCCACTATTGTGTTATAGAACAGACTGTGTATAATACAGGTCCACTATTGTGTTATAGAACATACTGTGTATAATACAGGTCCACTATTGTGTTATAGAACAGACTGTGTAATACAGGTCCACTATTGTGTTATAGAACAGACTGTGTATAATACAGGTCCACTATTGTGTTATAGAACATACTGTGTATAATACAGGTCCACTATTGTGTTATAGAACATACTGTGTATAATACAGGTCCACTATTGTGTTATAGAACATACTGTGTATAATACAGGTCCACTATTGTGTTATAGAACATACTGTGTATAATACAGGTCCACTATTGTGTTATAGAACATACTGTGTATAATACAGGTCCACTATTGTGTTATAGAACATACTGTGTATAATACAGGTCCACTATTGTGTTATAGAACATACTGTGTATAATACAGGTCCACTATTGTGTTATAGAACATACTGTGTATAATACAGGTCCACTATTGTGTTATAGAACATACTGTGTATAATACAGGTCCACTATTGTGTTATAGAACATACTGTGTATAATACAGGTCCACTATTGTGTTATAGAACAGACTGTGTATAATACAGGTCCACTATTGTGTAATAGAACATACTGTCTATAATACAGGTCCACTATTGTGTAATAGAACATACTGTGTATAATACAGGTCCACTATTGTGTTATAGAACAGACTGTGTATAATACAGGTCCACTATTGTGTTATAGAACAGACTGTATAATACAGGTCCACTATTGTGTAATAGAACATACTGTGTATAATACAGGTCCACTATTGTGTAATAGAACAGACTGTGTATAATACAGGTCCACTATTGTGTTATAGAACAGACTGTGTATAATACAGGTCCACTATTGTGTTATAGAACATACTGTGTATAATACAGGTCCACTATTGTGTTATAGAACATACTGTCTATAATACAGGTCCACTATTGTGTTATAGAACAGACTGTCTATAATACAGGTCCACTATTGTGTTATAGAACAGACTGTGTATAACACAGGTCCACTATTGTGTTATAGAACATACTGTGTATAATACAGGTCCACTATTGTGTTATAGAACAGACTGTGTATAATACAGGTCCACTATTGTGTTATAGAACAGACTGTGTATAATACAGGTCCACTATTGTGTTATAGAACATACTGTGTATAATACAGGTCCACTATTGTGTAATAGAACATACTGTGTATAATACAGGTCCACTATTGTGTAATAGAACATACTGTCTATAATACAGGTCCACTATTGTGTAATAGAACATACTGTGTATAATACAGGTCCACTATTGTGTTATAGAACATACTGTGTATAATACAGGTCCACTATTGTGTAATAGAACATACTGTGTATAATACAGGTCCACTATTGTGTAATAGAACATACTGTCTATAATACAGGTCCACTATTGTGTAATAGAACATACTGTGTATAATACAGGTCCACTATTGTGTAATAGAACAGACTGTGTATAATACAGGTCCACTATTGTGTTATAGAACAGACTGTGTATAATACAGGTCCACTATTGTGTAATAGAACATACTGTGTATAATACAGGTCCACTATTGTGTAATAGAACAGACTGTGTAATACAGGTCCACTATTGTGTTATAGAACAGACTGTCTATAATACAGGTCCACTATTGTGTTATGGAACAGACTGTGTATAATACAGGTCCACTATTGTGTTATAGAACAGACTGTGTATAATACAGGTCCACTATTGTGTTATAGAACATACTGTCTATAATACAGGTCCACTATTGTGTTATATAACATACTGTGTATGATACAGGTCCACTATTGTGTTATATAACAGACTGTGTATAATACAGGTTACTATATGCGCTATCACGACTTCCACATCGTTATCATATGAATTATATAGAAGCATAATGCAGCTTACAAACATGCTATGGTGACTTCACATTTTCTGGCCAAAGTATGAAGCAAAATATGTTGTTATCTGAATGAGTAGCTTGTATATGCATGCAAATATACTTTGCAATATTTTCAGCATCAAAGAAACAGCTAGCATCTTTAGCGAGAAAATTTTTCAAGAGGAAAAAGAAGAGCTCGAAACAAATGTATCCCTTAAATTAAAATGTGCGTGTTAGTGGTAATTAATGGAAGCCGCTAAGTTAGTGGTAATTAATGGAAGCCGCTAAGTTAGTGGTAATTAATGGAAGCCGCTAAGTTAGTGGTAATTAATGGAAGCCGCTAAGTTAGTGGTAATTAATGGAAGCCGCTAAGTTAGTGGTAATTAATGGAAGCCGCTAAGTTAGTGGTAATTAATGGAAGCCGCTAAGTTAGTGGTAATTAATGGAAGCCGCTAAGTTAGTGGTAATTAATGGAAGCCGCTAAGTTAGTGGTAATTAATGGAAGCCGCTAAGTTAGTGGTAATTAATGGAAGCCGCTAAGTTATCGGTAATTAATGGAAGCCGCTAAGTTAGCAGTAATTAATGGAAGCTGCTAAGTTAGCAGTAATTAATGGAAGCCGCTAAGTTATCGGTAATTAATGGAAGCCGCTAAGTTAGCGGTAATTAATGGAAGCCGCTAAGTTAGCGGTAATTAATGGAAGCTGCTAAGTTAGCGGTAATTAATGGAAGCCGCTAAGTTATCGGTAATTAATGGAAGCCGCTAAGTTAGCGGTAATTAATGGAAGCCGCTAAGTTAGCGGTAATTAATGGAAGCTGCTAAGTTAGCGGTAATTAATGGAAGCTGCTAAGTTAGCGGTAATTAATGGAAACAGCTAAATTAGCGGTAATTAATGGAAGCCGCTAAGTTAGCGGTAATTAATGGTCACCAGTTTGTGTTGTGATTATTTAATCGCACGATATGTGATGTTTAGATTTATCAGTATATATTCGGGAAGGAAGGCGCTAAGTGTCGCTCTAGGCATAGCCGGGCACCCAGGTATTACCATTGACCATCTGCAAGTCACGTTATGCGATGTTGAGATTTATCAGTATTTATTCGGGAAGGAAGGCGCTAAGTGTAGCTCTAGGCAATGCCGGGCACCCAGGTATTACCATTGACCATCTGCAAGTCACGATATGTGATGTTGAGATTTATCAGTATTTATTGGGGAAGGAAGGCACGTTGCTCTAGGCATAACTTATATTTTAAAAATATTTTAATAGTAAACATAATTATGTGCTTTGAGAGAAGAATTGGGCTAAAAACTAAAAACATTGAGAGAAAAAATATTTATAGAATCGAAGAGGTCTGTCCCCTCAGGGCCTGTAGTCTTTTCTGCCTTGAAATGTTTTTGTTTGTTTTTAAAAATATTGACAATATTCACCTTAATTAGTATGATCAGACTCAGTGAGCAGCTAGCACCTTCCATGATGAATCTTCTAGAAGATGATGACGAGGAAGAAGAAGATGATGTACCATTTGACAGTCGCTATGGTAACAGTCCACCAGAAATAGAACCACTGGTAATAACATTGGTTGTATCCTATGTTGCTTTCAGAATGGTTGTAATTCATGTTGCTTTTGGAATGGTTGTAATTCATGTTGCTTTCAGAATTATTGTATCTAATGTTGCTTTTGGAATGGTTGTAATTCATGTTGCTTTTGGAATGGTTGTAATTCATGTTGCTTTCAGAATTATTGTATCTAATGTTGCTTTTGGAATGGTTGTAATTCATGTTGCTTTTGGAATGGTTGTAATTCATGTTGCTTTTGGAATGGTTGTAATTCATGTTGCTTTCAGAATTATTGTATCTAATGTTGCTTTTGGAATGGTTGTAATTCATGTTGCTTTTGGAATGGTTGTAATTCATGTTGCTTTCAGAATTATTGTAATTCATGTTGCTTTTGGATTGGTTGTAATTCATGTTGCTTTTGGAATGGTTGTAATTCATGTTGCTTTCAGAATTATTGTATCTAATGTTGCTTTTGGAATGGTTGTATCTAATGTTGCTTTCAGAATGATTGTAATTCATGTTGCTTTCAGAATTATTGTAATTCATGTTGCTTTCAGAATTATTGTAATTCATGTTGCTTGTGGAATGGTTGTAATTCATGTTGCTTTTGGAATGGTTGTAATTCATGTTGCTTTTGGAATGGTTGTAATTCATGTTGCTTTCAGAATGGTTGCAATTCATGTTGCTTTTGGAATGGTTGTAATTCATGTTGCTTTTGGAATGGTTGTAATTCATGTTGCTTTTGGAATGATTGTAATTCATGTTGCTTTTGGAATGGTTGTAATTCATGTTGCTTTCAGAATGGTTGTAATTCATGTTGCTTTCAGAATTATTGTATCTAATGTTGCTTTTGGAATGGTTGTATCTAATGTTGCTTTCAGAATGATTGTAATTCATGTTGCTTTCAGAATTATTGTAATTCATGTTGCTTTTGGATTGGTTGTAATTCATGTTGCTTTTGGAATGGTTGTAATTCATGTTGCTTTCAGAATTATTGTAATTCATGTTGCTAGAATTATTGTAATTCATGTTGCTTTTGGAATGGTTGTAATTCATGTTGCTTGTGGAATGGTTGTAATTCACGTTGCTTTTGGAATGGTTGTAATTCATGTTGCTTGTGGAATGGTTGTAATTCATGTTGCTTTTGGAATGGTTGTAATTCATGTTGCTTTTGGAATGGTTGTAATTCATGTTGCTTTCAGAATGGTTGCAATTCATGTTGCTTTTGGAATGATTGTATCTAATGTTGCTTTTGGAATGGTTGTAATTCATGTTGCTTTTGGAATGGTTGTAATTCATGTTGCTTTTGGAATTATTGTATCTAATGTTTCTTTTGGAATGGTTGTAATTCATGTTGCTTTCAGAGTGGTTGTAATTCATGTTGCTTTTGGAATGATTGTAATTCATGTTGCTTTTGGAATGGTTATAATTCATGTTGCTTTTGGAATGATTATATCTAATGTTGCTTTTGGAATGGTTGTAATTCATGTTGCTTTTGGAATGGTTGTAATTCATGTTGCTTTTGGAATGGTTGTAATTCATGTTGCTTTTGAAATGGTTGTAATTCATGTTGCTTTTGGAATGGTTGTAATTCATGTTGCCACAGAGCACATAATGACGTATTATTATGTTAACTACACTCTATTTGAAATATTGAATTATATTTGTGTTTGTCGCGAATAATAATATTTATTAAAAGCTATGTTGACTATGTAAGATATATAACAAACAGTTTGTGGACATTTTTCAGCCATCAAGTTTGATCGGTGTACCAAGTCACAGAACTGTACAAAGACCTTCGTATAGGCCAGAGGGAGTTACCACGTACTTTGACAATAAGAATGTAGATATAGTATGAATAGCTGTGATCTGTAGTGGGGTTGATACAAGACTGAATCGTGATCATTGAACTCAAGCTGGATGTCCGCATAGAAACCATGGAGCATCTTCATTGTTACAGCTGGACATCTTCATTGTTACAGCTGGACGTCTTTATTGTAACATCTTGTTTATTTACTCTAGATCTGGTTTTAAGGTTATTAATCTTAGCTTAACCCTTTCCCTCATAAAAACACCTCTCAACGCCATTACCAATACGACATACATTGACAACGTAGTAGCCAAACCAATGTTGATAATAAAGGCCAGAATCTCATGTAGTCCCAGTAATATCTATGGATGTAAGGTAGATATGGCCACTACCTACCCACTCCATGATAGCTAAATGGCTGTAGTGTGTATGGAGATATAATAGTATATTAACCTAAATCTCTATGAAGGAAAGGGTTAAGAGTACCGTGCTCAAGAGAGTTGATACTTTGCCGGTAAGAACTGTCATTAATTAACTGCAGCCAATTAAAGAACATGAGACAAGGCTTTATTCAGACCTTCAGCTCACGAGATTTGATTGACTGTTTGTGACAGCTATGCTTAACTGCCACCAATCAGATAGCTTGAGACTACACAATGATGAATGAGCTGAAGAGATTTGATTAGCTGTCTTTGAGACCAGTAAGTCGCTATCACCAATAAGAAAGCTTGAGACAAAACAATGCTTAGATCTTTAGTTGAAGAGATTTGATTGGCTGCCTTTGAGACCAGTAAGTCGCTATCACCAATAAGAAAGCTTGAGACTAAACAATGCTTAGATCTTGAGTTGAAGAGATTTGATTGGCTGTCATTGAGTCCTGTGATTCACTGCCACCAATTGGAGAGCTTTGAGAATGAGTCTGAGATGATACTGTTTATGTATAAAGTTTAATAACCTCTGGGCCAGTAGTCGTATATTCGCAGTCTATTAATAATTGCATATTGGTCATAATTCAATACTCACGAATAAGTTACTTTTTGACACAATGCCTAACACTGGAACGTGTTCTATATCATGGCTATCGGTTTGTGATTTGCAAAAGTGACCTGTGAAATTCCAGCTGATTTACAGAATATAAGTCCTGTGTTGGTCTTCTGTTGTGTGTATTTCGTTAGGTATTCATTTTTGCTAGAAAACAAATTATGAGCTTAGGGCCTTTATTTTAATATTAAAAAATTCTCAACACAACAAAAATCAAGTTGAAATATTTATTTAATTACATTAGTACAGGGCTTATTCTAGAGGCGATTTGGGCGAAATAGTCGTCCTAGTCCGCGGACCCTGGATTTGTCCCACTCTTTTTTTTATACAATTTTCATACACAATTTTGTCCAGTACGATACACTTGGCCCATTATAAAGCACTCGTATTCACATGTTGTATGTAATGGTTGTACTGTGTACCCTATAGTTGTACTGTATACCCTATAGTTGTACTGTATACCCTATAGTTGTACTGTATACCCTATAGTTGTACTGTATACCCTATAGTTGTACTGTATACCCTATAGTTGTACTGTATACCCTATAGTTGTACTGTATACCCTATAGTTGTACTGTATACCCTATAGTTGTACTGTATACCCTATAGTTGTACTGTATACCCTATAGTTGTACTGTATACCCTATAGTTGTACTGTATACCCTATAGTTGTACTGTATACCCTATAGTTGTACTGTTACCCTATAGTTGTACTGTATACCCTATAGTTGTACTGTATACCCTATAGTTGTACTGTATACCCTATAGTTGTACTGTATACCCTATAGTTGTACTGTATACCCTATAGTTGTACTGTATACCCTATAGTTGTACTGTATACCCTATAGTTGTACTGTATACCCTATAGTTGTACTGTATACCCTATAGTTGTACTGTATACCCTATAGTTGTACTGTATACCCTATAGTTGTACTGTATACCCTATAGTTGTACTGTATACCCTATAGTTGTACTGTATACCCTATAGTTGTACTGTATACCCTATAGTTGTACTGTATACCCTATAGTTGTACTGTATACCCTATAGTTGTACTGTATACCCTATAGTTGTACTGTATACCCTATAGTTGTACTGTATACCCTATAGTTGTACTGTATACCCTATAGTTGTACTGTATACCCTATAGTTGTACTGTATACCCTATAGTTGTACTGTATACCCTATAGTTGTACTGTATACCCTATAGTTGTACTGTATACCCTATAGTTGTACTGTATACCCTATAGTTGTACTGTATACCCTATAGTTGTACTGTATACCCTATAGTTGTACTGTATACCCTATAGTTGTACTGTATACCCTATAGTTGTACTGTATACCCTATACTGTATACCCTATAGTTGTACTGTATACCCTATAGTTGTACTGTATACCCTATACTGTATACCCTATAGTTGTACTGTATACCCTATAGTTGTACTGTATACCCTATAGTTGTACTGTATACCCTATAGTTGTACTGTATACCCTATAGTTGTACTGTATACCCTATAGTTGTACTGTAGTATACCCTATAGTTGTACTGTATACCCTATAGTTGTACTGTATACCCTATAGTTGTACTGTATACCCTATAGTTGTACTGTATACCCTATAGTTGTACTGTATACCCTATAGTTGTACTGTGTACCCTATAGTTGTACTGTATACCCTATAGTTGTACTGTATACCCTATAGTTGTACTGTATACCCTATAGTTGTACTGTATACCCTATAGTTGTACTGTATACCCTATAGTTGTACTGTATACCCTATAGTTGTACTGTATACCCTATAGTTGTACTGTATACCCTATAGTTGTACTGTATACCCTATAGTTGTACTGTATACCCTATAGTTGTACTGTATACCCTATAGTTGTACTGTATACCCTATAGTTGTACTGTATACCCTATAGTTGTACTGTATACCCTATAGTTGTACTGTATACCCTATAGTTGTACTGTATACCCTATAGTTGTACTGTATACCCTATAGTTGTACTGTATACCCTATAGTTGTACTGTATACCCTATAGTTGTACTGTATACCCTATAGTTGTACTGTATACCCTATAGTTGTACTGTATACCCTATAGTTGTACTGTATACCCTATAGTTGTACTGTATACCCTATAGTTGTACTGTATACCCTATAGTTGTACTGTATACCCTATAGTTGTACTGTATACCCTATAGTTGTACTGTATACCCTATAGTTGTACTGTATACCCTATAGTTGTACTGTATACCCTATAGTTGTACTGTATACCCTATAGTTGTACTGTATACCCTATAGTTTGTATACCCTATAGTTGTACTGTATACCCTATAGTTGTACTGTATACCCTATAGTTGTACTGTATACCCTATAGTTGTACTGTATACCCTATAGTTGTACTGTATACCCTATAGTTGTACTGTATACCCTATAGTTGTACTGTATACCCTATAGTTGTACTGTATACCCTATAGTTGTACTGTATACCCTATAGTTGTACTGTATACCCTATAGTTGTACTGTATACCCTATAGTTGTACTGTATACCCTATAGTTGTACTGTATACCCTATAGTTGTACTGTATACCCTATAGTTGTACTGTGTACCCTATAGTTGTACTGTATACCCTATAGTTGTACTGTATACCCTATAGTTGTACTGTATACCCTATAGTTGTACTGTATACCCTATAGTTGTACTGTATACCCTATAGTTGTACTGTATACCCTATAGTTGTACTGTGTACCCTATAGTTGTACTGTATACCCTATAGTTGTACTGTATACCCTATAGTTGTACTGTATACCCTATAGTTGTACTGTATACCCTATAGTTGTACTGTATACCCTATAGTTGTACTGTATACCCTATAGTTGTACTGTATACCCTATAGTTGTACTGTATACCCTATAGTTGTACTGTATACCCTATAGTTGTACTGTATACCCTATAGTTGTACTGTATACCCTATAGTTGTACTGTATACCCTATAGTTGTACTGTATACCCTATAGTTGTACTGTATACCCTATAGTTGTACTGTATACCCTATAGTTGTACTGTATACCCTATAGTTGTACTGTATACCCTATAGTTGTACTGTATACCCTATAGTTGTACTGTATACCCTATAGTTGTACTGTATACCCTATAGTTGTACTGTATACCCTATAGTTGTACTGTATACCCTATAGTTGTACTGTATACCCTATAGTTGTACTGTATACCCTATAGTTGTACTGTATACCCTATAGTTGTACTGTATACCCTATAGTTGTACTGTATACCCTATAGTTGTACTGTATACCCTATAGTTGTACTGTATACCCTATAGTTGTACTGTATACCCTATAGTTGTACTGTATACCCTATAGTTGTACTGTATACCCTATAGTTGTACTGTATACCCTATAGTTGTACTGTATACCCTATAGTTGTACTGTATACCCTATAGTTGTACTGTATACCCTATACCCTATAGTTGTACTGTTACCCTATACCCTATAGTTGTACTGTATACCCTATACCCTATAGTTGTACTGTATACCCTATACCCTATAGTTGTACTGTATACCCTATACCCTATAGTTGTACTGTGTACCCTATAGTTGTACTGTATACCCTATACCCTATAGTTGTACTGTATACCCTATAGTTGTACTGTATACCCTATAGTTGTACTGTATACCCTATAGTTGTACTGTATACCCTATAGTTGTACTGTATACCCTATAGTTGTACTGTATACCCTATAGTTGTACTGTATACCCTATAGTTGTACTGTATACCCTATAGTTGTACTGTATACCCTATAGTTGTACTGTATACCCTATAGTTGTACTGTATACCCTATAGTTGTACTGTATACCCTATAGTTGTACTGTATACCCTATAGTTGTACTGTATACCCTATAGTTGTACTGTATACCCTATAGTTGTACTGTATACCCTATAGTTGTACTGTATACCCTATAGTTGTACTGTATACCCTATAGTTGTACTGTATACCCTATAGTTGTACTGTATACCCTATAGTTGTACTGTATACCCTATAGTTGTACTGTATACCCTATAGTTGTACTGTATACCCTATAGTTGTACTGTATACCCTATAGTTGTACTGTATACCCTATAGTTGTACTGTATACCCTATAGTTGTACTGTATACCCTATAGTTGTACTGTGTACCCTATAGTTGTACTGTATACCCTATAGTTGTACTGTATACCCTATAGTTGTACTGTATACCCTATAGTTGTACTGTATACCCTATAGTTGTACTGTATACCCTATAGTTGTACTGTATACCCTATAGTTGTACTGTATACCCTATAGTTGTACTGTATACCCTATAGTTGTACTGTACTACCCTATAGTTGTACTGTATATACCCTATAGTTGTACTGTACTGTGTACCCTATAGTTGTACTGTATACCCTATAGTTGTACTGTATACCCTATAGTTGTACTGTGTACCCTATAGTTGTACTGTGTACCCTATAGTTGTACTGTATACCCTATAGTTGTACTGTATACCCTATAGTTGTACTGTATACCCTATAGTTGTACTGTATACCCTATAGTTGTACTGTATACCCTATAGTTGTACTGTATACCCTATAGTTGTACTGTATACCCTATAGTTGTACTGTATACCCTATAGTTGTACTGTATACCCTATTGTACTGTATACCCTATAGTTGTACTGTATACCCTATAGTTGTACTGTATACCCTATAGTTGTACTGTATACCCTATAGTTGTACTGTATACCCTATAGTTGTACTGTATACCCTATAGTTGTACTGTATACCCTATAGTTGTACTGTATACCCTATAGTTGTACTGTATACCCTATAGTTGTACTGTATACCCTATAGTTGTACTGTATACCCTATAGTTGTACTGTATACCCTATAGTTGTACTGTATACCCTATAGTTGTACTGTATACCCTATAGTTGTACTGTATACCCTATAGTTGTACTGTATACCCTATATGTTGTACTGTATACCCTATAGTTGTACTGTATACCCTATAGTTGTACTGTACTGTATACCCTATAGTTGTACTGTATACCCTATAGTTGTACTGTATACCCTATAGTTGTACTGTATACCCTATAGTTGTACTGTGTACCCTATAGTTGTACTGTATACCCTATAGTTGTACTGTATACCCTATAGTTGTACTGTATACCCTATAGTTGTACTGTATACCCTATAGTTGTACTGTATACCCTATAGTTGTACTGTATACCCTATAGTTGTACTGTATACCCTATAGTTGTACTGTATACCCTATAGTTGTACTGACTGTATACCCTATAGTTGTACTGTATACCCTATAGTTGTACTGTATACCCTATAGTTGTACTGTATACCCTATAGTTGTACTGTATACCCTATAGTTGTACTGTATACCCTATAGTTGTACTGTATACCCTATAGTTGTACTGTATACCCTATAGTTGTACTGTATACCCTATAGTTGTACTGTATACCCTATAGTTGTACTGTGTACCCTATAGTTGTACTGTATACCCTGTTGTTTATAGTTGTACTGTATACCCTATAGTTGTACTGTATACCCTATAGTTGTACTGTACTGTATACCCTATAGTTGTACTGTATACCCTATAGTTGTACTG
>CM026403.1:44681225-44708311 GCA_014843695.1 Archivesica marissinica
AATGCAACAGAAAAAGGGGTTACGCGGTCCTCAACGCTTAAGAACCCCATCAGGTGGCAGCACGGTATCAGGAGGCCACCACAAGCAGCTCTTCCCGGACAAACCCCCGCTGAGGGCCATCCAGCAGATAGTAGAGCACGGGCTCTTCAGGCTTGGTAACCGAGCGACCAAGCCGGTATACCCGGAGGGACCACACAGGGTCGGTCGCACGACGACGGCCACCCTCTAGTTCGCCGGGTTGGTAGAGGTAGCGAACGCCAACACCCGAGGGGAGCTTTCGCTCCGACGAGCCAACGAGACGGTGCGACGAAGCTGCGACCACGGATGAGGGCTTTTGTGCCACACTCTTGGCCTTGATCGCATTAGAAGGCTTCTTGCCGGTCAATCTGGTCACTTCGCCGTTCAAAGCCGCAACCACGGCAGGCAGCCGAGCCACCCATTCAGCCGATCGTTCTCCAGACGGAAGTCTCATCTCTTGGGCGTATTGGTGCCCAAAGAGCCGCTCTGCCAGGGTTCGATTGAAACGCTCCACAATCCCTTGGTCTCGATGGATATCTACACGGCCACGCCTGACAGAGACACCGTGTTTGGCCAGCAGTTGGTTCACCGCACCCATGAACTCGCGCCCCGGATCGACCTGAAGCAACTTTGGCCATTTCAGGGGGCTCCGCCTGTAAATCCTTTCAAGGGCGGCTGAGACCTCCTTAGCCTCTTTCGTGGCCAGGGGCTCTGCCTCTTTGTACCGGGAGGCCACGTCAACGATGGTGAGGGCGTACTTGAACGTTTTGCGACCCACCCTGTCGTGAGGCAGAAATAGGAGGTCGGCCTGGTGGACGTCGTTTGGCACCGGTACATCGAACTTGGGTCGCGGTATGTGTCGTGGGGCAGGGAGGTAGATCTGCCAGATGGCCTGCTTCTTCAGCCAACCCCATGTCACATCTTCGGAGACCTTAGCGGCCGCGGCGAGGTTTTTTATGGCTGCGAGCCCCTTCCAGTAACCGCGGAGACTGTAGTATAGCGAGCTAAGATTACTGTCGGTCATGGTATAAGCTAAGCTTGTGACATGGCTGTTTCGCTATCCAGCGCGCGAATGTATTCTAATAATCCTATGAGTCTCCAACATGCCCTGCGTGTCATCGGATCTAGCAACCCCGTTGTAGCTCTAAGGTCAGTTGGGCCTGATAGGACCCTGGTAGCGAATTTCTGCACAGCAGCGTGATCGGTACGCCACGACTCCAGGAATCGCCGCGCCGTGTTTATCATAGTATGACCAAGGGGGCCAGGATGTTTGTTTCGCTTGGCACAGTACCCGACCTCAAGCATTGCAAAGTACAGCTCCTCTGTTAAACCCATATCTATATAGAAAGGAAACAAAATCTCAAGCGCGACAATTACTTGGTGAGTTTGTATGCCACGAGGACTGTCGCGGTTATCCCCAGGATGGCGAAGACAATCTCACGATCTTTCTGGTCATCGCTAGGTGTATAGAAGTCTGAGAGCCGGGGCTGTCGTTCCGACACCAGCGGCGCGACATGCGGAAATACCTGCGCGTACTCACGGATCGCCGTGTCGACGTCCCGGAAAGTTTGCACGGCATAATCCAATCAAGGCGCTCAGCCCGTTTGTTGGACCATGCTGACTGCGCGGCCTGGAGCTGTTCTACAGCTGTGTCGTGCCGTTTGCGCTCCTCGTCAACACCCGAGCTTCGCAGCTTCGAGAATAGGTAGTTGCTACCGCTGAAGGCCAGCGCGTTGACCAGGGCGCCGCCAACTAGCATTGCGATTGAGGCCATCGTTGTTATACATACGTCTACTTCATGATATCTGCAGGTATGATCCCATGTTTAATTAGCATATCTTTCGTGGCCATGGCCAGGCCCACATCAAGAACTACCATGCCGACGTCATAACCATTGAAGTCCAGCTTGGGGGTAGCTGCTTTGAAGGCCATCTTACCCAGGCGTGCATAGCCCACAGCCAGGCCAGATACCACAACTGAATGATACGCCGCATTGGCCAACATTTTTCCGTCAGTAGACATTGTTTTTCCTCACGCGACTATTGCATATAGAATGGGTCAAGCGAAGTCTTTAAATGACTCGCTGTCGGAACGACAATGTTAGCTCGGGCGGGCATAGGTGTATGCACCTCCCGCCTACTGTTCACAACAACCCATAAGGCACATGCAAGACCGCCAACGATCCACGGGGTCCAGAGCTCGCTACACTGGTACCAGTGTTCTGTCGCGGTTTCCACCGCTGACACATGCTGCGGGGCGACAACCGTTTGTTCTCCAGCGTTGCCCTGTTCCACCGGGGCGACGGCAACTGAGGGTTTGTGATTCTCGAGTTTCGATGTTTGCAACGTGGCTTTGGCATCTCTGAGCTCGGCACGTATTTTATCTTCCTTGGCCTTCCGAGCTGCAGTCCCTGCCCGTCCTGCCGCTTGTTTTATAGGATCCTTCCGTCGTGCTGTTTGCAGCTTCGCAGGCGTCGTCTCTGGTGTCAGAACTACAGGATCTGTCACTCTCTCCGGTGTAGACATCATTAGCTATGGTAAGCGGACATATGTGTCCAAATTGGCAATGCTTCGCAGTGGTTAACGCCACGGTGAGCGGTGCAAGGTACATGCCATACCTGTGGTATAGCTCGCACGTGGCTGTGCTTAACGCGTGGCTGACGAACGGAGCAGCTTCGAGGTCGGCAACTAGTCTCGGTTGTTTTTCTGGTTGTATGGGTAGAAACATACTTGCTACTGCTGCGTAGAACTGAAGGGCTGCGGCCCCTAAGGTTTTGTCATCGCAGCCCCGAGCTTTGCTTCATAGCGCGCATAGAGCCTCTCGATGTCATTGTCTGCCATATTGTCAACCTGGTCGGCTGTGAGCTGTCGCCCTAGATATTGTTTAGTCTGCCCCCTGCTGCTAGTGCTGCAAGTCGTTGACGCTTGTCGTCTTGATGGGCTCTCTCGTCTCCCGGCGTCTCGGCAGCCGGGACCGCTGTTTCCGTCGTCCCATCAATCGGGGCCGCGGCATCCATCAACTGATCAAGAAGTTCGTCGCAGTTCATTTTTCTGAGTGCTATCCGTACTCGCCTCTTAAGTCTAACATACTGTCACACGCACCACCCCAGTGTGGCGGAAATTATGATCTGGTTGATCAGCAGAATTGCTTCCCACATGCTAAGCTGTGAATAGCACTTTATAAGCAGCTGGTTGGTCCGTCTTTAACAGCAGCGTGCTGTGTTTTGTTCCTGCAAGCGTCTGCCGTACCGTGGCCCGCTCTTCATACGTGGGAATGACGTCATTCTCTCGAAGGCACTCTTCGAAGGAGTCACGATCTTTGCAGTGAAAGACCGCGGCCCAGCGTGTTTGCTCGCGGAGATCCTTCAAAACTGAGTTGTATTTCTGGGTCAACACCCAGACGCTTTGCAGCGCATGCCGTCCGCTGAAGGCCAGCTCTGACAGCATGTCCTTCTTTTTGGTCATAGCTGTCTTGGCCGAGCAGTCGTCAATCACGTACAGGGTGGGCTCACGTGTAGAAGACCCGCAGCCATGTATGTAACTTTTCACAGGGGTCTAGTATGTAGACCTCGGGGTCCCTCCAGATCCAAGGGCGGCTCTGGTAAGTTGCGTTATGCGCAATCGTGGGGCAGAGGATCACTATGTGCCGAAAGATCCCACGGTAGGGGCCCTCGAGCAAGTCCAGTATGAATACAGTTTTACCGCAACCAGTCTGACCGCATATGATGGCCGAGTGGGGGTCGCGGGGTAGCAGATCAGTAGAGCGCACTGACGAATCGACCATCTTTGATGTTGAGCTGTGCATCTGTAATGATGTACAGATACACGTTCAATGCGCCATCGGCGTCTGCTTCTTTGGCAATCTGGATTGTTACACCCTCGCTGGCATTCTCCACTCTGCGCCCACTGCCATGGAGTTGGTCATCATCGCTGGTCCGCAAATTGAGCCACAATGCGTATTTCGAAGTTAGGAACTCTGCCAGAGAGACGTCCGCGAGCTGTAGGTCTTTGGCGACCGCAGCAACCTCGGGGGCGCGCTTAGAGCCGCATGCAAACTGCTTTTTGGCTTCATCCCACTGCTGGTAGGTGCGCATGCCTTGGCTGTACAGCTGGTTGGGGACACCCTCAATTGTCACCTCAACCTTGGTAATTTTGGGATTGTAGAAGCTTTCGGTTTCTCTAGCCCCGGCCTCCTCGAACAGCATCAGGATTCCCTTCATCGAGCGGGCCGGGACGTTGATATTAATGTTCCACAGGGTGTCGTTTTTGTTTTTCGTTATTTTGCGATGACGAAGAACTCTGTCATAAAGGATTGCAAGCCGCCCGGTATACTGCTCTCTAATCCTCCGTGCGAGGTCGGGCAGCGTGACCATGTCGTACTCCAGTGAAATGTTTTCCACCGCATACGTCGAGTTCACGTCTGTAGCGATGAGAACACGGCTATAGTCGTTGAACGTTAGTTCGTATTCCAGGCGGTCTGCCAGTGCGCTTTGATAGAATGGCAGTGGCTCTCCAGCAGCTCAAAGTCGAGTGGGATGTGGTAGCGGTTACCGTATGCCGCAGAAATTGCGTTGTGCGCGGCAACGTTATCTGCCTTGTTACCAGCATCGATTCTAAGTCTGGTTACGTTCCGATTGTTGCTATCCCTGATAGACCACATTTTCGCGCTCTTGTGCAGTCTTTCAGAGATCTTGGTAACAGTAGTAGACATCGGAGTCATCGATAGACATAATCTCATTACCACTGATTTTGATAGTCGTTTTCTTGACTATGGCGCGGCCCAGGTTCTGGACGACGGTTCGATTTACGTCTGTCGACGTCAGTGAGATGGTGAAAGCGAGGCGAACGGTCCCTGGCACAATCACATCGTTAGCTCCAAGGTTGGGGAAGCGGACCAAGAGCTGCTGGTTCTGGTCAATCGTCGAGGGGTTGTTCGTAATGACCACGCTCTGTCTTATGCCCTTTGCGGCTCCCGCAGCCTGCGGTATGGATTGAGTTTGCGTCCGTATTGAGTTGAAGCCATTACTATATTGAACCCAAATGTGGTAGCCTTCAATACGATGGCAGACATTGATATGGATGATTTCGTACACGACGATGATGTAGAAGATGATATAGAAGACACCTATGATACCGGTATGTTGCCTGGCGGGACGCAGGCATACGAAAATGTCACTCCTGGGGGGGCCATCGGGCCTCTTAGTCAGGAACTGCTCGGATCCGCCGTAGATGCCTACTATGGCGAACTGGCAGAAAAAGGCATGGTCCCGTCGGTTGGCCGTGACTACTCCAAGTTTGAATTGAATCGGTACGGTAGATTGCACCTGAAATCCGCCTCTAACATCGAGATTGTCAATGCCCGCACCGGCGAGCCACTCTCATTAAATACCATTGCCGGGAAGCGAGGTGGCGGCCAAATCATCAGAGACGAGCTTGGATTCACGGATTTGGTGCGAAG
This sequence comes from Archivesica marissinica, assembly GCA_014843695.1. NCBI lineage: Eukaryota > Metazoa > Mollusca > Bivalvia > Venerida > Vesicomyidae > Archivesica > Archivesica marissinica. The sequence goes on from CM026403.1 coordinate 44,686,701, forward strand.
TAAAACAATTATATCCGCCCGGGCAGTAGAGGCCCTCCATGCAGCTACCACTGAGCTAGGTGGAGCAGCAGACAAAATAGAAACAGTTGAACTCAACGAGATCCCTCAAGTCGCCACCGATGCTATTCGCACAGTGGAGATGACGTTCACTGATAATCAGATAGAAGACATACTCAGCACAATGGATGATCCGCCGTTAAACCTTCGTGAACTCCGCGGGCTTAATAAAACCATGCAGACGGTCCGGGGCGAGCTAACCAACAACCTCGCCAGACTAACGGAGCTCGATAAACATATAGCGCTAGAAAACAGAAAACTAGAAGAGGCTGAACCGGAAGATAGGGAGCGGATCACTGAGTGCCTGCGGGGGTTGCAGGATGAAAGAACAGCCCGCTTGGAGGCCGCCTCTGCCAACCGGGAGGCGCTCCGTACACAAATCAATCGGATCCGCGAAACTATATCACGGGTCCTCCATGAGGACACCACGCTCGGTGAGCGTCTTCGTACGTTGTTCAGAGATCAGGGCGTCACACTAGTAAGCATTATGACTGCATTCGGGTTTATTGTGAGTACGCTTGTGCTGGCTCTTACAGGCGGGGTTGCTGCGGGGGCCGCTGCAGCGGTTCCCGCTAAGGAGGGCATCAAGGAGTGGGCTAAAAAGGTGTTGAAATATTTTGGTAGGGCACTGGCAAAACTCGCCGGAAAGGCTGCGGCAGCGCTTCCTGGCATTATCGGTGGCATTGCCTCCTGGCTCCTCACCTTCTTGAGCAAGATGGCGGGGTGGCTCTCAGAAAATATATGGGCACTAGTTGTTGCCGTCGGCGGGCTACTGTATGTTGCAGCCTGGCGCGGCCTAGGTTAGTACATTACTAGGGTAATAGCCAAAGAATTGCCAACCCTGAGATGACGCCAACCACAATGAGCGCATTTATCTCATCTTCATGCTGTTCTTCATCAGTCGTTCCCGTGGGAACCGCTGCCGGTGGGCCTGGTTCTGGCTCGGCAATCTTTTGATGAAGCGGACCGGCGGAGAAGCTCCCGTGAGTTGTTGGTATGACAGCCACCCCGTTGACATCGTCATTGCGACCTAAGGACAGGTTGGAGCTAGCTATCACGATTTCAATTTTGTATCCGGCCTGATGACCGATTCGCAGCAACATGTCGCTCGGTGCCATGTAGAGGCTGTGGCCGAAGACGAAATCTACCTGACTCTTCGCATACTGAAGAACGTCTTGGTACCGCACGATTGCCGATGGGATGTCCACCGGGGAGTTTATGGCGTCCTCGACATTCGCTAGAAACTGCTTCTGTGCGTCAAATGCCGTGCCAACTCCCACGATGCAGGACCTCGTCCCAGGAGAGCCCAGACAAAGGTCCGGATTGAATCATTCAGGCGGGAAACACCGGCCCGGGTGAACCCGTTCGACTTATCTAACACAAATGTGCTCCAGGCGCCGTCTACGCCCGGATCCTGCAGAATATGATCAATATGAGCTTTCACCGGAGGAACGTAATATGCTTTAGCTAGGAAAGGCGTATGAAACTCACCGGGGACCTCAGGACCGAAGGTCGCCGACGACCGATCTAAATTACCGACATTGACCGATAATATTTGTGCGTGGTCTGCCATGCTCGTCCGCGCCCTCGTGCTGTAACTTAGGGTGTAGACATCACCGAGCCCGTTGCTGTTCTGGTAGCTCTTCTGCCGCCAGTCGGTCATCGGACTCACGTCAAACTCTGCGCATATCCGCTCATAGGCCCGTCTGTCGTACGTATTTGAGAAGGGATCGAAATTATTATCCTGCGGTAGCGAGACTCGTAATTCGTCTAAAATCCTCCTAATAGTATAGTAAACGTGGAAGATATAGACCGATTGCATCAGCGGTTCATTTTGGGCACCTACACCGTTCAGATGGTCTTCGAACGACACACCGCAACCGGTCGTGGCACACCACATGGCGAAGTTGAGCTGATTCTGCCAAAACTGCATCGGTGTGTTGTTCCAAGCCTGCGCCACGATGTCCGTCTTGACAGGAGGTAGCCTGTATTTTCGCCAGATATTCGTAACCTCGGTGTAGAAGACCTCGTTTGGGCCGACCGTGATCATCAGGGTGGTTAGGTTCACGGCCTCAAGCTGGCGTTTATATACACCGCCGGTTTTATAAGTAACCGAAGGATTATAGCCGAAAGTTCTATTTAAAGTATTAGCCATATTTTATTATAACTATGTTTCAAACAATCACCGATGTTCAAAGGGGTGAGGCCACAAGCCTCCAACAATATATTGATAACCGCGGCGGGGATCTACGCGTTGGCCTTAGATCAATAACACTTACGGTCGGTTGGTATAATACGATCATAAACGAAGAATTTGGGTACCTAAAAGAGGGTACTATAGTCGCGGTAAAATTATCACCGGGTTTATGGAATTTCGAGGATTTACAAACATTTATAGATACAGAATTTACCGACTTCGCGAGTATCAGCATTTGTAAATCTAATGGAATCGCAACCCTAAATGTTAAACGCGAAAAAATAACTATGACACCTGGTATGTGTGACATACTAGGTATATTTAAAACGTATAACGCTAATAAAGGTTGGTTGGAACCCGGTATATACGTCGGCGAAAAACCGGTAAGTTTTGCCTTAACTAAAACTATTCGAGTGCACTTAGAACAATTAAATACGTCGTATAACGTATGTGATGGAGCTCCGAGTACACTCCTTAAGATAATAGACGCGGGAAATGCTTTCTTCGGGGAACCCGTTGTTACAGATTATCCTAATCCAGAATTCAAACATTTGGAACGCGGTTGTATTAACGAATTGGATATTACTATCAGAGATGATAACGGAAGAAAGTTAGACAATCACGAATTTCCGATCTCCGTAGTACTCGAAGTAAAATGAGTATTTACGGGCCGGGTAGTCATAAAGAATATATTAAAGGTAACGGTAAATTAAATGATCTAGAAAAACGATTAAATAAATTTATAGCCATAACGTCGTCAACTATATTAGATAAATCCGAATCGGCTAAATTAAATAGTATAGAAAAACAATTAAACGGATTAGTTACCGTAACGTCGACGATATTAAATAAACCCGATTCGGATACTCGTAAATTAAATGCTCTAGAAAAACACTTAGACGGATTAATTGCCGTAACGTCAACTATATTAAATAAACCTAAAAAAGATATTATTACTATATGGGCCGAGGAAAGGGATCCTTTACGCGATGTATTGGGATGGGCATTCGGTACTAGCGCTAATAATAAATATTCCGGATACCCTATGACTATAGCGGGTAGAATTTTACGCATGTCTATTTCTTCCATAAAAACTGGTAGCGGAGGTGATGGTTTAGATACGATTACGGTACATCCCGTAATTAACGGAATTACACAAAAAGAAAGTATTACAAAAATTAAGGACGTTCGATCGGCGTATATAGTTTTTGCTAATCCTATTGAAGTGATGGCGGGTAATGTTATAAACTTTGTAACGACTTCGGCTAGACCGTTAGACGCTATTAGTGTTGTAGCTATAATAGTTGAACTAGATTTATAATATGAAAGAGTAAAACAAAAGATGGCGTTATACCCAACTATACCTATAACGGAAGAGATTAATGTAGATCCCTCGATTTTTAGAATGGGGAGAATCGTAGAGATTCAAACCTTACTACATAACGAACGTAATAATCGGGTAACTATATCTAAAAAATATAAACGATTAGCGAATATCGTCGAAGGAGCTAATACAATATTCGCTACGGGTTCTATAGTTAGCGGAGTCGGAAGCGTTACTATAACAACGACGATCGTAGGAACTCCGATAGCTATAGGATTGGGTGTAGCTGCCGCGGCTAGCGGACTTTTATGCATGGTAGGAAGAAAAGTCGTACGCTATCTAGAAAATAAAAGTAAAAAACACGATCGTATAGCGATTTGCCGCCCAATCTAAGAAAAACAGTATCGATCTCATAATAAGCGAAGCTATTCGGGATAACGTAATATCCGACCCCGAATTTAAAATAGTATGCGAAGAATGGGATCGATACCAATCCTTAAAAGAGGATATCCGAACTAAATGTAGAGCATCTCCCGATGTATTATCGAAGGCCAACATCGATAAATTAATCGCTGACGGTAGATCGGACGAGAGAAAAAAAGTGTTAAAACAACTAAGCGCGTAGTGTGTTTATGTATGTGGGGAGGTCCTCTCAAACGTGAAAGTCCTCCCAATTACACGCCTCGAGCAATCCCTAGTGCTCCAGAATATTAAACATTTTCGACTTAAGGGGAAAAAAAGAGTTCTTAAATAATATCTCTTATATTAGAAATATTATTTAAGAATCTTTTTTTTTTGCGTTGATTACGTTATTTTTTTACATTATTTTTTACGAGGAAGTAGATGCAAGTTACTTTTACGGAACATAATTAAATGAACCTTACAATAAAATAGATAACAACTTTTACCACAAACTTGGTTAGTACCAACCTTCACCCATTTACACCGACCATCCATTATAATATCTATAAATATTAACTCTAATTAAAAGTCTTGAAACTTATTTGTCGGGGTCGAAGAGTGTCGTAAGAAATGAGTAAAATTTGTTGACATTTCCGAGGGTATATTCTTTGATAACAATTTTAGGTCGATATTTTAACCCCCCAATTTCGATTATTTCCCGCACCATTTGACTATAGCGCTTGATTTTTCGACACAAGTTTACCACTCACTCCGTTAACTCACTTCCCCCTTTAAATGGACCATTTGACTAGACTAGGGCTTTCCATTTTGTAGTACGGATTTACCACCCACTTTGTTACTCACCTACCCTGCTGAGTAAAATGTGTCGAAGAATGTTGACATAATATTCCAATTAGTTGGGTATATTCCTCGTCGTTTTGGTTATAATATAATAACAAATTTAGGTCGATATTTTAACCCCCCAAATTCGATTATTTGGGAATTAGAACGAGTTGGAGAGCTTTATTATAATAAAAAAGGGTCCCATCAAAAATGTTACTCACCCTGCTGCTACAGCATCGAGTGACGTCATCCTCTACAGAATGTCAAGTGCAGATAGTTGCCGGGACGGATTTGAACATGCGACACAGACTCAAACACATGACGGTTTGGAATATTTGTTGCAGACACCGTAGGCGCACTTTTATCAACAAATCAGTTATAAAATATATTGTAGATTTTTGTTTGCATATTACATTTTTAACGCAAAATACGGCACATTAGTTACCTATGCTCCGGCGATTTTAGGGGGGGCCGCAGTACATGTAATACTATTGCATTTCATTTCAATGTTTAACAATTTAAATCTCCATTCCGTCTTCACTGGCAGTATCTGTTGAGCTGCCCTAAGAATGTCATGAAGTTTGTTGCATATTTACCTTCATTGAGGCTTGAACCCTGTACATTCGACGCCACAATCATTCTATATTACCACTACACCAACAGGGCTGATGCATTTCACTACCTCTAATTTCAAGGCTATATAATACCTATTGTGACTTTACTCTGACCTAAGGTCAACTGAATATGCAGATGTATCAAGCAAATTTAAGCTAGTAATAGAGTTATACATTCTAAAAATAGAATGTGTCAATCAGTAGGTAATGATAATAATGTATACGTTTAACCCTTTCCCTCATAATAAAAAGTCATATCAGGTTCTCCAGCCCAATACAGTAACTATGTAATAGCTTATCAGCTACCAATAGATAAGAGACCAATAACTGTACCCTGTCCCCATAAGGTATTTCAGGAAAAACTGATAAAATGACCCCTATCATGTTTAACCCTGTTTTCCCTGATAAAAACTTACGTTAATATATTTATGGTAAGAATAAAAAATTTAGAAAAAATAAATGATGTTTTCAACAATATAATTTTTAAAAGAAACTTTTTAGTATTTACTTAGATATGGAGGTGTAAATATTGGACATGCAGGTTTTGGAGAATAATTATTATATTCGACTATATTTGTTTATTTAATAGTTAATAGTGCATGGAAAAGGGCGTGGCAACCTAAGTTGATTAAATCAATTATCTAAATCAATTGGACTTTCTGATTAAAGACTCCACCCACATGGGTTTATTACCCTCTGTTTAGCTGGCAACATTAGCCATTCCATGAGGCTACAACACACATCCTTTGATATCAACAAGTTCCTAAGACACCGCCCTGTGTATTTCGAACTGGATGCTTCCTGTCAAACTGTTGTCATGCCGACATTAGTCGGTAATTAGCATTAAAACCTTTGAACCCAAATTTGATTACCCTACGGCCATGTATACTGTATAGCAAAAAACATCATGCTTGCATAACATTATGACTTACATACACTTTGATCTATAGCCGTGGTCATACAACAGAAACTTCAAACTTCGCTAACACCTGCACCCCCCCCCCACCAGGGAACCCATTTAATGCATCATAATGTCACATGATAAATGTTCTAATTTCAATCCAATTCTAATTTTAGACCATACGCATGAATTGGAACTGTGGAACGCACTGTGGAAATTTACCAAATACCTAGATATTTTTATGCAAGCTACAATGGCCTGAGCCCTGAGTAATTGCTATTTTTAGATTTATTTTCATTTTAACTTGAGACATTTATAGATAAATACTTGTTGCTTAGTGAAACATATTTTGACCGCTTTTCTGCCGTATTTAAGTAGCGAAAATGATGGATTTAAAACGGACACGTAGAAACACGTATTTATCAGGTGACTGGTATGGTCGTATATATACGTATATATCAGGTGCCCGATAACACGTAGAAATACGTATATATCAGGGTATGGGCACAGAGACATGTTACATGCAAGTTTTAATTGCTTACTTCTTGATGCAGTCACTGATTGTCGTCTGCTTTGCCGGATTTGAACAACGACTTGTATAAGGAGTGCATCTTTAACTCAATAAGTGTGTAATATGTTTGTTCTGTACATAATTACATTTAATATCAATTTAAAATATGGATAAAAAAGTGAAAGTAATTAACGATTGAACAGTCAGTAATTGCCAATTTCATGATGTGTAAATTACACGTGTAGTAATACCGGCACGGAAAGAATCCGGGTCAAAACAGCCCACTTCCTAAAAGGCCTAGTACCAGAACGGCCCATAACCAAAACGGCCCGGTCCAAAAAGGCCCACTCCAGAAAGGCCCACATTTCAGTTAAATGTCAATATTCTAGTTTGTTGAATATGAATTAAAAAGCGACAGAATATAAAGATTTTAATTGTTTTAATTAGTTGATAACATGAACGATATTGAAGTGACATGAGATTACAAAGAATAACAAATCGTAACACATACTTAACAAACTGTCATAACAAAACAACAAACGAATGAACGAACATGGACTATTCGAACAATATTAAGAAAGTAAATATCAAAACAATATGAATGAAAAACATTATCAAATAAGACGTGACATGAGATTACGTACCTTAGAACAATTGGATTTACAAAACATAATTTCGGTAATTGATGTCAAATTTGCCGAAAATCCAGATCAAAATGTTTGATCTGAAATTCTGACATAATATAATAAAAATTATTGCTATAAATTAAAGTCATTTCGGGGAAAAGTTTAAGTGTCTTACCTAAGATACGCTAAGTTATGGCACGTTTCTTAATCAACACAATATACAGAACAACAAATCATAACAGCAGATATTTAACAAACGGTCAAAACAAAACAACATATTCTGATGCACGGACGCACGGACGCACGGACGCACGGACGCACGGATGCACGGACATGCACTCGCTATCGCTATATCCCGTTTCCGTTATACGAGGGTTAAATAATAATAAAGTAATAGCCTAGCAAATACCAAAACCGTCAAGTTAGTGTAATGTATAGAATGGACGGACGTACAGACGCATGCACAGATATGAACTATTATCATTAACAAATACTTAACAAACGGTCATAACAAAACAAAAGAATCATAAATTTAACAATCATAACAAAACACCATAAACAATTATATAACAAATCTAACACCGGATGGTGTAGAAGTCGCCGACACCCTGCAGGAATCACACAGTAATAAAACAGTAATAATCATTAACAAATACTTAACAAACAGTCATAACAAAACAAAAGAATCATAAACAAAATAATTTAACAATCATAACAAAACACCATAAACAAATCTAACACCGGATGGTGTAGAGGTCACCGACACCCTGCAGGAATCGCGATGTCTTCCATTCTCCGGACCGGACTCTGGTCCCCCTCTCTAGGTCGCCTGTCTCGACCGCCAGCCGCACCAACTCTGCCTCCCGTCGTAAAAGGGGGACGAGTTGGTAGAAGCCGAGACAGGAGCTCCCGGCCTTGCTGTTGAGACGGTGGTGCCATCCTAGAATAAAAAACGAACAGTTATAGTTTCTAAATATGATGTTGGAGAAAATTATAGAGCACATGCAGATTAAAATTGCGGATTAAAATTGAACATCAGTTCTACAAAGATCGATTAGAATGAATACAATGTAGTATATCGTCGTAAATAGGTAAATGGACTCGGCATAGGACACGGATGGCCCACTTGATATTGAGTGCCAGCGGTGCATGGCAAAGAGATGCAGTCGGTAGTGAACTCGATAGCTTCTTCACATAAAAGAAGTCGACACCCCAGTGGGATTCGAACCTGCAGCTTTAAATTTATGATTCATATACCCTCGTGATAATACTTACACTCAGTTCTAGAGTGGGTGGCCCATCCTCTTCGACTCGGCGCTCCCTCTGTATGCACGGCTGACAGACGAACGTTACCCCGCCCAGCCGCGTGGCCTCACGGTAGGCAGCAAGAGAGATACCTACAAGTTTATGATAAGGCGAAACATATAAATTATATTATTTATCACGTTACGTTATATTATTTATTTATTACCGAAACACGTTTTCGCGTTTATAGCCCGACCATATAATTGTAACTGCATAACAATTATATTTGTACACTAATATTGTACCAAGAGAAGACCTTTATAAGCCTGCACGCTTTTGATCCTATCCTACTATTGATGTGTGTAACTGTTGGTTTCTTGATATTCCAATATAATAAATATGTCTAGACTAATTTCTAATTGTTCTTTTATGCCTATCACAAGGTGTGCTTCTTAAACATATAGAAAGTGGGCCTTTTTGGTACCTTACTAGTGGTCCGTTTTGGTACCCTTAAAAGTGGGCCGTTTTAACCCGGGCCTTTTAGGACTGGGCCGTTTTGGAAGTGGGCCTTTTTTACCCGATACCCACGGAAACACGGTCTTGACCCAGATTCTTATAAACAGGTAAACAAACATTAAAACCGTTCGTTATAAAATCACCGGTTTAGCGTATTTTGGCAATATACTACCTTCGACATACTCTGATTACTTTGCTAGGTTGTTTTGTAACTGTATTCTATCCATATTTATATAACTACTGATAACAGAAGTGAATATTCGAGAATTATGGAGAAGTACATCCCTACTAAGATGAGTAAACACTACTGTGGTTCAACAGAACACTACTACGGATGACCAGAAGAAAAGCAAGGCTATACAAGCATGCTAAGAAGACCAACCAGTGGCAGGCATACAACATATTCCAGAAAGAATGTAAAAAGCAGTTCAAGAAAGCCGAGATCAACCATAACAACAGTACAATCCAAAAAGGCCTAGACGAAAACAACAACAAACCCTTCTGGAGATACGTGGAATCTCGCCGCCAAGACAGCACTGGCATAGCTCCGCTCAACAAGATGGGATAACTGCTAAACAACAGCCGAGAAAAAGCACAGATCCTTGTAAAACAATTCAGCTCTGTATTCACGAAGAACACACCAGTCCAGAACCAAGGCACACACACACAGCGTCCAGCCGAGAATATCCCACACATATCCGTCACCACCAAAGGAGTAGAGAAACTGCTGAAAAATATCAACGTCTCCAATGCCATGGGTCCTGACTGTATACCAAACATCTTACTGAAGACTTGTGCAGCACAGCTAGCCCCAGCACTACGTTATATTTTCCAGCAATCACTCGACTCTGGAAGTCTACCTGCCGATTGGCGCAATGCGAATATAGCCCTAGTATTCAAGAAAGGTGACGTCCACTTGGCCGAAAGCAAGCAAGCATGTAAACTTCTCGAGCATATTATCTGCAAGCATATCCTCGATCATCTCTCCAAGCACAAGATTTTAACATCTCTTAACCATGGCTTCCGCTCCGGGTATTCCTGTGAAACCCAACTGATCACAACTATGCACGATCTACTTCAGAGTCACGACAAGGGACATCAGATTGACATCGCCATTCTAGATTTTTCCAAGGCGTTCGACACCGTACCGCACGAACTGCTACTTGGCAAGCTGAACGATTATGGCATCAGCGGCCCTATCAACAACTGGCTACGTGACTTTCTTACGAAGCGCACTATGAGAGTCGTGATTGAGGGTGAACGGTCAGATGCAGTCCACGTTGACTCCGGTGTGCCGCAGGGTACTGTCCTTGGCCCACTCTTGTTCTTATGCCACATCAATGATCTCCCAGAGGGGGTGAAGTCCCAAGTTAGGCTCTTCGCCGATGTCTACTGTACAGACCCATCAAGTCAGCAAGGGATCATCTGCTGTTGCATGAGGACCTTTCAGCCCTCGAGTCCTGGGCCACGACATGGGGAATGCGTTTCAACGCAAAGAAGTGCTACATACTCAGTATCAGCAACAAGTCATCACATTTCTACCAACTTGATAATGTCTTCCTTCAACAAGTCAACGAGAACCCTTACCTAGGAGTCACTATCCAATCCGACCTGAAGTGGAACACGCATATATCCAAGGTCATAAAGAAGGCGAATTCTTCTCTGGGATTCATCAGACGTAACCTTTCCCACTGCCCACTCACATGCAGGAAGACAGCTTATCTGGCTCTTGTTAGATCTACCCTCGAATACAGCTCTATCGTCTGGGATCCTTATTATGTCAAGGACATAGAAAGACTCGAGAGAGAGAGAGTACAACGACAAGCAGCCAGATTCATTACTGGAGACTACAAGTCCCGAGAGGAAGGATGTGTCACAACCATGCTTCAGAACCAGGGCCTGCACAGCCTCCAAGACAGAAGGAGGGTCAACAGACTGACGTTTATGTACAAAGTGGTTCAGGGGCAGGTGCCAGCTCTACCCAGTCATGGCATACTAACACCCATAAGGGAGAAAAGAAACATTAAACCAAAACAATTCAGTGGTTACACAACATCAAATGTGCTATGAAACTATGTGACAAACAATTCAACGTACTTTAACCTAATACAGTGCAAAACTGAACAGTATAGGAGGTCATATTTTCCTAAAACCATCGTTGATTGGAACTCTTTGAGTGATAGTGTTGTGCACGCTGACAAAGCAAGCAGCTCCAAAGCTGCCCTGATTCGGGACATATAATTAACCGGATCGCATCTCTCTCCCGTCGCGACATATACCAACGTATACATCCAGATCCAGAGTAAACACGAATTCACGTACTAGTTTCGTCTAAAAACCCTTTCGTCTAACGATGATCTCGGGTAGTAACTTATTCATCCACATATACTGGTTACTCCCAGCACACACTACTGAGTATGACAGGGTGGCGCTTGTCATGGACCGTTGATAAACATCTCATTTGAGACACAGAATGTTGAAAATAACCACATACTACGGTCAAAAACAGTCCCGAGTGGTACAGTGGCCAGCAGCTTAGCAAAAATGGTAAAGGCTGGGGCTGGACTTTACATAGTATCTTATACTAATCTACCTACCTACCCTGCCCTACCATACCATACCCTACCTTACCTAACTACCTACCCTTATATACCCGTATCTACCCATATCTACCTACCTTTATCTACCTACCATTATCTACTTATCTACCTACCTTTATCTATCTTCCTTTAATGTCGAACCCCTCACGGGGATGTAGACATGTTGCGCGTCAAAACCCGCAAAGAAGTTAAAAGTATGAGTAGTTAAAAGCATAATTTAAGAAAGTAATGCAAATAAGGTGTGGTAAAAGTTTAAAAGCAACTGCGCAGAACAACTAGGGACTGGCATGGTCAATACTTATGGCAAACTGTCGTATTGAATTGCTCTGTGGTAGGGAGATGGACAATGTCAGGAGGGAGATGGTTCCAATGGTAGATTGTTTGTGGAAAAAAGGAAAACTTGTAGTAGTCTGTAGTTGCTGTAGAGAGAGTGTACGGCGAAATTATTCAAAGTAGTGAGAGTGCATGTATGAGATGTGTATATACACCATACCTCCTTCTAGTACTGGTGTGTATGTATGCTATGTGTATATACACCATACCTCCTTCTAGTACTGGTGTGCATGTATGCTATGTGTATATACACCATACCTCCTTCTAGTACTGGTGTGTATGTATGCTATGTGTATATACACAATACCTCCTTCTAGTACTGGTGTGCATGTATGCTATGTGTATATACACCATACCTCCTTCTAGTACTGGTGTGCATGTATGCTATGTGTATATACACAATACCTCCTTCTAGTACTGGTGTGCATGTATGCTATGTGTATATACACGATACCTCCTTCTAGTACTGGTGTGCATGTATGCTATGTGTATATACGCAATACCTCCTTCTAGTACTGGTGTGCATGTATGAGATGTGTATATACACCATACCTCCTTCTAGTACTGGTTGTTGTGGGTAACGGTCGTCTAGCATAGCTAGGTAATGTTTACACGCACGTGTATGAGAGATCAGCCTCAGTAAAGCACGGGTTCGTGCAGGAAACTAACATACTTTGTCCGTCTCCGTGGTCGAGTGGTTACGGTCGCTGACTTGTATACCACTGTAACCTATCATCACTGATGGACCGTCTCCGTGGTCGAGTGGTTATGGTCGCTGACTTGTATACCACTGTAACCTATCATCACTGATGGTCCGCCTTCATGGTCGAGTGGTTACGGTCGCTGACTTGTATACCACTGTAACCTATCATCACTGATGGACCGTCTCCGTGGTCGAGTGGTTATGGTCTCTGACTTGTATACCACTGTAACCTATCATCACTGATGGTCCGCCTTCATGGTCGAGTGGTTATGGTCGCTGACTTGTATACAACTGTAACCTATCATCACTGATGGTCCGCCTTCATGGTCGAGTGGTTACGGTCGCTGACTTGTATACCACTGTAATCTATCATCACTGATGGTCACAGATTCGACCCCACTCAGACCAGGTCTCTTTATATGAAAAAAGTTGGCCGTTTCTTATGGAGGTTGGTGCACCAAGTACTGGTTAACCGCTGGAGCCAGCCCAGGAAAGGTGTTGTTAGGTAAACTGCCTGTCACTCAAATGGGCAACCGGTAGCGACGTTAAATAAACTTTTAAAAAATGAAACATTGAGCAGTTCCTAACTTATATGAAAATGAGAATTTCTCTTGAAAAGAGATCAAATTGCAATTATGCATGATAAAGTAAATTATAATATTGCTACATTTGTAATCATTATCTAATCCATCATACAGATAGAAGAAGCGTTTAATCATTATCTAATCCATCATATAGATAGAAGCGTTTAATCATTATCTAATCCATCATACAGATAGAAGCGTTTAATCATTATCTAATCCAGCATACAGATAGATGAGTTTAATCATTATCTAATCCATCATACAGATAGAAACGTTTAATCATTATCTAATCCAGCATACAGATAGAAGCGTTTAATCATTATCTAATCCATCATACAGATAGAAACGTTTAATCATTATCTAATCCAGCATACAGATAGAAGCGTTTAATCATTATCTAATCCATCATACAGATAGAAACGTTTAATCATTATCTAATCCTCCATCATACAGATAGAAGCGTTTATTTTTTTTTCTTCCACGTTTATTTTATTAAAAATGTACAAGGGAGTAAGGGAGTGTAAGGGAGTGTAAAGGAGTGTCACATTTAAAAACTGCATACATGATTTATTTATGATACCGTATGCATAAATTTTATATAGAAACTGAATTTTTATATCTGAATTAACTGTAAGAATGTCATAGAATTCAAATAAGAAGAGAATATTTATTTATTTCAGTGAATGATCAAATTATATTCCACCGAATGAACATTGAAAGTGCTATTATGATGAGTCATAACTTTCTGTGTTAATGCGTGGAATATAATTCCATCATTCACTGTTTAGGCTGGAAATATTTTTAATGATGGAAAGCAATGCAACTGTGAGCTAAATTGTGCTAGAATTTTGTGTTTAGCCGATCAAAAATAACGTCATTAAAGAATTCATAATTGACATCACTGACAATCTGAAAACGTTCATGTTGGCAACATTTCACATCTTCAATCTTTCGTTGCATGAATGTTTGTGAAAATCGATTACCATTTTCAATTTCAGGTGAACCAAACTTATGATTGGGAAGGGAGTATGTGTACACAGGCAATTGTACAATTAAGCGAAAACCTTAAACAGAATACTGTAAGTATGTCATACACGGTATTATTCTAACATGACTGGGCGTTTTGTCTGTATACGCAAAGAAGGAATTTACCAGGTTTTTAAATCTGCAATAAAACATGGTTTAGCGCATGATGTCAAACATGGTTTAGCATGTGATATCAAATGGTATTTTTATAGTTTAGTGACATCATTTATGCTTCAAATAATTGAAAGACAAATACAATATACAACCATACAATATACAACCATACAATATACAACCATACAATATACAACCATACAATATACAACCATACAATATACAACCATACAATGTACAACCATACAATATACAACCATACAATATACAACCATACAATATACAACCATACAATATACAACCATACAATATACAACCATACAATGTACAACCATACAATATACAACCATACAATGTACAACCATACAATATACAACCATACAATGTACAACCATACAATATACAACCATACAATGTACAACCATACAATGTACAACCATACAATGTACAACCATACAATGTACAACCATACAATGTACAACCATACAATGTACAACCATACAATGTACAACCATACAATGTACAACCATACAATGTACAACCATACAATGTACCATACAATGTACAACCATACAATGTACAACCATACAATGTACAACCATACAATGTACAACCATACAATATACAACCATACAATGTACAACCATACAATGTACAACCATACAATATACAACCATACAATGTACAACCATACAATGTACAACCATACAATGTACCATACAATGTACAACCATACAATGTACAACCATACAATGTACAACCATACAATATACAACCATACAATGTACAACCATACAATGTACAACCATACAATGTACCATACAATGTACAACCATACAATGTACAACCATACAATATACAACCATACAATGTACAACCATACAATATACAACCATACAATGTACAACCATACAATATACAACCATACAATGTACAACCATACAATGTACAACCATACAATGTACAACCATACAATGTACAACCATACAATATACAACCATACAATATACAACCATACAATGTACAACCATACAATGTACAACCATACAATGTACAACCATACAATGTACAACCATACAATGTACAACCATACAATGTACAACCATACAATGTACAACCATACAATATACAACCATACAATATACAACCATACAATATACAACCATACAATATACAACCATACAATGTACCATACAATGTACAACCATACAATATACAACCATACAATGTACAACCATACAATGTACAACCCAACAATGTACAACCATACAATATACAACCATACAATGTACAACCATACAATGTACAACCATACAATGTACAACAATACAATGTACAACCATACAATATACAACCATACAATGTACAACCATACAATGTACAACCATACAATATACAACCATACAATGTACAACCATACAATGTACAACCATACAATGTACAACCATACAATGTACCATACAATGTACAACCATACAATGTACAACCATACAATGTACAACCATACAATGTACAACCATACAATATACAACCATACAATATACAACCATACAATGTACAACCATACAATGTACAACCATACAATGTACAACCATACAATATACAACCATACAATGTACCATACAATGTACAACCATACAATGTACAACCATACAATGTACAACCATACAATATACAACCATACAATATACAACCATACAATGTACAACCATACAATGTACAACCATACAATGTACAACCATACAATGTACAACCATACAATATACAACCATACAATATACAACCATACAATACAACCATACAATGTACAACCATACAATGTACAACCATACAATGTACAACCATACAATGTACAACCATACAATGTACCATACAATGTACAACCATACAATGTACAACCATACAATGTACAACCATACAATATACAACCATACAATATACAACCATACAATGTACCATACAATGTACAACCATACAATGTACAACCATACAATGTACAACCATACAATGTACCATACAATGTACAACCATACAATATACAACCATACAATGTACCATACAATGTACCATACAATGTACAACCATACAATATACAACCATACAATATACAACCATACAATGTACCATACAATGTACAACCATACAATATACAACCATACAATGTACCATACAATGTACAACCATACAATATACAACCATACAATGTACAACCATACAATGTACAACCATACAATGTACCATACAATGTACAACCATACAATATACAACCATACAATGTACCATACAATGTACAACCATACAATGTACAACCATACAATGTACAACCATACAATGTACAACCATACAATGTACAACCATACAATGTACAACCATACAATGTACAACCATACAATGTACAACCATACAATGTACAACCATACAATGTACAACCATACAATGTACAACCATACAATGTACAACCATACAATGTACAACCATACAATGTACAACCATACAATGTACCATACAATGTACAACCATACAATGTACAACCATACAATGTACAACCATACAATGTACAACCATACAATGTACAACCATACAATGTACAACCATACAATGTACAACCATACAATGTACAACCATACAATGTACCATACAATGTACAACCATACAATGTACAACCATACAATGTACAACCATACAATGTACAACCATACAATGTACAACCATACAATGTACAACCATACAATGTACAACCATACAATGTACAACCATACAATGTACAACCATACAATGTACAACCATACAATGTACAACCATACAATGTACCATACAATGTACAACCATACAATGTACAACCATACAATGTACCATACAATGTACAACCATACAATGTACAACCATACAATGTACAACCATACAATGTACAACCATACAATGTACAACCATACAATGTACAACCATACAATGTACAACCATACAATGTACAACCATACAATGTACAACCATACAATGTACCATACAATGTACAACCATACAATGTACAACCATACAATGTACAACCATACAATGTACAACCATACAATGTACAACCATACAATGTACAACCATACAATGTACAACCATACAATGTACAACCATACAATGTACAACCATACAATGTACAACCATACAATGTACAACCATACAATGTACAACCATACAATATACAACCATACAATGTACAACCATACAATGTACAACCATACAATGTACAACCATACAATGTACAACCATACAATGTACAACCATACAATGTACAACCATACAATGCAACCATACAATATACAACCATACAATGTACAACCATACAATGTACAACCATACAATGTACAACCATACAATGTACAACCATACAATGTACAACCATACAATGTACCATACAATGTACAACCATACAATGTACAACCATACAATGTACCATACAATGTACAACCATACAATGTACAACCATACAATGTACCATACAATGTACAACCATACAATGTACAACCATACAATGTACCATACAATGTACAACCATACAATGTACAACCATACAATGTACAACCATACAATGTACAACCATACAATGTACAACCATACAATGTACAACCATACAATGTACAACCATACAATGTACCATACAATGTACAACCATACAATGTACAACCATACAATGTACAACCATACAATGTACAACCATACAATGTACAACCATACAATATACAACCATACAATGTACAACCATACAATGTACAACCATACAATGTACAACCATACAATGTACAACCATACAATGTACAACCATACAATGTACAACCATACAATGTACAACCATACAATATACAACCATACAATGTACAACCATACAATGTACAACCATACAATGTACAACCATACAATGTACAACCATACAATGTACAACCATACAATGTACCATACAATGTACAACCATACAATGTACAACCATACAATGTACAACCATACAATGTACCATACAATGTACAACCATACAATGTACAACCATACAATGTACAACCATACAATGTACAACCATACAATGTACAACCATACAATGTACAACCATACAATGTACAACCATACAATGTACAACCATACAATGTACAACCATACAATGTACAACCATACAATGTACAACCATACAATGTACAACCATACAATGTACAACCATACAATGTACAACCATACAATGTACAACCATACAATGTACCATACAATGTACAACCATACAATGTACAACCATACAATGTACAACCATACAATGTACAACCATACAATGTACAACCATACAATGTACAACCATACAATGTACCATACAATGTACAACCATACAATGTACAACCATACAATGTACAACCATACAATGTACAACCATACAATGTACAACCATACAATGTACAACCATACAATGTACAACCATACAATGTACAACCATACAATGTACCATACAATGTACAACCATACAATGTACAACCATACAATGTACAACCATACAATGTACAACCATACAATGTACAACCATACAATGTACAACCATACAATGTACAACCATACAATGTACAACCATACAATGTACAACCATACAATGTACAACCATACAATGTACAACCATACAATGTACAACCATACAATGTACAACCATACAATGTACAACCATACAATGTACCATACAATGTACAACCATACAATGTACAACCATACAATGTACAACCATACAATGTACAACCATACAATGTACAACCATACAATGTACAACCATACAATGTACAACCATACAATGTACAACCATACAATGTACAACCATACAATGTACAACCATACAATGTACAACCATACAATGTACCATACAATGTACAACCATACAATGTACAACCATACAATGTACAACCATACAATGTACAACCATACAATGTACAACCATACAATGTACAACCATACAATGTACAACCATACAATGTACAACCATACAATGTACCATACAATGTACAACCATACAATGTACAACCATACAATGTACAACCATACAATGTACAACCATACAATGTACAACCATACAATATACAACCATACAATGTACAACCATACAATGTACAACCATACAATGTACAACCATACAATGTACCATACAATGTACAACCATACAATGTACAACCATACAATGTACAACCATACAATATACAACCATACAATGTACCATACAATGTACAACCATACAATGTACAACCATACAATGTACAACCATACAATGTACAACCATACAATATACAACCATACAATATACAACCATACAATGTACCATACAATGTACAACCATACAATGTACAACCATACAATGTACAACCATACAATATACAACCATCATACAATGTACAACCATACAATGTACAACAATACAATGTACAACCATACAATATACAACCATACAATGTACAACCATACAATGTACAACCATACAATATACAACCATACAATGTACAACCATACAATGTACAACCATACAATATACAACCATACAATGTACCATACAATGTACAACCATACAATGTACAACCATACAATGTACACCCATACAATATACAACCATACAATGTACCATACAATGTACAACCATACAATGTACAACCATACAATGTACAACCATACAATATACAACCATACAATGTACCATACAATGTACAACCATACAATGTATAACCATACAATGTACCATACAATGTACAACCATACAATGTACAACCATACAATGTACAACCATACAATATACAACCATACAATATACAACCATACAATGTACAACCATACAATGTACAACCATACAATGTACAACCATACAATGTACAACCATACAATGTACAACCATACAATGTACAACCATACAATGTACAACCATACAATGTACAACCATACAATATACAACCATACAATATACAACCATACAATGTACAACCATACAATATACAACCATACAATGTACAACCATACAATGTAAAACCATACAATGTACAACCATACAATGTACAACCATACAATGCAACCATACAATATACAACCATACAATGTACAACCATACAATGTACAACCATACAATGTACAACCATACAATGTACAACCATACAATATACAACCATACAATGTACAACCATACAATGTACAACCATACAATGTACAACCATACAATGTACAACCATACAATGTACAACCATACAATGTACAACCATACAATGTACAACCATACAATGTACAACCATACAATGTACAACCATACAATGTACAACCATACAATGTACCATACAATGTACAACCATACAATGTACAACCATACAATGTACAACCATACAATGTACAACCATACAATATACAACCATACAATGTACAACCATACAATGTACAACCATACAATGTACCATACAATGTACAACCATACAATGTACAACCATACAATGTACAACCATACAATGTACAACCATACAATGTACCATACAAT
This sequence comes from Archivesica marissinica, assembly GCA_014843695.1. Taxonomy (NCBI): domain Eukaryota; kingdom Metazoa; phylum Mollusca; class Bivalvia; order Venerida; family Vesicomyidae; genus Archivesica; species Archivesica marissinica. The sequence continues at coordinate 44,707,805 of CM026403.1, forward strand.
GTACAACCATACAATGTACAACCATACAATGTACAACCATACAATGTACAACCATACAATGTACAACCATACAATGTACAACCATACAATGTACAACCATACAATGTACAACCATACAATATACAACCATACAATGTACAACCATACAATGTACAACCATACAATGTACAACATACAAGTAAACAATATACAACCATACAATGTACAACCATACAATGTACAACATACAATATACAACCATACAATGTACAACCATACAATGTACAACCATACAATGTACCATACAATGTACAACCATACAATGTACAACCATACAATGTACCATACAATGTACCATACAATGTACAACCATACAATGTACAACCATACAATGTACTATACAATGTACAACCATACAATGTACAACCATACAATGTACAACCATACAATATACAATGTACAACCATACAATATACAACCATACAATGTACCATACAATGTACAACCATACAATGTACCATACAATGT
>CM026403.1:44709311-44752849 GCA_014843695.1 Archivesica marissinica
TAATATATTCACATATTTAATTATTGTGGAATGGACAACCATCTAGGTAACATATTCACATATTTAATTATTGTGGAATGGACTACCATCTAGGTAATATATTCACATATTTAATTATTGTGGAATGGACAACCATCTAGGTAACATATTCACATATTTAATTATTGTGGAATGGACAACCATCTAGGTAATATATTCACATATTTAATTATTGTGGAATGGACAACCATCTAGGTAATATATTCACGTTCATTATTGCGGAATGGACAACCATCTAGGTAACATATTCACGTTACTTATTGTGGAATGGACAACCATCTAGGTAACATATTCACGTTAATTATTGTGGAATGGACAACCATCTAGGTAACATATTCACATATTTAATTATTGTGGAATGGACAACCATCTAGGTAACATATTCACGTTACTTATTGTGGAATGGACAACCATCTAGGTAATATATTCACATTCATTATTGTGGAATGGACAACCATCTAGGTAATATATTCACATATTTAATTATTGTGGAATGGACAACCATCTAGGTAATATATTCACATTAATTATTGTGGAATGGACAACCATCTAGGTAACATATTCACATATTTAATTATTGTGGAATGGACAACCATCTAGGTAACATATTCACATATTTAATTATTGTGGAATGGACAACCATCTAGGTAATATATTCACGTTACTTATTGTGGAATGGACAACCATCTAGGTAATATATTCACGTTCATTATTGTGGAATGGACAACCATCTAGGTAACATATTCACGTTACTTATTGTGGAATGGACAACCATCTAGGTAATATATTCACGTTCATTATTGTGGAATGGACAACCATCTAGATAATATATTCACGTTCATTATTGTGGAATGGACAACCATCTAGGTAACATATTCACATATTTAATTATTGCGGAATGGACAACCATCTAGGTAATATATTCACGTTAATTATTGTGGAATGGACAACCATCTAGGTAATATATTCACGTTAATTATTGTGGAATGGACAACCATCTAGGTAACATATTCACGTTCATTATTGTGGAATGGACAACCATCTAGGTAACATATTCACATATTTAATTATTGCGGAATGGACAACCATCTAGGTAATATATTCACATATTTAATTATTGTGGAATGGACAACCATCTAGGTAACATATTCACGTTAATTATTGTGGAATGGACAACCATCTAGGTAACATATTCACATATTTAATTATTGTGGAATGGACAACCATCTAGGTAATATATTCACGTTAATTATTGTGGAATGGACAACCATCTAGGTAATATATTCACATATTTAATTATTGTGGAATGGACAACCATCTAGGTAATATATTCACGTTAATTATTGTGGAATGGACAACCATCTAGGTAACATATTCACATTAATTATTGTGGAATGGACAACCATCTAGGTAATATATTCACATATTTAATTATTGTGGAATGGACAACCATCTAGGTAACATATTCACATATTTAATTATTGTGGAATGGACAACCATCTAGGTAACATATTCACATTAATTATTGTGGAATGGACAACCATCTAGGTAATATATTCACATTAATTATTGTGGAATGGACTACCATCTAGGTAATATATTCACATATTTAATTATTGTGGAATGGACAACCATCTAGGTAACATATTCACATATTTAATTATTGTGGAATGGACAACCATCTAGGTAACATATTCACATTAATTATTGTGGAATGGACAACCATCTAGGTAACATATTCACATATTTAATTATTGTGGAATGGACAACCATCTAGGTAACATATTCACGTTAATTATTGTGGAATGGACAACCATCTAGGTAACATATTCACGTTAATTATTGTGGAATGGACAACCATCTAGGTAACATATTCACGTTAATTATTGTGGAATGGACAACCATCTAGGTAACATATTCACGTTAATTATTGTGGAATGGACAACCATCTAGGTAACATATTCACATATTTAATTATTGTGGAATGGACAACCATCTAGGTAACATATTCACATTAATTATTGTGGAATGGACAACCATCTAGGTAATATATTCACGTTAATTATTGTGGAATGGACAACCATCTAGGTAATATATTCACATTAATTATTGTGGAATGGACAACCATCTAGGTAACATATTCACATTAATTATTGTGGAATGGACAACCATCTAGGTAACATATTCACGTTAATTATTGTGAAATGGACAACCATCTAGGTAACATATTCACATATTTAATTATTGTGGAATGGACAACCATCTAGGTAACATATTCATGTTAATTATTGTGGAATGGACAACCATCTAGGTAACATATTCACATTAATTATTGTGGAATGGACAACCATCTAGGTAACATATTCACATATTTAATTATTGTGGAATGGACAACCATCTAGGTAATATATTCACATATTTAATTATTGTGGAATGGACAACCATCTAGGTAACATATTCATGTTAATTATTGTGGAATGGACAACCATCTAGGTAACATATTCACATTAATTATTGTGGAATGGACAACCATCTAGGTAACATATTCACATTAATTATTATGGAATGGACAACCATCTAGGTAACATATTCACGTTCATTATTGTGGAATGGACAACCATCTAGGTAACATATTCACATATTTAATTATTGCGGAATGGACAACCATCTAGGTAATATATTCACATATTTAATTATTGTGGAATGGACAACCATCTAGGTAACATTCACATTAATTATTGTGGAATGGACAACCATCTAGATAACATATTCACATATTTAATTATTGTGGAATGGACAACCATCTAGGTAACATATTCACATATTTAATTATTGTGGAATGGACAACCATCTAGGTAACATATTCACATTAATTATTGTGGAATGGACAACCATCTAGGTAATATATTCACATATTTAATTATTGTGGAATGGACAACCATCTAGGTAATATATTCACGTTCATTATTGCGGAATGGACAACCATCTAGGTAACATATTCACGTTCATTATTGCGGAATGGACAACCATCTAGGTAATATATTCACGTTCATTATTGCGGAATGATTATAGACAACCATCTAGGTGGCTGAGTGGTTACGGTCGTTGACATCAAAGCCCTTCATCACTGCAGGTTTGAATCCCACTGGGGGTGTTGAATTATTTCCTGTGAGGAAGCTATCCAGCTGGCTTGCAGTATGTTAGTGGTTCTACCCGGGTGCCTGCCTGTGACTGAAATACTGCTTGAAAGGGCACCAATAATAGCTGGAGAGGCGCCATATGACCGTCGTTATTGGTGCGACTTTAAACCCCCAAAACAACCATCTAACTAACATATACACCTTTGTTACTGTGAAACGGACTGTCGTCTAGGTAACATATACTGTACACCGTAATTACAGTTCGACAACTACCTGTTCAATCTCTTCCTCACCACCATGCCGGATGTTCCTGAATATTGACATTTAAGTGTGAAGTCTAGCTATGGATATCATCATGAATCATGTTTTGCTCAGCCTCGTATTGACAGAGTTATGGCCCTTTGCTGATAAAGAACTAGCAGGATTTCAACAACAGTTACAGGGATTGATCTATACCGCGGCTAGTTGTGCATATCGTCATCACCGTTTCAGATTTGTTAACATGGCGGTTCTCGCAAATAGAAGATTTGTTAACATGGCGGTTGTCGCGAATAGACGATGACCACCGTCTAAAAATAACACATTTTTTCAAACATCTCACAAACCACCAGTCAGATTTTGACAACATTTGGTAGGAATGATCGATGTACATTGCTCTTTCAAAGTTGTTAAATTGGTGATCAATGAAAAATGGATATGGTCATGTCATATATCAAATCGAAGGTATCGACAAGGTGATCACTCTGATGCAAATGTTTATCAAAATCAGATGATTTTGTCATCCAAGATGGCCACCGAAAGGACAAAAGATTGTATCATTTATTATATATTTCCAAATTCTTCTTCACCCAAACCGCTTGGCCAATTGTAGCCAAATTTCACAGTTACTGTCCATGTGTGAAGCCTGTTTAGATTTGTTAAAATGGCGGTTGTCACGAATAAACGATGGCCACGTCTAATAATAACAAATGTTTCAAACATCTTCTTACAAGCCACCAAACAGACTTTGGCAACATTTGGTAGGAATGGTCGACGGCTCGATGTACAATGCTCTTTCGAGGTTGTTAAAATGGTGACCCTCGGGGATAAAAAAATGGAGTCAGGTGAATGATACAGGGCCATCATGGCCCTCTTGTTAGGAATACAATTGCCGGAATATGATAAACTGTATATATGCAAGTCTATTATTTGTGTGTATTGCAGCTTGTGTGAACACTGTACGGTGGTCGACGGGTGGACGTTACCTTGCCTCTGGAGGAGATGACAAGCTAGTCATGGTGTGGCAGATCAGCAAGTTAGTATAGCCATTTTGTTTAGTGAATCTCCTTTAACCCTTTGCAATCTAGCGGCAGATAAAATCATTTCTGTCCAATTCCTTATTTCAATTGTTGTAAATAACCATGTACATGATAGAAAATAAATATGTTTAAACCAAAATCACTTTTGCAAACAGCATAGAGCATAGAACGTGCACTTAATGTGCCGTCTGATCAGGCTCTGTGCTGTTTGTTATTCGGATAGTGGAGCTAAAAAATTGCTGTATATCAAACAATATAGATCCTGATCAGACACGGCCATGTTGTTTGCAAATGTGATTTTATTTACTCAGCAGGCAAAGGGAATGGCCACCTGTAGTGTAAAGGCACTTCTTATAAAAGTGATTATATTTAGTCTCCCAAGGTGTAGTTCTGTTGTTCAGCACAACAGCTTAGACAGTATTACAAATCGATAATATTGTGTTATATTTGTGTGATTTAATCAGATTTTATCATATATCGAATTGTTTGTGTATAGTTTTCATAATATATATTGATTCACTGATGTTTCTCTTGCTAGCTTATAGACTGGTCAGTGGTCGAGATGTTAACACGTGAACTGTCTGACCATAATAATATTACCAATCTTTCAGATGGAACTATAAACCGAGATCTCATGTATTGGTGCTATCCACTAGGCATTAAATAAAAGAACCAGGAATGCTTCTGAAATTGATATCTGTATCTTGCACTACACTCCCATAAAATAAAATTACAAACTAATATACTTCTGGTGTCGCCGTGATTAACCCGGGGGCGATGATAAATGAATGTATCAAGCTAGCTACTCCTACAGTTGTATTGGGTAGAGGCTAGCATTCTCACCCACGACAGTGCAAGTCGTGATAGCGCAGTGGTAGCATGTTCACTTCAGGTGCGAAATGCATGGAGTTTGAGCCCCGCTGGAACCGTTACGATTGTGCGCTTAGAAGATTCAAATTCCACATTGCCTCTTTCCCTCATGGCGATGGATTCCATTGTGAATGAGGTCTTGAGAGTGATTAATATAAGTAGTAATAACCTGTTTCGCAATCGAGCTAAAAATAAATACAGTTTTTATTGGATTTGGACCAATCTTGTAGAATAGCATTCACCGTGGAGCATAGTTCCCTTACAATAGTGATGAATATCGGGTTATAATCATATATTCAAGTGGCACATATATTCACTTGAGTTTGTTTCGTTATAGATACGGTGTTGGGGGGACGGTGTTCGGCTCTGATTCAAAGATTGTGGAATCGTGGAGACCAGCTCATACTCTGCGGGGTCATTCTGGAGGTCAGTTATTCGAGACATCTCTAACAGCTTACAGTGATTGGTACCATCACTAAATGTTGCAGCAAATGTTGCAATATCTTGCATACGTCTCAGGCCTAGGTTCAAACTAGGGTGCTAAGGGATGTATTGGTTAGAGACTAGCACGCTCACCCACTGCAGGGTTCCCTCTGTCTGAATGTATGTCTGCGCCACTTCTGTCGCCAATTGAAAAACACTGGAGCCAATTAAAAAAGACTTGGAGCTAACTACGAGCCATATAGTACACAAATAAATATTTGAAAACATGTGCCAAAAAAAAAGAATTAAAAAAAAAGTTGTGCCAAATATTTTCGCCAATTCACAAAATGTAGCGCCAATATTTGTTTTTTGTCGCCATTGGCGACCGACAGCGGGAACCCTGCCCATTGGCGACCGGCAGCGGGAACCCTGCCCATTGGCGACCGACAGCGGGAACCCTGCCCATTGGCGACCGACAGCGGGAACCCTGCTCATTGGTGACCGACAGCGGGAACCCTGCCCATTGGCGACCGACAGTGGGAACCCTGCCCATTGGCGACCGACAGCGGGAACCCTGCCCATTGGCGACCGACAGCGGGAACCCTGCCTATTGGCGACCGACAGCGGGAACCCTGCCCATTGCCCTAACCACATTTCAGAATTCTGATTTCAAAAGCTGCGATTCTCTTTGCACATGTCCTTTGTTATACCCCCATACATAAAATTGGTGTACATGTGACTGTGTTTCAGATAAACTAAGATACCTTATAACAGACATTACGTACATCAATACGTATGTAAATCAGGAGATCTATGATGTTACGTACATCAATACGTATGTAAATAAGGAGATCTATGACATTATGTACATCAATACGTATGTAAATCAGGAGATCTATGACGTTACTTACTTCAATACTTATGTAAATCAGGAGATCTATGATGTTACGTACATCAATACGTATGTAAATAAGGAGATCTATGACATTACGTACATCAATACGTATGTAAATCAGGAGATCTATGATGTTACGTACATCACTACGTATATAAATCAGGAGATTTATGACATTACGTACATCACTACGTTACGTACATCACTACGTATATAAATCAGGAGATCTATGACATTACATACATCACTACGTTACGTACATCAATACGTATGTAAATCAGGAGATTATGACGTTACGTGAAAGCCATTGATAATAATGACTTTATTTAACGAGAGAACTCATTTATGATACATAGGTACATTATGACATACATTTCTTGCTATGAAGAAGTGATTGGTCAGGTTATACATAGGTACATTATGACATACATTTCTTGCTATGAAGAAGTGATTGGTCAGGTTATAAATTGTGTTCACAGATGTTCTAGATTTGGCGTGGTCGCCGGGGGATGTCTGGTTGGCAACCTGCAGTATTGACAACACGATCATTGTTTGGAACGCGGAGAACTTCCCTGGTGAGCTTTATATAGATTATATTGACTTAGATTGGATTTAATTTTATACCATACATTGGACCCTGCCACATATTGTATGTATCACAGGTTGTATGTATCACAGGTTGAATGTATCACAGGTTGTATGTATCACATATTGTATGTATCACAGGTTGTATGTATCACAGGTTGTATGTATCACAGGTTGTATGTATCACAGGTTGAATGTATCACAGGTTGTATGTATCACAGGTTGTATGTATCACAGGTTGTATGTATCACAGGTTGTATGTATCACAGGTTGTATGTATCACATATTGTATGTATCACATATTGTATGTATCACAGGTTGTATGTATCACAGGTTGGACTGTATCACATATTGTATGTATCACAGGTTGTATGTATCACATATTGTATGTATCACAGGTTGTATGTATCACATATTGTATGTATCACAGGTTGTATGTATCACAGGTTGTATGTATCACAGGATGTATGTATCACATATTGTATGTATCACATATTGTATGTATCACAGGTTGTATGTATCACAGGATGTATGTATCACATATTGTATGTATCACAGGTTGTATGTATCACAGGTTGTATGTATCACATATTGTATGTATCACATATTGTATGTATCACAGGTTGTATGTATCACAGGTTGTATGTATCACAGGATGTATGTATCACATATTGTATGTATCACAGGTTGTATGTATCACAGGTTGTATGTATCACAGGTTGGACTGTATCACAGGTTGTATGTATCACATATTGTATGTATCACAGGTTGTATGTATCACAGGTTGTATGTATCACAGGATGTATGTATCACATATTGTATGTATCACAGGTTGTATGTATCACAGGTTGGACTGTATCACAGGTTGTATGTATCACAGGTTGTATGTATCACAGGTTGTATGTATCACAGGTTGTATGTATCACATATTGTATGTATCACAGGTTGTATGTATCACAGGTTGTATGTATCACAGGTTGTATGTATCACATATTGTATGTATCACAGGTTGTATGTATCACATATTGTATGTATCACAGGTTGTATGTATCACATATTGTATGTATCACAGGTTGTATGTATCACAGGTTGTATGTATCACAGGTTGTATGTATCACAGGTTGTATGTATACACAGGTTGTATGTATCACAGGTTGTATGTATACACAGGTTGTATGTATCACAGGTTGGACTGTATCACAGGTTGTATGTATCACAGGTTGTATGTATCACAGGTTGTATGTATCACAGGTTCTATATATCACAGGTTGTATGTATCACATATTGTATGTATCACAGGTTGTATGTATCACAGGTTGGACTGTATCACAGGTTGGACTGTATCACAGGTTGTATGTATCACAGGTTGTATGTATCACAGGTTGTATGTATCACAGGTTCTATATATCACAGGTTGTATGTATCACAGGTTGTATGTATCACAGGTTGTATGTATCACAGGTTGGACTGTATCACAGGTTGTATGTATCACATATTGTATGTATCACAGGTTGTATGTATCACATATTGTATGTATCACAGGTTGTATGTATCACAGGTTGTATGTATCACAGGTTGTATGTATCACAGGATGTATGTATCACATATTGTATGTATCACAGGTTGTATGTATCACAGGTTGGACTGTATCACAGGTTGGACTGTATCACAGGTTGGACTGTATCACAGGTTGTATGTATCACATATTGTATGTATCACATATTGTATGTATCACATATTGTATGTATCACAGGTTGTATGTATCACATATTGTATGTATCACAGGTTGTATGTATCACATATTGTATGTATCACAGGTTGTATGTATCACATATTGTATGTATCACAGGTTGTATGTATCACAGGTTGTATGTATCACATATTGTATGTATCACAGGTTGTATGTATCACATATTGTATGTATCACAGGTTGTATGTATCACATATTGTATGTATCACAGGTTGGACTGTATCACAGGTTGGACTGTATCACAGGTTGTATGTATCACAGGTTGTATGTATCACATATTGTATGTATCACAGGTTGTATGTATCACATATTGTATGTATCACAGGTTGTATGTATCACATATTGTATGTATCACAGGTTGTATGTATCACAGGTTGTATGTATCACAGGTTGTATGTATCACAGGTTGTATGTATCACAGGTTGTATGTATCACAGGTTGTATGTATCACAGGGTCTATATATCACAGGTTGGACTGTATCACAGGTTGTATGTATCACATATTGTATGTATCACAGGTTGTATGTATCACATATTGTATGTATCACAGGTTGTATGTATCACATATTGTATGTATCACATATTGTATGTATCACAGGTTGTATGTATCACATATTGTATGTATCACAGGTTGGACTGTATCACAGGTTGGATGTATCACAGGTTGGACTGTATCACAGGTTGTATGTATCACATATTGTATGTATCACAGGTTGTATGTATCACAGGTTGTATGTATCACAGGTTGTATGTATCACAGGTTGGACTGTATCACAGGTTGTATGTATCACATATTGTATGTATCACAGGTTGTATGTATCACATATTGTATGTATCACAGGTTGTATGTATCACATATTGTATGTATCACATATTGTATGTATCACAGGTTGTATGTATCACAGGTTGTATGTATCACAGGTTGTATGTATCACATATTGTATGTATCACATATTGTATGTATCACAGGTTGTATGTATCACATATTGTATGTATCACAGGTTGTATGTATCACATATTGTATGTATCACATATTGTATGTATCACATATTGTATGTATCACATATTGTATGTATCACAGGTTGTATGTATCACATATTGTATGTATCACAGGTTGTATGTATCACATATTGTATGTATCACAGGTTGTATGTATCACATATTGTATGTATCACAGGTTGTATGTATCACATATTGTATGTATCACATATTGTATGTATCACATATTGTATGTATCACAGGTTGTATGTATCACAGGTTGTATGTATCACATATTGTATGTATCACATATTGTATGTATCACATATTGTATGTATCACAGGTTGTATGTATCACATATTGTATGTATCACAGGTTGTATGTATCACATATTGTATGTATCACATGTTGTATGTATCACATATTGTATGTATCACATATTGTATGTATCACATATTGTATGTATCACAGGTTGTATGTATCACATATTGTATGTATCACATATTGTATGTATCACAGGTTGTATGTATCACATATTGTATGTATCACATATTGTATGTATCACAGGTTGTATGTATCACATATTGTATGTATCACATATTGTATGTATCACAGGTTGTATGTATCACATATTGTATGTATCACAGGTTGTATGTATCACAGGTTGTATGTATCACAGGTTGTATGTATCACATATTGTATGTATCACAGGTTGTATGTATCACAGGTTGTATGTATCACATATTGTATGTATCACAGGTTGTATGTATCACAGGTTGGACTGTATCACATGTTGTATGTATCACAGGTTGGACTGTATCACAGGTTGGACTGTATCACATGTTGTATGTATCACAGGTTGTATGTATCACATAGTGTATGTATCACATATTGTATGTATCACAGGTTGTATGTATCACAGGTTGTATGTATCACAGGTTGTATGTATCACAGGTTGGACTGTATCACAGGTTGTATGTATCACAGGTTGTATGTATCACAGGTTGGACTGTATCACAGGTTGTATGTATCACAGGTTGGACTGTATCACAGGTTGTATGTATCACAGGTTGTATGTATCACAGGTTGTATGTATCACAGGTTGGACTGTATCACAGGTTGGATGTATCACATGTTGTATGTATCACAGGTTGTATGTATCACATATTGTATGTATCACATATTGTATGTATCACAGGTTGTATGTATCACAGGTTGTATGTATCACAGGTTGTATGTATCACAGGTTGGACTGTATCACAGGTTGTATGTATCACAGGTTGTATGTATCACAGGTTGGACTGTATCACAGGTTGTATGTATCACAGGTTGGACTGTATCACAGGTTGTATGTATCACAGGTTGTATGTATCACATATTGTATGTATCACAGGTTGTATGTATCACAGGTTGTATGTATCACAGGTTGTATGTATCACAGGTTGTATGTATAACAGGTTGTATGTATCACATGTTGTATGTATCACAGGTTGTATGTATCACAGGTTGGACTGTATCACAGGTTGGACTGTATCACAGGTTGGACTGTATCACAGGTTGTACGTATCACATATTGTATGTATCACAGGTTGTATGTATCACAGGTTGTATGTATCACAGGTTGGACTGTATCACAGGTTGTATGTATCACAGGTTGGGCTGTATCACATATTGTATGTATCACAGGTTGTATGTATCACAGGTTGTATGTATCACAGGTTGGATGTATCACAGGTTGGACTGTATCACAGGTTGGATGTATCACAGGTTGTATGTATCACAGGTTGTATGTATCACAGGTTGGACTGTATCACAGGTTGGACTGTATCACAGGTTGGACTGTATCACAGGTTGTATGTATCACAGGTTGGACTGTATCACAGGTTGTATGTATCACAGGTTGTATGTATCACAGGTTGGACTGTATCACAGGTTGGACTGTATCACAGGTTGTATGTATCACAGGTTGGACTGTATCACAGGTTGTATGTATCACAGGTTGGACTGTATCACAGGTTGTATGTATCACAGGTTGGACTGTATCACAGGTTGTATGTATCACAGGTTGTATGTATCACATATTGTATGTATCACAGGTTGTATGTATCACATATTGTATGTATCACAGGTTGTATGTATCACAGGTTGTATGTATCACAGGTTGTATGTATCACATATTGTATGTATCACAGGTTGTATGTATCACAGGTTGTATGTATCACATATTGTATGTATCACAGGTTGGACTGTATCACAGGTTGTATGTATCACATATTGTATGTATCACAGGTTGTATGTATCACATATTGTATGTATCACAGGTTGTATGTATCACATATTGTATGTATCACAGGTTGTATGTATCACATATTGTATGTATCACAGGTTGTATGTATCACATATTGTATGTATCACAGGTTGTATGTATCACAGGTTGTATGTATCACAGGTTGTATGTATCACATATTGTATGTATCACAGGTTGTATGTATCACAGGTTGGATGTATCACAGGTTGTATGTATCACAGGTTGTATGTATCACAGGTTGTATGTATCACATATTGTATGTATCACAGGTTGTATGTATCACAGGTTGTATGTATCACAGGTTGTATGTATCACAGGTTGTATGTATCACAGGTTGGACTGTATCACAGGTTGTATGTATCACAGGTTGTATGTATCACAGGTTGTATGTATCACAGGTTGTATGTATCACAGGTTGTATGTATCACAGGTTGTATGTATCACAGGTTGTATGTATCACAGGTTGTATGTATCACATGTTGTATGTATCACAGGTTGTATGTATCACAGGTTGTATGTATCACAGGTTGTATGTATCACATATTGTATGTATCACAGGTTGTATGTATCACAGGTTGTATGTATCACAGGTTGTATGTATCACATATTGTATGTATCACAGGTTGTATGTATCACATATTGTATGTATCACAGGTTGTATGTATCACAGGTTGTATGTATCACAGGTTGGACTGTATCACAGGTTGGACTGTATCACAGGTTGTATGTATCACAGGTTGTATGTATCACAGGTTGTATGTATCACAGGTTGTATGTATCACAGATTGTATGTATCACAGGTTGTATGTATCACAGGTTGTATGTATCACAGGTTGTATGTATCACAGGTTGTATGTATCACAGGTTGTATGTATCACATATTGTATGTATCACAGGTTGTATGTATCACAGGTTGGACTGTATCACAGGTTGGACTGTATCACAGGTTGTATGTATCACAGGTTGGACTGTATCACAGGTTGTATGTATCACACAGGTTGTATGTATCACAGGTTGTATGTATCACATATTGTATGTATCACAGGTTGTATGTATCACAGGTTGTCTGTATCACATATTGTATGTATCACAGGTTGTATGTATCACAGGTTGTATGTATCACAGGTTGTATGTATCACATATTGTATGTATCACAGGTTGTATGTATAACAGGTTGTATGTATCACAGGTTGTATGTATCACATATTGTATGTATCACAGGTTGTATGTATCACATATTGTATGTATCACAGGTTGGACTGTATCACAAGTTGGACTGTATCACATATTGTATGTATCACAGGTTGGACTGTATCACAGGTTGTATGTATCACAGGTTGGACTGTATCACAGGTTGGACTGTATCACATATTGTATGTATCACAGGTTGTATGTATCACAGGTTGTATGTATCACAGGTTGTATGTATCACAGGTTGTATGTATCACAGGTTGTATGTATCACAGGTTGTATGTATCACAGGTTGTATGTATCACAGGTTGTATGTATCACAGGTTGTATGTATCACAGGTTGTATGTATCACAGGTTGTATGTATCACATTGTATGTATCACAGGTTGTATGTATCACAGGTTGTATGTATCACAGGTTGTATGTATCACAGGTTGTATGTATCACATATTGTATGTATCACAGGTTGGACTGTATCACAGGTTGGACTGTATCACATATTGTATGTATCACAGGTTGTATGTATAACAGGTTGTATGTATCACAGGTTGTATGTATCACATATTGTATGTATCACAGGTTGTATGTATCACACAGGTTGTATGTATCACAGGTTGTATGTATCACAGGTTGTATGTATCACAGGTTGTATGTATCACAGGTTGTATGTATCACAGGTTGTATGTATCACACAGGTTGTATGTATCACAGGTTGTATGTATCACAGGTTGTATGTATCACAGGTTGTATGTATCACAGGTTGTATGTATCACAGGTTGTATGTATCACAGGTTGTATGTATCACAGGTTGTATGTATCACAGGTTGTATGTATCACAGGTTGTATGTATCACAGGTTGTATGTATCACAGGTTGTATGTATCACAGGTTGTATGTATCACATATTGTATGTATCACAGGTTGGACTGTATCACAGGTTGGACTGTATCACATATTGTATGTATCACAGGCTGTATGTATCACAGGTTGTATGTATCACAGGTTGTATGTATCACAGGTTGGACTGTATCACATGTGCATACAATATTTAAATATACAGTCCCACCTCCCCAAGCGTCGCCTCCCATGAGCGACACCCTCTTTATAACGTCACCTTTATTCCCACACTTTTCGTTTTTATACAATTTCACCTCTCATGAATGACACCTCCCAACAACACACAACGACAGTCAATATCCCACCCAGTTATGCAGAAAACCTCCCAAGAACAGACAAAAATTTGGCAGAAAAAAGAAACAGTCTGTACATGTATGTGTCGTCCGCCTCCGTGGTCGAGTGGTTAAGGTTGCTGACTTGTATACCACTGTAACCTATCATCACTGATGGTCACGGGTTCGAGCCCCGCTCAGTCCGTGTCTCATTTATATGAAAAGTTGGCAGTTTCTTACGGAGGTTGGTGCACCCAAGTACTGGTTAACCGTTGGAGCCTGCCCAGGAAAGGTGTTGTTAGGTAAACTGCCCGCCAGCGATATAGCCCAAAATGGTGCTGATGCAGGCGTAAACACGAAATATAACATGTATGTGTCATCAGACGCAAATAATCGCCAATTGTTCCTTTCAATTTTCAATAAACAGTAATTATCTTAATTTGGGACAATATCCGGGGGGGAATAATCTACAGGCTGGACCGGAAGTGTGAAAATAATCATTGTTTACGTGTATTCTTTCAATAAACAGCTTGACATGATTGGCAGGTTGTGTTACCGCGTATATCTTTTGATCACTTAAGATGAAGAAAAAAGGAATTTTGCAGGTGCATACCGTACCGTATATGGGCATGCCTCGTCGGTCAATAGAGGAGACTGTTTATATATAAACTTTATATGTTTGTTTAATAATTATCTCCAATCATTTCCAAACCTCCCTAGAACAACAACCTCTCTACAACAACGAAGGCCTAAAAAACGGTTTGATTCGGGTAACATGCCCGAAATTGCTAGGTATGGCAGGTCGGATTATTTTGGTGCTTTTTTTCCCCATTCAAGTTGGTCCATGGTCTGTGGGCAGTTTTTGCCATCGAAAACCTCTGACAATCCATCTGGTGTACACTGATATTCTTCTTCGATTTGTGCGAATGTTGTTGGTGGTGATAAAAGTTTAAAAACACGTTTTTCTGGGATGTTATGTTGACTGCAATGCGTTTTCCAAATATTTATAACTTATTTTGTCGTTCAGTGTTACAAGACACTTGACGTACAAGGCGTTCATAGACATAGCGTCTTTATGATTGTCTACGTGATACTGAGCGAAAAGTAGCGAAAAGTACAGTAAAACCCGAAAAGGACAAAAAAAGAAATTAAAGGTTTTCTTTTTCGGATCGATCTCTAAAAACGCTATGGTCGGCGTGATTTTATAGGTATGGTCGGGTTACCCGAACCAAACCATTTTTTAGGCCTAATCTTGGATGTATCCGGATGGTGTTTGCTCTGGAGTGATTTGACTGTATACAACATCACTCTTCCATTTCTTTCTACAGCTACCAATGTTTACAATTGTCATAGTTTTTATCACAGCAAGTGCCTCGTGTTGAATGGTCATGAACTTCTTTTCCATATCTTTTATATATTCCTAGAGTTACAAATGTACAAACTTTACATATTTCTTTCACAGAACAAGTGTCTGTGTTGAAGGGCCATACGGGCCTTGTGAAGGGTGTGACTTGGGACCCGGTGGGCAAGTATCTGGCATCGCAGTCGGACGATAAGTCGCTTAGGATTTGGAGAACGAGGGACTGGCAGCAAGAAGCCATTGTTACAGAACCATTCAAAGATGTTGGTGGTATTCTCTCAAACGATTGACACATTGACCAACTATATCTCTGTCTAACTCATTTGTCAGGGAATATGTCTGAGGTTTTACATGTATAATGGTTAAGCTGGTTTGTAACTGTTTTCAACACATGAATCAGTTAACATAGTCCGCCTCCGTGGTCGAGTGGTTAAGGTCGCTGACTTGTATACCACTGTAACCTATCATCACTGATGGTCACGGGTTCGAGCCCCGCTCAGACTGTGTTTCATTTATATGAAAAAGTTGGCAGTTTCTTACGGAGGTTGGTGCACCCAAGTACTGGTTAACCGCTGGAGCCTGCCCAGGAAAAGTGTTGTTAGGTAAACTGCACGCCGGCGATATAGCCCAAAATGGTGCTGATGCAGGCGTAAAACCCGAAATATAACATAAATATAACATAAATATAACATAACATATGAATCAGTTAACAATACTGAAATAATCCTTGTATTGGATATCTGGAAATATGATTGACAGCTGACATGTGCCAAACAAGATTAGCAGGCGAAGTTGTGATAGCACATTGGTAGTGCACTCTCTTGAGGTGTGAAATGCCCGGAGTTCACGCCCAGCTGTAGCCGTTTTGATTGTGCCTCATTGTAGGAACTTGTTTCGCAATCAAGCTAAAATATGTTTGTATTAACTTAGTTTAGCAAGCTATCCTGCGTATGGAGGGGGGAGGGGGGATTTCCTTGATATGAGAGGAAAGCGTACATCCCAGAGAATACCGACCACCATACTATCACGCATGACTATCACGCATGCTTCCCCCCATGCCCAGGATTAAACCTGGGTTGCATTGGCGCATCATTTGTGTAACGACTGCTAATGGCACATTCAGTTGGGTGTATACCAGTGTCATACATTTGGTTTTCACTCAATAGCTTTCAATAGGTGTGAACAAATTGTGACTTCCGAGAGGTTGTCGCTCCGGATTGCAATCGGATTGTCACCGGTTGGATCCCCAGCCGGATCTTTCTAAATTGATAAAGATAGCTTTCTGTTCACGAGTGAAATATAATTTGATCATTCATTTAATCGAAAAACATTTCGAACAATTTGTTTTTATGTTAAAAAACGATTCTACCATGTGTTAGAATGTCAGGGCTCATTCTAGATGAGAATGTTTGTGGGAGAAGTGAGGAACCACGCGATCGAGTCCTTAAATGGTCTTAGTTAATAAATTTCAACAAAACATGGTTGAAATACACAATATAACCATTAAATACATCATTTAGGATGGAGTGCTTTATAATGGGTCAGTGTATCTTACTGGGCAACATTTTGCATGAAAATTGCAAAAGAAAACCCCCCAAAAAAGTTGTTGTTTTGGGAGAAATGGTGTGATGCTGGGGATCCCTAGGGCGACTGGGGCCCCCAAATCACCCTATTTTGACCCAAATCGCCCTATTTTGCCACAAATTGCTCTATTTCGCCCCAAATTGCCCTATTTCGCCCCAAATTGCCCTATTTCGCCCCAAATTGCCCTATTTCGCCCCAAATTGCCCTATTTTGCTCCAAATCGCACTCTAGAATGAGCCCTGCATCACTTGATATCATGACATCATAAATGACAATGACTGGCGGCTAAAGTCCGAAAACGTTCATATTGACAATATTTCTAAATGTAGCGGCTGAGAGTATAGAAAGTAATTAGAATAAAATGTGTTATTGCATTTTATTTCACTGGTAAATTTCTATATTTCATTAGAAAGCATCAAATAAATAATTGTATTCCAGTGTGGAGGAACTACCCATGTGTTGCGATGTGACTGGTCTCCGGATGGACACTATGTTATATCAGCGCATGCCATGAATAACTCGGGACCCACCGCACAGATTGTAGAGAGAGATGGCTGGAAAACTTCACTGGATTTCGTAGGGCACAGAAAAGCTATAACAGTTGTTGTAAGTCAGTGTAGCTAGTCATACAGTAGGATTCCTCCTTGAGAAGTACCAAATTACTGTAATATCGATAAGATTGTTTTCTAGAACGGAATGACAGGGTGCCACACCCTGTCCCATTTTAGCCCCGCCTTTAATGTCCGCCCTTTTGCCATTTAATTTTAATGTTTTAAATATTTTTATAATCTTCAAATTGCGAGTGTCTTCGTGCGGGAAAACCTTTGTAAACTCTAACTCTTCCACCCTGTTGACAAATATGTACTGTCCTACTGCCATGCACGTAAAAGAACTAGAGGAGACTCTGGAATGGGTCTCTGTCTGTATCATTGCACTATCCTCCAAAAATCTAAAATGACTAATCTCTTCAAGAGGCGTCGCTCATATGGGCAACCGGTAGCGGTGATAAATAAACGTAATACACCCTGTTGACCAATATGTACTGCCATGTTGACCAGTATGTACTGCCCTACTGCCATGTTGACCAATATGTACTGCCATGTTGACCAATATGTACTGCCCTACTGCCATGTTGACCAATATGTACTGCCCTACTGCCATGTTGACCAATATGTACTGCCCTACTGCCATGTTGACCAATATGTACTGCACTACTGTCATGTTGACCAATATGTACTGCCCTACTGCCATGTTGACCAATATGTACTGCCCTACTGTCATGTTGACCAATATGTACTGTCATGTTGACCAATATGTACTGCACTACTGCCATGTTGACCAATATGTACAGCCCTACTGCCATGTTGACCAATATGTACTGCCATGTTGACCAAT
This sequence comes from Archivesica marissinica, assembly GCA_014843695.1. Lineage (NCBI taxonomy): Eukaryota > Metazoa > Mollusca > Bivalvia > Venerida > Vesicomyidae > Archivesica > Archivesica marissinica. The sequence continues at coordinate 44,728,296 of CM026403.1, forward strand.
ATGTACTGCACTACTGCCATGTTGACCAATATGTACTGCCCTACTGCCATGTTGACCAATATGTACTGCCATGTTGACCAATATGTACTGCACTACTGCCATGTTGACCAATATGTACTGCACTACTGCCATGTTGACCAATATGTACTGCCATGTTGACCAATATGTACTGCACTACTGCCATGTTGACCAATATGTACTGCACTACTGCTATGTTGACCAATATGTACAGCCCTACTGCCATGTTGACCAATATGTACTGCACTACTGCCATGTTGACCAATATGTACTGCCATGTTGACCAATATGTACTGCCATGTTGACCAATATGTACTGCCCTACTGCCATGTTGACCAATATGTACTGCACTACTGCCATGTTGACCAATATGTACTGCCCTACTGCCATGTTGACCAATATGTACTGCACTACTGCCATGTTGACCAATATGTACTGCCCTACTGCCATGTTGACCAATATGTACTGCCATGTTGACCAATATGTACTGCACTACTGCCATGTTGACCAATATGTACTGCACTACTGCCATGTTGACCAATATGTACTGCCATGTTGACCAATATGTACTGCACTACTGCCATGTTGACCAATATGTACTGCACTACTGCCATGTTGACCAATATGTACAGCCCTACTGCCATGTTGACCAATATGTACTGCACTACTGCCATGTTGACCAATATGTACTGCCATGTTGACCAATATGTACTGCCATGTTGACCAATATGTACTGCCCTACTGCCATGTTGACCAATATGTACTGCACTACTGCCATGTTGACCAATATGTACTGCCCTACTGCCATGTTGACCAATATGTACTGCACTACTGCCATGTTGACCAATATGTACTGCCATGTTGACCAATATGTACTGCCCTACTGCCATGTTGACCAGTATGTACTGCCCTACTGCCATGTTGACCAATATGTACTGCCCTACTGCCATGTTGACCAATATGTACCGCACTACTGCCATGTTGACCAATATGTACTGCCCTACTGCCATGTTGACCAATATGTACTGCCATGTTGACCAATATGTACTGCACTACTGCCATGTTGACCAATATGTACTGCACTACTGTCATGTTGACCAATATGTACTGCACTACTGCCATGTTGACCAATATGTACTGCCCTACTGCCATGTTGACCACCAATATGTACTGCACTACTGCCATGTTGACCAATATGTACTGCCATGTTGACCACCAATATGTACTGCCCTACTGCCATGTTGACCACCAATATGTACTGCCCTACTGCCATGTTGACCACCAATATGTACTGCCCTACTGCCATGTTGACCACCAATATGTACTGCCCTACTGCCATGTTGACCACCAATATGTACTGCCCTACTGCCATGTTGACCACCAATATGTACTGCCTTACTGCCATGTTGACCACCAATATGTACTGCCCTACTGCCATGTTGACCACCAATATGTACTGCCCTACTGCCATGTTGACCACCAATATGTACTGCCCTACTGCCATGTTGACCACCAATATGTACAGCCCTACTGCCTTTTTGATCAAGCATAATTAGCTGTCAATCACCGTCGGCTAGCAACATTTTCTAAAGGGAATCTGCCTCCCACACCTACCCCCTTTGCCACTCAAAATGCACCCTGCCCCTTTTCTGACCCACATGCCATTTTTTCTACTCTAGAATAAATCCTGTATTGATCATTGTTTCTATAAGCTGCAAATAATTTGCCTTGAGAGCTAGCACATTTCCCCCTTGGGCTCTAGGAATGATCAGTGAATACCAACTCTGCATCGACTACCCAGAAAATCAGCATATAGCCCTTTTCTTCAAAATATTCAACTATTCATAACATAGGTATTTATTTCTTCAAGAACTATGTGGTCATGTTACATTCATTTATCTTCCCTTTTAACCCTTTCCTTCATAGAGATTTAGGTTAATATACTATTATATCTCCATACAAACGACAGCCATTTAACCCTTTGCTTCATAGAGATTTAGGTTAATATACTATTATATCTCCATACAAACGACAGCCATTTAACCCTTTGCTTCATAGAGATTTAGGTTAATATACTATTATATCTCCATACAAACGACAGCCATTTAGCTATCATGCAATGGATAAGTAGTCGCCATATCTATCCCACCTCCATAGATATTACTGGGACTACATAGAGATTTAGGTTAATATACTATTATATCTCCATACAAACGACAGCCATTTAACCCTTTCCTTCATAGAGATTTAGGTTAATATACTATTATATCTCCATACAAACGACAGCCATTTAACCCTTTGCTTCATAGAGATTTAGGTTAATATACTATTATATCTCCATACAAACGACAGCCATTTAACCCTTTGCTTCATAGAGATTTAGGTTAATATACTATTATATCTCCATACAAACGACAGCCATTTAACCCTTTGCTTCATAGAGATTTAGGTTAATATACTATTATATCTCCATACAAACGACAGCCATTTAGCTATCATGCAATGAATAAGTAGTCGCCATATCTATCCCACCTCCATAGATATTACTGGGACTACATGAGATTTAGGTTAATATACTATTATATCTCCATACAAACGACAGCCATTTAGCTATCATGCAGTGGATAAGTAGTCACCATATCTATCCCATCTCCATAGATATTACTGGGACTACATGAGATTTAGGTTAATATACTATTATATCTCCCTACAAACGACAGCCATTTAGCTATCATGCAGTGGATAAGTAGTCGCCATATCTATCCCACCTCCCTAGATATTACTGGGACTACATGAGATTCTGGCCTTTATTATGAACATTGGTTTGGCTACTACATTGTCAATGTATGTCGTATTGGTAAAGGCGTCAAGAGGTGCTTCTATGAGGGAAAGGGTTATGAACATTGGTTTGGCTACTACATTGTCAATGTATGTCGTATTGGTAAAGGCGTCAAGAGGTGCATCTATGAGGGAAAGGGTTATGAACATTGGTTTGGCTACTACATTGTCAATGTATGTCGTATTGGTAAAGGCGTCAAGAGGTGCTTCTATGAGGGAAAGGGTTATGAACATTGGTTTGGCTACTACATTGTCAATGTATGTCGTATTGGTAAAGGCGTCAAGAGGTGCTTCCATGAGGGAACGGGTTAAATCTAGAATGGCCGTGGTGCTGTTTGGCATATAACTGGCAGGCTAGTGTAAATGTCTCTAACTATACATTGTCTTATTTACAGAGGTTTAACCCAGGAATTCTGTTTAAGAAATTCAAGAAGAATTCTCTAAAGGTATGGTTATTTATTATATATGCACATTCTTTATTTACATCCTATCACTGTTGTTGTTGTGTTTGGAGTTTATTTAGGTCTGCCCGAAAGACGGCACTGTAAGTGAAGGAACAAAGGTCTCTGACCCGGTGAAGCTTGACCGTGACATGTAACTTTCAGGTCTTAAAGATTGTTTAAGTTTGAATGTAGTAAATGTTTATGAAATCCGCTGTATATTTATGGTCTAAATTTGGTGAATTTTGGCTGAATACGTAATTGTTGCACTGTTGGTTAATGAAATCAGCTAGATTGTGCTTCCAGGTATTATTGGTAGAAGAAGACCCCGGGTGTCCCTCCAGCAGTATTTTAGGCACATGCAGAACCACTGACCTTCCACAAGTCAGTTAGGAAATGTTTTACAGCATAGGGACTATAAATATAGAAGTCTTGATAGCACAGTTGTAGATCATTCGCCTCAGGTGCGAAAGGCCCGGAGTTCATGCCCAGCTCTAGCCGTTAATGATTCTGCGCTTAGGCAAGGCATTTAAATTTCGCATTGCCTCTTCTCTCTCCCTTGTGGCGATGAATTCCATAAGGAATGAGGTCTCGAGAGCAATTAAGTTAATTTTGTAAGACCTTGTTTCGCAATTGAGCTAAAAGATGGAATCCGTCGCCATGAGGTAGAGAGAACAGGCAATGTGGAATTTAAATGCCTTGCCTAAGGGCACAATACTCACGGCTACAGCTGGGCTCAAACGCCGAGCCTTTCGCACCTGAAGTGAACAGGTACCACTGTGCTATCACGACTTCCAAGTAGGTAGTATGGTAAAAATGTATCATAGAAACCCGTTGCAACCTAAGTTGATCATGTTTGTATTACAGCCTCAGCAGTATACTTGTTGTGCCATCGGAAGTCGTGACAGATCTCTGTCTATCTGGGTAAGTCTTGTCATATATATCTAGTCGTGACAGATCTCTGTCTATCTGGGTACATCTTGTCATATATATCTAGTCATGACAGATCTCTGTCTATCTGGGTACGTCTTGTCATATATATCTAGTCATGACAGATCTCTGTCTATCTGGGTAAATCTTGTCATATATATCTAGTCATGACAGATCTCTGTCTATCTGGGTAAGTCTTGTCATATATATCTAGTCGTGACAGATCTCTGTCTATCTGGGTAAGTCTTGTCATATATATCTAGTTGTGACAGATCTCTGTCTATCTGGGTAAGTCTTAGTGTCATCTATATCTAGTCGTGACAGATCTCTGTCTATCTGGGTAAATCTTGTCATCTATATCTAGTCGTGACAGATCTCTGTCTATCTGGGTAAGTCTTGTCATATATATCTAGATGTGACAGATCTCTGTCTATCTGGGTAAGTCCTGTCATATATATCTAGTCGTGACAGATCTCTGTCTATCTGGGTAAGTCTTGTAATATATATCTAGTCGTGACAGATCTCTGTCTATCTGGGTAAGTCCTGTCATATATATCTAGTCGTGACAGATCTCTGTCTATCTGGGTAAGTCTTGTAATATATATCTAGTCGTGACAGATCTCTGTCTATCTGGGTAAGTCCTGTCATATATATCTAGTCGTGACAGATCTCTGTCTATCTGGGTAAGTCTTGTAATATATATCTAGTCGTGACAGATCTCTGTCTATCTGGGTAAGTCCTGTCATATATATCTAGTCGTGACAGATCTCTGTCTATCTGGGTAAGTCTTGTAATATATATCTAGTCGTGACAGATCTCTGTCTATCTGGGTAAGTCCTGTCATATATATCTAGTCGTGACAGATCTCTGTCTATCTGGGTAAGTCTTGTAATATATATCTAGTCGTGACAGATCTCTGTCTATCTGGGTAAGTCTTGTCATATATATCTAGTCATGACAGATCTCTGTCTATCTGGGTAAATCTTGTCATATATATCTAGTCATGACAGATCTCTGTCTATCTGGGTAAGTCTTGTCATATATATCTAGTCGTGACAGATCTCTGTCTATCTGGGTAAGTCTTGTCATATATATCTAGTTGTGACAGATCTCTGTCTATCTGGGTAAGTCTTAGTGTCATCTATATCTAGTCGTGACAGATCTCTGTCTATCTGGGTAAGTCTTGTCATATATATCTAGTCATGACAGATCTCTGTCTATCTGGGTAAATCTTGTCATATATATCTAGTCATGACAGATCTCTGTCTATCTGGGTAAGTCTTGTCATATATATCTAGTCGTGACAGATCTCTGTCTATCTGGGTAAGTCTTGTCATATATATCTAGTTGTGACAGATCTCTGTCTATCTGGGTAAGTCTTAGTGTCATCTATATCTAGTCGTGACAGATCTCTGTCTATCTGGGTAAGTCTTGTCATATATATCTAGTCGTGACAGATCTCTGTCTATCTGGGTAAGTCTTGTCATATATATCTAGTCGTGACAGATCTCTGTCTATCTGGGTAAGTCTTGTCATATATATCTAGTCGTGACAGATCTCTGTCTATCTGGGTAAGTCTTGTCATATATATCTAGTCGTGACAGATCTCTGTCTATCTGGGTAAGTCTTGTCATATATATCTAGTCGTGACAGATCTCTGTCTATCTGGGTAAGTCTTGTCATATATATCTAGTCGTGACAGATCTCTGTCTATCTGGGTAAGTCTTGTCATATATATCTAGTCGTGACAGATCTCTGTCTATCTGGGTAAGTCTTGTCATATATATCTAGTCGTGACAGATCTCTGTCTATCTGGGTAAGTCTTGTCATATATATCTAGTCGTGACAGATCTCTGTCTATCTGGGTAAGTCTTGTCATATATATCTAGTCGTGACAGATCTCTGTCTATCTGGGTAAATCTTGTCATCTATATCTAGTCATGACAGATCTCTGTCTATCTGGGTAAGTCTTGTCATATATATCTAGTTGTGACAGATCTCTGTCTATCTGGGTAAGTCTTGTCATATATATCTAGTCATGACAGATCTCTGTCTATCTGGGTAAGTCTTGTCATATATATCTAGTCATGACAGATCTCTGTCTATCTGGGTAAGTCTTTTCATCTATATGTAGTCGTGACGGATCTCTGTCTATCTGGGTAAATCTTGTCATATATATCTATACGTGACAGATCTCTGTCTATCTGGGTAAGTCTTGTCATATATATCTATACGTGACAGATCTCTGTCTATCTGGGTAAATCTTGTCATCTATATCTAGTCATGACAGATCTCTGTCTATCTGGGTAAGTCTTGTCATCTATATCTAGTCGTGACAGATCTCTGTCTATCTGGGTAAATCTTGTAATCTATATCTAGTCGTGACAGATCTCTGTCTATCTGGGTAAGTCTTGTCATCTATATCTAGTCGTGACGGATCTCTATCTATCTGGGTAAGTCTTGTAATCTATCTCTTTAGAGATAAGAACATATTGAATATCGTGACAATGTTTTGTTATTTTGTGACCTTGTGAATTGACACTCAATTTGGAAATATGTGCCTGGCAACATTTTCATCATCTAGTTGTTTATTGTCTATATTATTATTTATTAGTTCTAGTGATGGTATTCATGGATATTGATATGGATATCAAGTTAACTCGAGTCGATACCTGGGCTTATATGAGACAACGTAATAACATAAGTAATGTTGTTATTGATATATTTGTTGGATGTTGCATTGAGTTTGCTAATTATATGTGAGCCATGTATACCTGTAATGTTTTGTATTTTCTATTTATTTAGCTGACTGCGCTGAAAAGACCCCTGGTTGTAACACATGATCTATTTACAAACTCTGTGCTCGATATATCATGGTATGTCTATGTGTTTATACAAACTCTGTGCTCGATATATCATGGTATGTCTACGTGTTTATGCAAACTCTGTGCTCTATATATCATGGTATGTCTCTGTGCTCGATATATCATGGTATGTCTACGTGTTTATGCAAACTCTGTGCTCTATATATCATGGTACGTCTACGTGTTTATACAAACTCTGTGCTCTATATATCATGGTAGGTCTACGTGTTTATGCAAACTCTGTGCTCGATATATCATGGTATGTCTACGTAGTTATGCAAACTCTGTGCTCGATATATCATGGTATGTCTACGTGTTTATACAAACTCTGTGCTCTATATATCATGGTACGTCTACGTGTTTATACAAACTCTGTGCTCTATATATCATGGTAGGTCTACGTTAGGGTTTATTCTAGAGTGGTAAAAAGGGCAGGGTGGGTCAGAAAAGGGGCAGGGTGGGCCAGAAAAATGGCAGGGTGGATTTTTAGCCGCAAGAGGGCGCGGTGGGGCCGGGCCGTCACCCCACCCCCACCGAGAAAACATTAAAACATGTATTTTATTATAAAATAATACACCAAATAGTAGCTGTAAACATTCCCATAAACCTTTTGATACCCGTAGACAACATAACCAGACACACAAACCCATCCCTGTCAACAAAGATTCATACAAATTCTCTTTTTATCCAAGAACCGTCATCCAATGGAACTTGTTACCCCTTGCTGCACATGAAGCAATAACAATTGATGGCTTTAAAGCACTTATCCCCGTAAATGCCCAACCATGATCTAAAGCATTCACTCTATGTACAAAATCTTAAACAATCACTGTAGTATATTTGTCTTTGGACATTCACTTATTTGTTAATTAATCATTGTAAATATCATCATCTCAAAATTCACCAGCGACGACACATAATCCTCAATATTGAGGGAGTGCCGAAATCACCAAGAAGAAGAAGAAGATAACTACATTCTTTATTATGAGAGGCTGCTGATGCATATTTTAACAAGAGTTTTCAGACCAAACCTGATAGAAAGTTTGCTCAAATGCTAAAGTAATTTGCTGTAAAACGTTGCCCAATGGCTAAATTGAAAGCGGGTTTGAAAAGCACAATTCAGAACGAAATCAATATGATGAAGCTTGTATAAATAGTCCTTGACTTGACTTGACTTTGTATAATCTGCCTCTTATAGGCACCTCTCATAAGAGCACATAGGAATATGTTGTATATTCTGACAATAAAAACTTATAAGCTTGTAACAGTAACCATTTGTATAGAAAAACACAAAATAATATATATATATATATATATATATATATATATATACATATGAAGTAGACAATGCACAAATTAGCAATTTGATAGACTAGACTTGATTTGAATAGAGTGATTGGCGTAGATGCGTAATTGCATAGCAAGCATTGCTGGCCAGTTTATATATTCCAGCATCTCTTGAAAATCCTAGTAGCATTTCTAAGAGTTCATTTTCCGATCTGGGGGGTTGGTTCCCTATGTCTTGTATTCTCTGGTAGACTGGTAGAAGTGCCGAGCATCTTGTTAGTTGTAGGGCTGGGCATCTGAGTAGCATATGTGCAGAATCTTCAGGCTCAAGTAGGCAAAGGCGGCAGTTTGGGCTTTCTTTGTAGAATTTGGCTCTATGTTTCTGCAGTGTGAATGTTTCTGTTAGGATTCTGGCTTGAAGTCTTGATCTGTCAACAGCATATGGGTTCATTTCAACATGTTCCCATGATGGTATTTCCTGGTGAATTAGCTGGAGTGTGGGTTTCTCTTTAGCAGCTGTTTCAAGTTCCTCTTTCCAGAACATGTGTACTGTTTTCTTTACCAGTCTTTTCCATGTATTGTATTTCATCGGATTTTGTATAACATCATGGGGAGATGGTAAACCATACTTGAATGTCAGCTTTACAATTGAGATGAACCATGAGTTGGATGATAATTCTTTAGTGGCTAGTTGACGAATGCTTATTTGGTGTAAAATTGATGAGCTATCGTTGATGATTTTCCCAAAGAATGTTAATGTTCGGATATCAAGTGTGCCTTCTGCTGTCGTTGAGTGGAATAGAAGATAAGGTGCCTCGTTTGCAGTTCTTTGAGGAAGAGCTTGTATTCTTTTCAGGAGGTCTCTGTATGCAGTTTCAAGTAGAGTCTTCTGTTTTTCAGTTACTATTAGGGACTCAAGACCGTATAGTAATCTGGGTATAATGTATAGATCAATCATGCGTTTCAAACAGGCATTGGTGAGTCCGGTGGTGCCATGGAAACCTGCTTTCATGAGACTGTAGGATGTTCTTCGTGCCTCAGTAATGCGGTCTTGTATCGTTTCTGGGCTTGTGGTCCATTTCGGTATTTTGATGTCCATTTCGGAAATCCCAAATAATTCTGTTCGTACTGTAAATAGCCCTATGTCCCATAATTAACTGTACCTGGTTTGTTTTGATAATCACTACATTCCTCTTGTGCATATTGTTAGTGGAATGACTTGACTGCTTTTTTCCCGGATGACTCATTTTCGGATCGTTTTTTTTTCGGCAAGCCTTTGTTCTCAACCACCCAACTGAATAATGACATCAACCACGCGTTTTGACCATAACCCTGGGCGGAGCAAGTGATGAAGGCGTTCTTTATGCGTGGTTGATACTATATTCTGATCGGCTGGTTGAGATAAAGATTTTACGTTTTTTTTCAAATTCACCAAATAGAAAACTCTACAGTACAGTACAGTGGTCTAAGGTGATTGTCGCTAAATGAGTTGTTTCCCTTGTCAGTCTATTTTCCTTTGAAATAACGACAACTCTTCGTCATGGTGCGCGCGCACTCAGCCCGGTTCGTTCCGATCGTAAATGAGGTAACTTTCGGGACTTTTCGGAGCGTGTAGTTCAATTGACTAACGGAAAAGGGCGGAAATGCGCGAAACCAGTTCTATTTTAAGTAACATGTCTTGCATCTACGTTTTGAATATGTCTACATTCAATGGTAATTACGTTAAAACTAATTCTCGAAATACTAGGTGTTACAATCATAGGCCCTACTTCTTCTTTTTTTTAACAGTTACAGTCATCCAATTATCACCAATTAATCCATTGATAAATCGATTTCTTATGGTATCGGCATAATTATGCCCCCAGCTGTTGTGTACAGTATATACTAATTATTGATAAATTAAACAGATCACACGTATCGGCTAATATACGGTTGACCGTTAACCTACCTTACGATGATTGACAGCTAATTAAGCATGATCAAAGAGTCGTGGTTCTAGTTTGGGCAGCAGGGCGGAACAAATCAGGCAAAAGGGCGGGCATAAAGGGCAAAAGGGCGGGGCTGAAAAGGGGCAGGGCGCGGCTCCCTGCCATTCCGCTCTAGAGAAAACCTAGTCTACGTGTTTATGCAAACTCTGCTCGATATATCATGGTATGTCTACGTGGTTATGCAAACTCTGTGCTCGATATATCATGGTATGTCTACGTGTTTATACAAACTCTGTGCTCTATATATCATGGTACGTTTACGTGTTTATACAAACTCTGTGCTCTATATATCATGGTACGTCTATGTGTTTATACAAACTCTGTGCTCTATATATCATGGTACGTCTACGTGTTTATGCAAACTCTGTGCTCTATATATCATGGTACGTCTATGTGTTTATACAAACTCTGTGCTAGATATATCATGGTATGTCTACGTGTTTATACAAACTCTATGCTCTATATATCATGGTACGTCTACGTGTTTATACAAACTTGGGTGTTTGATATATCATGGTACGTCTACGTGTTTATACAAACTCTGTGCTCTATATATCATGGTACGTCTACGTGTTTATACAAACTCTGTGCTCGATATATCATGGTACGTCTACGTGTTTATGCAAACTCTGTGCTAGATATATCATGGTATGTCTACGTGTTTATGCAAACTCTGTGCTCGATATATCATGGTACGTCTACGTGTTTATGCAAACTCTGTGCTAGATATATCATGGTATGTCTACGTGTTTATGCAAACTCTGTGCTCGATATATCATGGTACGTCTACGTGTTTATGCACACTCTGTGCTAGATATATCATGGTACGTCTACGTGTTTATACAAACTGTGCTAGATATATCATGGTACGTCTACGTGTTTATGCAAACTATGTGCTAGATATATCATGGTATGTCTACGTGTTTATACAAACTCTGTGCTCGATATATCATGGTACGTCTACGTGTTTATACAAACTCTGTACTTGATATATCATGGTATGTCTACGTGTTTATGCAAACTGTGCTCGATATATCATGGTATGTCTACGTGTTTATACAAACTCTGTGCTCGATATATCATGGTATGTCTACGTGTTTATGCAAACTATGTGCTCGATATATCATGGTATGTCTACGTGTTTATGCAAACTCTGTGCTAGATATATCATGGTACGTCTACGTGTTTTTAACCCTTTACACCTGTTCATTTGTGTCTAGGTGTAGGCTATATATATATATAGAATCCTGCTTTGAAGTATGAAGACAACAAGCTTGACAGAGCTGTCAACCACAGCCTGTTCTTTTATAAATGCTTACTCTATCTGTTAGAGAAACCATCTAGCGGATCAGTGGTCCCGTGGTTAACACTCTGGACTTGTAATCCAGCGGTCGCAAGTTCGATCCCTCGCTATACCATACTAAAATGACTCGTGTCTTAGCCTTTCGGATGGGACTTTAAGCCGAGGTCTTGTGTCTGTGCTTTACATCGTGCACGTAAAAGAACCAGAAGATACTCTGGAATTGGTCTCTGTCTGTATCATTGCACTATCCTCCAAAAATCTAAAATGACTAACCTCTTCCAGAGTCGTAACACATATGGGCAACCTGTTGCGACGATAAATAAGCTTAAAACACTGTCGTGACGTCATACCATGTACTTGTGTCAAAAGGCCAGAGTATTATATTGAATACTAAATGTACGAAATTAACAATTTTAATTAGTAGGATCTTGTTATATAAATGTGTGTTTTAAGTAAGATATAAGCCTCAAACGGATTCAATATGTAAAATATCGGTACTGTCTTCGGCGCTATGCGCCTCATACAGTCCAATATTTTACATATTGGATCGTTTTATACATAAAACACAGAGAATTCCTTCAACTGTTGATCTACACCAGATCGTATAATAAATAAATTTTCTGTTTACGCTGCCACACGTGACACTAATATCATGTCACATTTATATCATGTCACATTTACGTCATGTCACATTTATGTCACGTCACGTCACATTTACGTTGCGTCACATTTACGCTATGTCACATTTACATCATGTCACATTTATGTCACATTTACATCACGTCACATTTATGTCACATTTACATCACGTCACATTTACATCACGTCACATTTAATGTATTGATACTATAACTGTAAATCTCAATGTGACTTGTTCAAATCCAATTATACTTGATGAAATTGCTGCCAAAATGTGGCACGCCGTCTGTGTCCCAGTCTGAGTGGTAGTGTGTCTGATTTGGGATCGAACGGTCCAGGGTTCAATACTCGATCATGGCATGCATGTAATGTCTGGTGTGCCCTTCTTCTTTGCCCTCAAGGACCTTGCCATAAATGGAAATAAATAAAATAGAAATATAATAAAATATCACCACTAAAACTCGCAATGAAATTAAAATCTCGGCCATATAATTTACAACTTGCCATTTTAGGCAATATAAGGATGGTAGTCATGTTAGTGTATGGATGTTTTGAATTGCGTAACTCGTGCCTAGAGCATCTTCCAGTGAGTGGAAGATAGTATTAAAGATGACAATACTTGTATTGTTACAGATATAGCTTGTTGTTTTTGTGTATATTGCAGGGCTAGTACTGGTACCGAGTTATTGTGTTGTTCGTGTGATGGTACGGTGGCATACATAAAGTTTAAACCAGACGAGATCGGCTCCCCTATGAAAAAAGGAGATATGGTAGGCATTTCTCGCCCATTACTAATATTATCCCAATTTATGACGAGTAGAAAGAGGGGTGGTCGAGTGATTAGTCGTTGACTTCAAATCTTCAAATGACTTGCCCCTCACCACTGTAGGTTCGAATCCCACTGGAGATGTCAAGTTATTTCATGTGAGGAAGCTATTCAGCTGGCTTACGGAAGGTCGGTGGTTCTACCTGGCTGCCCGTCGTGCCAGAGGTATTGCTCCCATTCAACACCCAAGTAACTGACATGGACTGGTGCATCATATTTTTAGACCAATAAGTTAATAAGAAAATTACATTTGGACCAGTTCATTTATCAAAATGGGTAAGTTTTCTCTAAAAAATAGTAATATTACTGGCAAAAAGTGCAGATCCTGATGAGACGGCGCGTCACGAGCCGGCTCATCTGGATCTACACCTTTTGTTAGCCTATTTAGAGGTCTGGGGTGTTGAAAGGGTTAATATTATTGTCTCGATAACTGTCAGTGACCGAAAAGCTGTTTTCCCTTGAGTTGTGGGTGAATTTGTATCTTTATATATATATACACATGCATACCTAAACATAAAAGAAACATTTTAGAATTTTATTTTCTATGTACATGTTCATACTCTACGGTATATTGCAAACATTTTCAGGGTTCCCTCTGTCTGAATGTTTGTCTGTGCCACTTCTGTCGCCAATTGAAAAACACTGGAGCCAATTAAAAAAACTTGGAGCCAACTAAGAGCCATAGAGTTCACAAATAAATATTTGAAGCCATGTATTTGACAAAACATGTGCAAAAAAAAAGGTGCGCCAAATATTTTCGTCAATTCACAAAATTTAGTGCCAATATTTGTTTTTTGTCGCAATTGGAGAAATTGGTGACCGACAGCGGGAACCATGCATTTTTCTAGTGAAACTGTGACAAATGGATTATTTTTAGGTGATTGTCTAGTGTATAAAGACTCATTTAATGAAATTCATTACATGTGATAAAATGCAACGTTGATTATTAAAAATTCACAGATATATATGGTTGCGTTTCTTTTGCATTTAAGTATATATATAGTACATGTTGTGTAGAACGAGACACTAGTGTGATGTGTGTTATAGAATCACCTGCTGGAGAAGATCTATGTGTATATATATATATAGTACATGTTATGTAGAACGAGACACTAGTGTGATGTGTGTTATAGAATCACCTGCTGGAGAAGATATACGTGCATATATATATAGTACATGTTGTGTAGAACGACACACTAGTGTGATGTGTGTTATAGAATCACCTGCTGGAGAAGATATACGTGCATATATATATAGTACATGTTGTGTAGAACGAGACACTAGTGTGATGTGTGTTATAGAATCACCTGCTGGAGAAGATATACTGGTATATATATATAGTACATGTTGTGTAGAACGAGACACTAGTGTGATGTGTGTTATAGAATCACCTGCTGGAGAAGATATACGTGCATATATATATAGTACATGTTGTGTAGAACGAGACACTAGTGTGATGTGTGTTATAGAATCACCTGCTGGAGAAGATATACTGGTATATATATATAGTACATGTTGTGTAGAACGAGACACTAGTGTGATGTGTGTTATAGAATCACCTGCTGGAGAAGATATACTGGTATATATATATAGTACATGTTGTGTAGAACGAGACACTAGTGTGATGTGTGTTATAGAATCACCTGCTGGAGAAGATATACTGGTATATATATATAGTACATGTTGTGTAGAACGAGACACTAGTGTGATGTGTGTTATAGAATCACCTGCTGGAGAAGATCTATGTGTATATATATATATAGTACATGTTATGTAGAACGAGACACTAGTGTGATGTGTGTTATAGAATCACCTGCTGGAGAAGATATACGGGAAAGTGATCACCAAGAGTAACACAAACAGTTCGGCCAATCAGATCATAGAGTCTGCGGACGTTCTCAAGCTACAACAACAGCAGCAGAGAGTCACGAAGACATCGCTGGAGGAGAAACACCGAGCCAGGTCGAACTCTTCGTCAATGTCAACTCCGTCGAAATCCCAGATGTCATTTTATAAAGGTGTGGACATCAGCAACTCACCGTTCAAGGTAATATGCTTCTCGGACGTTATTGCTCTCTCTCCCCTCCTCTCTCTCTCCTCCCCTTCTCTCCCTCTCTCCCTCCCTCTCTCCCGCTCTCTCTCTGCGGAAACATTGTTATAGTCTGTAAGTCTGTAGTTGCTGTAATTAACCTATAGCTTAAGGAATGGCAGTGGTGTGTGGGGCGGGAGAGGGGAACTAGGTAATTCTATGGGGATAGCAACCAGATCATTATTAATTTTATACATAAGGTATAACCTATTGTCGAAATAAAGTTGACATACCACACTGTGTTACACAACCTCATATTCTTATGTAGATATTGACTTGAAATCAAAATGTTCGAACCTTTCATAAAAGAAAATGACAACATTTCGAAGTACTGTAATATGGTATTGAGATTAACTACTACAGTCAAACCTCTGTTAGTGGTAGTGGTTCCCTCCATTAAACAACCAACCGTTTATCTGATATTTAACCTTTTCAACACCACAGACCTCTATAGGCTTACAAAAAGTGTAGATCCAGATGAGCCGGCTCGTGACGAGCCGTCTCATCAGGATCTGCACTTTTTGCCAGTAATATTACTATTTTAGACAAAATTACCCATTTTGATAAATGAACTGGTCCGAATGTAATTTTCGTATTAATTTATTGGTCTAAAAACTGATCATGGACCAGTCCATGTCAGTTACTTGGTGTTGAATGGGTTAAAGTGTTTTCTTTGTATGATGCAATTGGCCGTGGTTATTCAGCCACTTTCTAATAACTAATTATTGCAGCCCACAGACAAACAGATTGAAACGAAGACTGCCGACGGACGTAGAAGGATTACGCCCATATTCCTACCCGTGGAGCCTGATCTTGGGTATGTTATTGGTGTGTGTTTGTGCACTGGCAGGCCAGGCACTATAGAAATCAAATGTTACACTCACCATAGAAACTTCATCTGTTGACCAAACACATGTCTACATATGCATACCTGTAGTTGTGTTGTTTAATGCAGAATAACATGTTTCAGAGCTGATTCCAGAACACTAATGTATGTGCCTCCTTGCTCAACCAATCCCTCACTGCTGTGGGTTTCCAGTTGTGTTGGACTTTGATTGTTTCAAGTGATGAGGATGGGTTGTGGAAGGTTGTTCCTGGGTGCTTGGCCATGTCTGAAACAGTCATTGGACACCTTTAACTCTTTCAACACCAAGTAACTGACATGGACTGGTCCATGATATTCTTAGGCCAATAAATGAATAAGAAAATTACATTCGGACCAGTTCATTTATCAAGATGGGTAATTTTGTCTAAAATTAGTAATACTACTTGCAAAAAGTGCAGATCCTCATCTGGATCTACACTTTTTGTAAGCCTATATAGAGGTCTGTGGTGTTGAAAGGGTTAATGGACAGATACCAGCATATGGGATATTTCACTATCAATTAAGATTGCTATATCAGCGTAGGTGTTGGCTACCTCCAATTACCTATATATATATATTAACTATATTATGCATTTACGTATTGTCAACCTCTATAACCAGCTGAGTTCGCCTCCGTGGTCGAGTGGTTAAGGTCGCTGACTACCACTGTAACCTATCATCACTGATGGTCACGGGTTCGAGCCCTGCTCAGGCCGTGTCTCATTTATATGAAAAAGTTGGCATTTTATTACGGAGGTTGGTGCACCCAAGTACTGGTTAACCGCTGGAGCCTGCCCAGGAAAGGTGTTGTTAGGTAAACTGCCCGCCGGCGATATAGCCCAAAATGGTGCTGATGCAGGCGTAAAACCCGAAATATAACATAACATAACTATAACCAGAGGAGCATTTAGTAACCAAGATGTTGTGAGTTTGAATCCCGCCAGAACCAGTGGTTGTATCCTTAGGCAAACTTAAAACCACATTGCTGTTTCTTTCTCCCTCATGGCGACGGATTCCATCAGGAACAAGGTCTCGAGAGCGATTACACTAATGTTTGTAAGAACTTGTTTCGCAATCAAGCTAAAATCCATTTGTATTATGTAAGCAAGTAAACGTTCTGTATTTACAGAGAAGGACCGGCGCCATTCACAAACAACAGTCTGATCAACTTCGAGACATGCAAGACGGGAACCAAGATACAGGTGGAAAAACAAGACAAAGTCACACACAGCGGTCTGCTGTCCCCGCCCCCACTTCTCCCCGGGACATCGCCCCTCCTGCCACCCGCTAGATCATCGGGGACAGACAGTACTCCAAAATCATCATCATCATCAAAGTCACCTGCAGGGGAAAACAAAACCGTTGATGCTGTCGTACAGGTAACATTGTTCATTAGTTCAACTATACAATACAGACATGTCTTGACCTACATTTTAATGCGCCTTGGCTCCCTAATTAATTGTTTTCGTCAACCACGTTTTCAAATTGAGGTTTAGCATGACTTGGACCACAAGGATTTTAACCCTTTCCACACTACAGACCACCTCTAAATAGGCTTACAAATAGTGTAGATCCAGATGAGCCAGTTTGTGACGAGCCATCTCATCAGGATCTGCACTTTTTGCCAGTAATATTACTATTGTTAGACAAAATTACCCATTTTGATAAATGAACTGGTCCAAATGCAATTTTCTTATTAAAGTATTAGTCTAGAAATATCATGCACCAGTCCATGTCAGTTACTTGGTGTTGAATGGGTTAATAGCATGCACCAATCCATGTCAGTTACATGGTGTTGAATGGGTTAATATCGTGCACCAGTCCATGTCAGGTACGTGGTGTTGAATGGGTTAATATCATGCACCAATCCATGTCAGTTACTTGGTGTTGAATGGGTTAATATCATGCACCAGTCCATGTCAGTTACTTGGTGTTGAATGGGTTAATATCATGCACACAGTCCATGTCAGTTACTTGGTGTTGAATGGGTTAATATCATGCACCAGTCCATGTCAGTTACTTGGTGTTGAATGGGTTAATATCATGCACCAGTCCATGTCAGTTACTTGGTTACGAATGGGTTAATATAAAATGAAAAATCTCTTGATTTTCCAAATTTTGAATACTTGTTTTTGTGAGTTCAGGCTCTATCCAACTTCAAGCTTTGGATCCCTGAGTATATCTATATATATAATGAAATTTCAAAAGTAGCCAATTTACACATCTTCCTTTTTAAGATTATAATTGAAAGAAAATAATCTCAATGAGTGAATTGTTAGTTTATGTCATATCAAAAATCACAATTTGAATATTTTCCGCATGTGCAAATTGAAGTCGCCTATTGCGAGAATATAGCGAAATTTATGCTGTTAAAATACCATGCATGTTGTCCTTTATTTATACTATGTTTGACGTATAATAATGCCTATCCAGCCAATGAGTAGAATGTCGGTGGTTCTACCATACCTGTCTGTATGTGGAGTTAAATACGGACTGGCACTCGTGTCTTCATCCTCCACTTATAACTGGTGAATGCTGCATACCATTGGCTGTTGGCACAACTTCAACCTAATTATATTTCCCAAATGTTAACATGTGTTGGATTGTTCGAGTTGCGCATTGGTTTACATGCTCAGCGATGAAACGTAGGTTCGATACACAGCCTGGAAAGTGTTAGAACTTGTACATTTGTCGTCATTTCGGGTATGTGGGTTTACTGCAGGTACTCCACACGAAGGATCACATATACACTTCCATCAGTGCCAACAAGTGATTTTTGTATATCTTGTTTTACAATCGTTGTAAAAATAATAATGTTTAAAACTGGACATGTGTTTTCATTGATTGTTCAGGGATCATTCTAGAGGGCGATGTGGGCGAAATTGTCGCCCTAAGACCCTGACTTCGCCCTCTGGGGGCCCCACTTCTCCCTTAAAAAAAACAGTAAGTAAGATACACTGGCCCATTATAAAGCACTCCCTCTATTCAAATGTTGTATTTAATGGTTGTACTGTGCATTTTAACTCTATTTTGCAGAAGTATATTAAAGAACACCATTTAAGGAAGCGATCACGCGCTTTCTCACTTCTCCCAAAAATTCTGACCTAGAATGAACCCTGATTTATTGTTATTTTGTTAAAAATAATAATGTTTAAAACTGGACATGTGTTTTCATTGATTGTTGTTACTTTGTTACAGCCATTGGCAGCACTTGCCAATAAGCAAGAAAAACCCTCGACCAGTAAAATCGTGGACACGCCCACAAAATCGTTGGAGAAACTTCACAACAGTCATACAGATAGGTAAATAAAATAGTTACATGCCCAAAATATCCACAGGAGAAAATTGAATGCATTAAATAAACGAATGGGTGTGTCAAATTCTTTCAAGTGAGGAAGCTATCCCGCTGGCTTGCGGTGGGCCGGTGATTGTACCCATCCGTGCCTGGAATACTGCAGAGAGGTATAATTGATTGATTTAGTCACGAGGCCCGAGAATGTTTATGAGTGTCGTCTCCGAGACCGGAAATCATGCGACATTAAAACGCGACATCAAAATTTTTCTACGGGCACGAGATTTTTTAGACACAGGCCCACGGGCTTGTCAGATTTAAAGAGAGACAGGCCAGTCTTGGTATCGGGCTGTCCTATTTTTCGAGCACTGATTTCTAGAGGTGTACGTCAGTATGTATACATATTTCAGTGAGAATGTGGCTGCTTGATGCAGGTCCGTTGTTTTATAGAGGTGTATGTCAGTATATATACATATTTATAGAGGTGTATGTCAGTATGTATTCATATTTATAGAGGTGTATGTCAGTATGTATTCATATTTATAGAGGTGTATGTCAGTATGTATGCATATTTATAGAGGTGTATGTCAGTATGTATTCATATTTATAGAGGTGTATGTCAGTATGTATGCATATTTATAGAGGTGTATGTCAGTATGTATGTATATTTATAGAGGTGTATGTCAGTATGTATACATATTTATAGAGGTGTATGTCAGTATGTATACATATTTATAGAGGTGTATGTCAGTATGTATACATATTTATAGAGGTGTATGTCAGTATGTATACATATTTATAGAGGTGTATGTCAGTATGTATACATATTTATAGAGGTGTATGTCAGTATGTATTCATATTTATAGAGGTGTATGTCAGTATGTATACATAGTTATAGAGGTGTATGTCAGTATGTATACATATTTATAGAGGTATATGTCAGTATGTATACATATTTATAGAGGTGTATGTCAGTATGTATGCATATTTATAGAGGTGTATGTCAGTATGTGTACATATTTATAGAGGTGTATGTCAGTATGTATCAACGTTGGCAATCGACTGGTCAATAAGAGTATTGACCGGGCCGGTGGTCAATACTGGTCAATACTGGTCAATACCGGTCAATACCGGTCAATACTGGTCGATTGAAAATTTGGCTCAAATATGCACTTACAGTGTCCACTTAATTATTCTTAAAGTGTTAGTAGTGTGTTGTAGTTTATTTTCTTATATAGTAAATCATAAAATGTTGATCATTGAATGTTTTTTAGTGAATATTGTTAAATATAATTAAATACTTTTTAGTGAATAGCAATATTATAGCATATACCAATTACCATATACTTATTTGTACAGTGGTCAATACATGTGCACATGGTCATAACTATGCCTAAGATGCTAGTTAATATACTCCCAAGGTATGTGAAATAGCTATACAAGCAGTGGGACCCTTTCAACAACATCTCAACAAAATTAATTTAATTACACACACTTATTACATTGGGGTATACATGCGGCAGTCAAACATGAAACGAAACAAGACATACTTACAAAGTACAAACAGGTTTAGAAATAGAATATTCCCTTTGCAGAAGTGTTATTCACACACAGGCAGGGGCCTAGTGTGTTTTGATAGCAATTGCAGTATCCACACTTCGCCTGAGTTTGGGAATTAAGCATTGTCAGTTTGTCACCAACACATTAAAAAAATGTATTATATATAAAGTACCATTAATCGACCAGCAAATATATGCCACTTTGTGAGTATTGACCATACCCAATAGGGTATTACAATCACATGAACAGCCCAAAGGTAGCAACACACATTATTGCACAATGCAGAGTATAATGATTGACTAAAATCATAAATTCTTTGTTGAATTTAGTATTGACCACCAATTGACCAGTATTTACCACTTTGTGAGTATAATATTATTGACCACTTCGTGAGTATTGACCCTATAGAGTACAATAATCACATAAATATATTCTCAATACAACCCAAAGTTAGTAACACACATTATAGCACAATGCAGAGTATATAAAACCATTAAATAATGTTTTATTTAATATTGACCACGAATCGACCAGTATTGACCAGTATTGACCACTTTGGGAGTATTGACCGGGGCGGTTTTAACCGGTTAAAACCGGCGGTTTAAACCGCCCCTCGAATCGACCGGCCAACGTTGGTATGTATACATATTTATAGAGGTGTGTGTCAGTATGTATACATATTTATAGAGGTGTGTGTCAGTATGTATACATATTTATAGAGGTGTATGTCAGTATGTATACATATTTATAGAGGTGTATGTCAGTATGTATACATATTTATAGAGGTGTATGTCAGTATGTATACATATTTATAGAGGTGTATGTCAGTATGTATACATATTTATAGAGGTGTATGTCAGTATGTATGCATATTTATAGAGGTGTATGTCAGTATGTGTACATATTTATAGAGGTGTGTGTCAGTATGTATGTATATTTATAGAGGTGTATGTCAGTATGTATGTATATTTATAGAGGTGTGTGTCAGTATGTATGTATATTTATAGAGGTGTATGTCAGTATGTATGTATATTTATAGAGGTGTGTGTCAGTATGTATGTATATTTATAGAGGTGTATGTCAGTATGTATGTATATTTATAGAGGTGTGTGTCAGTATGTATGTATATTTCAGTGAGAAGGTGAAGAGTACCCTGTCATTGAAGCGGAAACATGACAAGGAGGAAGGGCCGAAGAAACGAGGTCGTCCGCGTCTGATTGACAAGGAACGTGGGAGGCACACACCATCCACTACCCCCGTCATTCCCACTGTACATGTAAGTCATATACTACAGTGATCCATTCCCACTGTACATGTAAGTCATATACTACAGTGATCCATTCCCACTGTACATGTAAGTCATATACTACAGTGATCATAGTTAGCGAGTTATTGCGACACGAAAGTCTTTTTGAAAATCACTTTATGTGAATCCATTCGAGAGATGTAGCACCACCTAGGGCTGTCGCGATACGCCTGAAGCGTACCTCGATATATTGCAATACACGAAACAAGTATTGCGATAAGTACCACAATATATTGCAATACACGAAACACGTATTGCGATACGTACCACAATATATTGCAATACACGAAACACGTATTGCGATACGTACCACAATATATTGCAATACACGAAACTCGTATTTCAGCATTTGGTGACAACAAAGAGGAATTTGTAGGGGGGGAAATGATTTGGTGATGGAACAAAAACAAAAAACTAATTCTAAGGACTAGTTCTCTACACCCACATTCCTACCAGAGACTGTGAACAGAAATAACAAACCAAAGAGATTACTTTGAAGTTACGCATGCACATCCCAGAACATAATTATCAACACCAACAGTATGTTCCCCACCCTACCACTCACTTGAAAGTTGGCATAATTTTTCAAGTTGATTGCGCCGTGGGGCGGTGACCTTGTTATATTATCTCCATTTCCGCATTACCCAGTCAACCATAAAATGTGTAGAAATCCAGATAACCTCTAATGGGTTGATCCTTGACCCGAGGCCCATCCTTCCACCAAATTCCATGAAAATCCTTCCATAACTTTTGGCATAATCCTGCTAACAGATATCAGAAACAAACAAACGGAGACAGAAACGTAACCTCCTAATTGGAGGTAACTGGGTACTCTCTATGCCCAGTTACATCACACCAGTAACACAGCAGTTCTCACCCTTGAATTATTCACTTTTTTTTTTTAGATGTGACCGATTGAGATGGAATATATTTTTTTACAAACATTTCTTGCGATTTAACCTTAAAAATGTTTAAAGCATATAAACCTCAAAGGTTTCCGTATGACTTAAAGTGTATTCTTTCAATAAACAAGTCAACAGTTTGACATTATTGGCAGGTGTTTGTGCCGCTTATATTGTTTGTCCCTTAAGACGAAGAAAACACGAATAATTATGTTTAAACTTTATTTATTGCAATAAATTGCGAAGCAAGTTTTAACAACTTATATTAATCAACATCGTTGGCGCGGATGAAAGCGTGAATGTGGTCATTCGTGTGGAAGGAAACCGGAGTACCCGGAGAAAACCCACCTGTCCGATCTGGCGACCATCGTACCATCTCATATACTTCCCTGTCCGAGGATCGAACCCGGGTCGCATTGGTGAGCTACATGTTTGATAGTAAACTGTTAATATGTTTGTTTAATAATTATGTACTTGGAACAGTATACCATATAAATGGAAAACAGTTATAAGTAGAACCAATGATATATAAAATCCGGGGAATATTTAATCACAATGGAAATACAAATGTATGCAAAGTTGTATATTCGATATTAACGATTAATTCTAAACTCATTTCTAAAGTCTGTGGTCGAGTGGTTAAGGTCGCTGATTTGTATACCACTGTAACCTATCATCACTGATGGTCACGGGTCTCAGGCCGTGTCTCATTAATATGAAAAAGTAGGCAGTTTCTTACGGGGGTTGGTGCACCCAAGTACTGGTTAACCGCTGGAGCCTGCCCAGGAAAGGTGTTGTTAGGTAAAATGCCTACTGGCGATATAGCCCAAAATGGTGCTGATGCAGGCGTAAAACCCGAAATATAACATAACATTTCTAAAGTTATTCTATTCTATTGTGTGAAGATTTTTGTTCCAGTAAGTATCGACCAATGTTTAGAAATCACTCATATAAGATCCTATATATACATGTATGTGGTGGGTGCTAGTCTTCTGTGAAGTGTTTGGTGTTTTTTTGTATTTCATGAATTTTACATTAATTGATTGATTTTGCTTTGATCTGGTTTGTTTATGGGTATTGTTTTATCCTCAGCAACCTCAGACTGTAGAACCAGAAACCGTACGATACGTTCCACAAAGCACTGATCTCAACCTACGTGTGCCAAACATAGAAAAACAGCATTCAGTACAGGTAAGTGACTGTTGGTATCACGTGGAGAGCCATATTTAATGTTGATATAATGCACATTACCGTGTATACTATGATAATATAGGTAAGATATATATATAATACTTTGGATTATTTCACAAACCACATTACCTTGTATACTATGATAATATAGGTAAGATATATATATAATACTTTGGATTATTTCACAAACCACATTACCTTGTATACTATGATAAT